>JAVLVB010000490.1:42214-78867 GCA_032876305.1 Orestias chungarensis | reverse complement strand
AAATAAACTACAGGTGCATCATGTTTAGAAGCATCAGTAAATAAAATACACGTGCATCATGTTTAGAAGCATCAGTAAATAAACTACAGGTTCATCATGTTTAGAAGCATCAGTAAATGAACTACAGGTGCATCATGTTTAGAAGCATCAGTAAATAAACTACAGGTGCATCATGTTTAGAAGAATCAGTAAATAAACTGCAGGTGCATCATGTTTAGAAGCAACAGTAAATAAAATACAGGTGCATCATATTTAGAAGCAACAGTAAATAAAATACAGGTGCATCATATTTAGAAGCATCAGTAAATAAACTACAGGTGCATCATGTTTAGAAGAATCAGTAAATAAACTGCAGCTGCATCATGTTTAGAAGCAACAGTAAATAAACTACAGGTTCATCATGTTTAGAAGCATCAGTAAATCAACTACAGGTGCATCATGTTTAGAAGCAACAGTAAATAAACTACAGGTGCATCATGTTTAGAAGCAACAGTAAATCACCTACAGGTGCATCATGTTTGCTAAATAGTGTAAACTTCCATTGTTTCCCTGGCCTGGAAGATTATCAGCATCAGCATCGGTATGGGCCCATGTTAGTCATCATTATTATTATTTATTTACTCATATTTGTCTTAAAGCCAATATTAACGGCAGATGTTTGCTTTTATTGTTATTTAGGAGGTTATTGGTCAAACATGGCAGCAGTGCTCTCGCTCCTAAGGAAGACCCTGATTTAAGTTTAGAGTCTCGTCCCACCTCATGTACCACATGTGATGTGATGTGATGACAAATAAAATAAATTCCTTGATGTTTAGTTGAGTGATAATGATGCAGGACAGTGAGGTCATTTCCTAATGGTGTCAAATATAACTTCCCTCAATGCTGGTTATTGGCTATGATTGCAGTATTAATATTGGACATTGGTGCTTCTCCAGATTTTCACATTACCGCATCCCTAGAGTTAATAATATTGATCAGGCAGAAAAGGCTTCAGTGAACATTCATTACAAAAATGATATTTTTCTATTTTATGCTCTCGATCACCACATCTATTTACTGTGGATGGTAATAGTTAAGATATGACATATCCATAGATCTGTGCCTGGTCACCTGTGTGAGTGATACTAAACTTAAATCCTCTGTCCTCTTTCGTCCTGAACAGACGCTCAGGCGCTGTTACAGCCGCGTGAAGGAGCATGGCGTCGGGAAAAGGAAGAGCAGCTACACCTTGGAGCAGCTGGAGAAGGTGTTTGGTCAGGGAGGCTGGGACTCTCAGAGCTGCGCTCCTGTTCTGATCAACAGCAGCGGACTGTATCAGGAGATGGAGTCTGATGGCAGCACGCTGGAGGACTGCTCCCAGGAGGACTGGTGCAACCAGGTGCTGGATTCAGCCTTCCAGGAGGGAGACATGGACACGGGTGAGCTCTGTCTGCTTTAATGAAAAAGTCAAGCAACAAATGACACTAATAACTTGATGTGTGTTTTTTCTCTTGTGTTTAGAAGACATACAGGTGCCTAAAAGCAGAGCTCTACAGATCCAAGCAGAATTGTCTGAACTGACGCAGTAAGTCTGACATTTCTGGTAGTTTTCACCCAGAAGTATTGAACATTTCCACACATTGTAACTAAACCACCTCTATGCATAAGTAGGGGTGCAAAATAAATGGGCAGTAACATCGATATCAGCCAACGTTTGTCTTTTTTCTTTTTTTAATTCTATTGGTACAAGAAGTAAAACTGGGCCGACATTTTTAACGATATGTATTAAGGACAGAAAAAAGTCGCACACAGCTCAAGAAAAATAAAATGATAATAAAATTCATAACATTATGTGCTTATGTTTAGCCCTCATCACTGCACCCAGTCAACTCACCTTATTAGGACATAAAGTGTAACTGCCTGTACTTGCATCCACTGATAATTGTCTCTGTTATGTTTAGAAAAAGGGAGACGATGCAGACCGTGATCCGTATCCTGGAGTCGGTGCAGCTGAACTGGGAGCACTTCCAGACCTGGACGGAGTTCTCCCGGCTGCACATGTCCAACAAGTTGGCCATCTTCGGCGTGGGCTACAACACGCGCTGGCGCGAGGACATACGCTACCACTACGCTGAAATCAGCTCGCAGGTGCCGCTGGGGAAGAGGCTGCGCGAGTACTTCAACCCAGAAAAGCCAGAGGGCCGCGTCATCATGTCCAAAGTTCAGAAGATGAACTGGAAGAATGTTTACTACAAGTTCCTGGACATTACTATCAGCGAGGCTCGCTGCCTGGAGCTCCACATGGTGGTGGACTGGATCCCAATGTCGCGGTCCCAGGTGATGAGCAGCAACAAAGCCTCATCCCACTACCTCCTTCCCAGTTACATCCCCAAAACACACGGGCTGTATGCCATCGGCTGCGAGGAGCCGTTTGCCTGCAACAACGGCGCTCACACGTCTCCTCAGGCCGACGAGGAGGACGGCAGCAGCGCACCTCAGTGTGGGAGAGAACACGGGTCAGAGCGCTGCGACGGCGGCGTCAGGACTGGGCCGACGGTCGCATACTGCTACTTGGGCATCGCTGAGGACAGGACCCTCCAGCAGTGCCTCTTCCAGCACTTTCAGGGACCTGGGAGGCACTGCGCCTACGGGGAACCTTCCAGTGTGACACGTTTCCTGCAGGAGAACGCTCGCAGCGACGACTCGCCACAGGGTTGCGGCGTCTTCGTCAAATTCATCGAGGTAGAGCTGGACTTCCTCTCGGCAGGTTCCCTGGTGGAGTGCCTCGAGACAGCTGTTGGTTACTCGTTAAAGTTCAACCACAAAGACGCGTTGTAACCACAGCGCTGAGGTTTACAGGCGTTCTCTACAGGGTGACATGGCAGCTCTGGCGGTGGCAGCATTATGCTGCGGGATGCTTTACTGATTGCATCCAAGCAGCGTAAAAAAAGAAAAAGGTTACTGTTTTCATCTCTTCTGGTTGTCATGGAAATAAGCTTTGAAATCTAAGGTTGATTTGTTGCTGAAAATGTATTTATGTAAATGACCAGTTAAAGGGGCCCTCAAGTTATTACTCACTGTATTCTAGATAAGAAATCCTTCAGTTCTGATGAAGCACTTAATGGGTATTTAAGATAGAAAACAACATTTTCTGCCTCAATATAATATATTATTAGACCCTCGCAGACTGTGGCAGAGAGAGAGTCTGAACAGGAGGGGGACTGCACTGCAGGATGCGTCTGTCTACCTCAGTAGGATGTAGACAAGCAAGCAGTGAGGAGACCACACATGTATTCAGAAACTGCCTTTAATTTCCACACAGTATCTATGGGTAGACACTGACTGATGCCTTATGTTTTGCACATGTGACAGGCTGCCAGCAAGAGGTGCTTCAACGAAAACTACAGACCATAATCTTACAGCACTCCTGAGACTGGTGTGAAGAAGCAGGATTAATGGTTGCTCATGATGATGTGTAGCTTAGTTAAAGATAGGGATGCACGACATATAAGCGTTTAAGTCTATTAGCCGACGGTTGTCATGTTATAAAATATCAGCATCGGTTCCATATGTTCAAAGACAGTTGGGCTCCGTAAAGGAGAACTCTAATAATATCTACTATATAAATCTTAGTTATCTTAGTTATTAGTTAACACACCAATATTCATACCCATATTAATGAAATGAAGATTTCTAGGGTTGTACAGTTTTCTTTTCTCCATCTGTCACCATGGTAACTTATGCTGCAACTTGTTCTGGAGCCGGTTTGAAATCCAGTTGCTGATCTGTTTGCTCAAAGACAGGATATGTAAAACAAATGATTTAATCCCAGTGTTCACAAAATAACAGTAGCAGTGGTAAATTCAGCTGTTCACTAATTTATAACAACATCTCATACTAGAGGCAGAAACTATCATCCAATAGTAATATTACATTTGTGGCCGATCACCGACAGAACAGTTCAAAA
Source organism: Orestias chungarensis (assembly GCA_032876305.1). Taxonomy (NCBI): domain Eukaryota; kingdom Metazoa; phylum Chordata; class Actinopteri; order Cyprinodontiformes; family Cyprinodontidae; genus Orestias; species Orestias chungarensis. Next base: position 74,921 of record JAVLVB010000490.1, on the reverse strand, counting down.
CGCAAACAGCAACCAGATGTAAATAAATATTGGTTATTGATATTGGCCTTTACTTATCGGACCGACACACATGTGTTAATAACTGTCCATCGTCTGCCAACACTGATGCTTAAACCAACATACTGTGCATCCCTACTCTGATTGATCATATTTCTGCTGATTATAGGAAGTATTTCAATTGTTCTCAAAGCCACCAGAAAACCAAGCTCTATCAGATTTGTTTTATTTCAGAACCTGCATGAGCCCAAATCTATCATGTCTCTATAGGAACCAGCAGGAGCCAACATCTAGCTTGTGTTAATCCTAATTCCTCTTTACTGTAACAATTCCAAAATTGCACCAGTTTAACTGGCTCACATAGTTTGATAGAGTATCAATAGGATAGAGCACAGCGTTCCCACCAGGAGGCGCTGTGTTGGTAGAGTTCAGCCATTTAGAAACGCTTGGTTACTCCTCTCTGGCATCGTTTCTCATAATCTCTCAGACGCTCCAGTCGCATCAGAACAAATGCGGCCCTTGGTTCCTGTAGTTCGGAGCATCCCTTGCTGCAGCTGCCGGGTGGTTGGCTGCTCGTGTAATGTGTGCATGTTAAAAAGTTTGTGGTGTTCAGATCCCAGTGTTTGGTCACAGGTCTGAAACCGACCCGAACGTGCCCCCACTCATTTATCAATATATGAATCAAAGTGAATCCTTGAGGAGCCGGGAGCTTCAGCTTAAGTGCAATGTGTCAGGAAAGGACTGCAGTCCTAAAGAAACGTTGGGTGTCCATAGGAATCTATGTAATGTGAAATCTACCATATACCTTATATAACCTATATTTAAGAACATCCGTGTTCTTGAGCATTCCAGCTTTTGTGAAATTTATTTGGTGGGACATCAAAGTTATTCAGATAAATGTGATATTTTTACCTCATTGGTTAAAGACATGTCCTGTGTGTGCTTGTTTCAAAGTCGCCATCTTGTCTGTTTACATGTTTGAAGAACAATAAATGGGGAACTTTGTGGGAAACGCCGTAATGGAAAAGACTCGTGTTTTATTTACCAAGGCATCAGATAAATCAGACGTGCTGCCACCTGAACAGTCGCAGGATTTACGCAGCATCTTATCTGGAATCAATCATCAGAAAAAGGCTGATCTGTCACTGCGGTGGTGACCAAACCACATTGGCTACATTAACGCAGCAGATCCTTATGCTAATTCAGACTTAAGTTTTGCATGGCTGTTCATAAAACCAATATAATGCAACAACCATCAGCATCTGCTTGAATAGTTTCAATTCGCAAGTGTGTGCAAAGTATCGTAGATGTTTGCGTCAGTGACGACGGCCGCCGCCGTCTGTGGATGGATGTTAGAGTTGTTCAACGGGAGCCGACTGTACAGTCAGAACAAGACAAAGGAAGCTGAGAAAAAAGAAAGCTCAACCCGGCACTGCTTGCTTCGGACTCTGTGTACGTCTGGCTTCTTCTGCTGCACAATCATGAGAAGGATCTCACGTCAGTGACCAAAAAGTAGGATAAAATGCAACATGAGCTTTCAGCCGGAGATGCTTCACAAACCATTAGATAAATGTATTCATGCATAAAGTTGAAAAGAAGTGTGGATACATTGGTAGATCAAGACAACTCGATAGAACTGCTAGTTGTACCAGATCTCATGGGTGACTGTGGCACAGTGGGTGGATTAGGTTCATTCCAGCTGCCTGCTATCACATGTCAATGTGCCAATGGGCAAGGCACCCATGGTAACCCAGGCAGAACCCTCTCCTTCTGTCCGCCACTGCCCCACAAAGCCCCACACTGAAGACAGAACTTGTCAATATGTGAATAACACAAAAAATACATAGTTGTGTAAATAGAAAGCATTTTTTTCTTTCTTTGTAGTTTTAGAATGAAGATTTTATCAATCTTGAATTTTGCCTATGTTTAGGTATATCCAGGTGAAAGATGACTATTATTCTTTAAACTATATATAATTAAAAAGAACATCCACCCAGGCTAGTTAAAGCCTTCTAAATATAAGTTTGACTCTTGTAAATCAGACCAGTTGTCATTCTTCTTTCTGGCCACAAGATGGCGACATGTAGCTGTTTCTGAGTATCCTCCCAGTATTAATATATGTAAATATTTAAGGATTCGGATAAAGGCTCAATAGAACATACAAACCATGCAGAGCAGAACTCTGATGCTCATTATGTAGGAGCAGGTGAGAATGAATGAGAAGAAGACTGGAATTGAATGGTAAATCCAGTACAAATGGTTTCATCACCTGATAAAAAAACAACAGGAATAAAAAACATACTGCAACTTTCTGTTCTCAACTTAATAATTTTGATAATAACAACCAGTGTGTTTCCCATTAAAAGCCTGTAGCATTTAACTAACAACTAAAAGAAGTAAGAACAAACGTCAAACTATGAAACCACACTCATTTCTTATGCCTATAAAATAAAAAAGTATATGTTGGAGTTTAAAGTTATATTAATGGTGTCTATTAGACTCAGTATCTCAATGCAGCCACAGACTTTGACGTTTGTGGTTGCAGGGACACATTGCTGTGAAGACAGTTAAACTTCCTCCCTGACTCTCTCAACTCAGTACTTAATGAATTGGGTTTCGCCGGAAGTGGCCCCCTGAAAAAATCTGCATAGGAACCCATAAACCTCCTCGAAAACAAAGTATATTTAATAGGTTTCCTCAAAAAAACCTTTGCATAATCCCCTTTCTGAGACCTGGAGTGATTCTTAGTCTACAGGTTCATCCTCATCACAGGGATGAAGCTGGAGTACCTGGAGAGAAGCACAAACTCCGTCATATTTATGCCCTTAGTGACTCCTTTGTCTGAATCATTATTAATTACATGTATTTTATTCCATTATCAGACATTTTGAAATGTTTCTCATTCTCAAATCAACATGTTTATTTCAGCGTTTGGTGGAAAACTTAGAAAGAAGCACAGGAAACAACAACACAACCGAATGTCATTCCCACATGAACCGGACTCTGCTACTTTGGATCTAATCACAGAAAAACCTTTGTTGACCTCGCATAAATGAGCAGTCCACCTGTGTTAGCCTCACCGTTGTTGCTGAGGCAACAGACTAACCCTAGAAAATGAAATAAGGAGGACCGACCACTTTGCACGGCGCTGGTCAGTCCATGTTTTTATATCAGGGGGGTGAGCTCCCCTTGGGAATTCACGTCAAGCTGAGTCCATGTTTCCTCTGCTTTTATGCATAAACCTCTTCACACATGACGGAACAGGAACTGAGCATTTCCAGGCAGAGATGAAGGAGGAGGATCAGGATTTAGATGGGAGGTTTTGGAAAATAGGCTGTGTATTTAAAAAGCTTGTGACATGGTGCTTAAACTAGATGAGTAGCATGTAAATATGGCTGTCTAGAATTACAGTATTAGCTTTTTTTTTATATTTACTGTTGTAAATTTGGGTCAAATCAAGCCAGCAGGGAAAAATACATTTAATACCTGGATATGAAAATAGTGGATGTTGCTATTTTGGTTCTAACAATGGCAGTAAGTTATTCTTACGTCAAAATATCCTTTTTTAATAATAATGGACCATCTAAATCAGTATTTATTATGTATCGATTTTATATTACAGGAAAATACTTCTGATAACTTTAATTAACTTAACAAGCTCCTGCACAACATTCTCCTTGACCAGACTACCTTAGTCTTCATGATGCTGTTTGTTCTCAAATGCTCTCTAAGACATATCTGACACAAGCAAAATATTCTAGATAAAACATTATTTCTGCTTTTGTTTTAATTCCTCAATTCAGTGTTTGATATTTGATTGACAAATTGTTTTTTTTTTGCAACCACTTCAAAATAAAAGGAAAACAAAGAGAGGAGTTTAAAGGTTTTTAATATTTAAGCTTTTATAATATGGTAAATAGTTTTAATATTTTTTTACGTGGCTAACTTTACAGGGAAAAAATACTGTTAGGAATAAATCTACTAAACTGTGTATTTGTATTTAATTTAGTAACCTCACTGAATGCAGATCAGCATGCTTAAATAATTGACCAGATTAAAACATAAACCTACAGTTTTTACTCTGGTGTCATTTTTCTGTCTGCTGAGACGTTTCTACATGGAGACCAAGACAACACAGTGAACATGTGCCGTCACTGTAAGTACCTTACCCTGCTAAAACACATAGAACAATACTTACTGAGTATTAGGGTCATAAGTTTAAAACAATTGATTTGAATAATGTAATTTAGCCTGGATTTATAGATTTATTCAATCAATCCGTGTTTATTTCAGACACAAGGATGGTCCATAGTAGAGGTTAGTAAAAACAAACAAATGAAACAAACTCTACATTGTTCACTGAGTCACAAAAACATGAGGATCCACAATCCTGAGGTAAATCTGACCAAACTCAATGCAGGACTGATAATCATACATGTGTACATAAGGTTTCTGAGCACAGAAGGACATGCAAGTCTTACAGTTTTGTGATTTTATGCCTATTAATTAGTTAGTCTCACAGTTTTAGATGTTTGCATGTCTGTTGACTGTAAGACAGTTTTCTATAATATCAGATTTTGATCAGTTTTTCCATGTTTTCTATAATTGTTCTTCTTTTTTACTCATTTCCAGGACCAGAACTGTGCAGAAGCAGAACCTCCTGCCCTTCCAGCCTCTCAGGGAGCAGAACAGGTGCGACCTGTCAAAAGCCACAAAGTTAGAGCCACAAAACCGGATGTTGCTGTCAAAATAAAAGCATCACAGTCAAGCCGCCTAGTTTAGCGAGGGTTATTGACGGCATCACTTTATTTTGAAGGACATGTAAAGGAAGTGGTTCCGACTCTGACACCAGCAGCAGGACTGGCTTGCAAAGGTGGTTCGGATCCGTTTCTCCGGACCGGGTCGCCCCCCATCCGCCCCGCCCCTCCCTCTCAGGAAGAGACAAACTTGGAAGAACCGGAAGGAGGGATTTATGGAGAGGAGCGCGCAGGGAGGAGGGAGAACTGGAGCCGCTGATCCAGTGTTCACTTGACTTTCCTCCTCGCATCTTTGCTTCTCTCTCTGTGTGTGACTCCAGGACAGTCATGAGGACCTGCTCGACTTCCAGGGAACTTACTTTGCTCTCCTTCCTGCTGGGACTCTCGGGTTAGTTGTTCTCTTATTTGTGGCTTTTTCTCCAGTAAGAATAAAAGTGGTTTATTCCAAGTTTATTCCAAGGTGACTTTCAGTCAGTGTAACAAGTAAAGTACTCAAACAGGCAGGAGCGCTTTTCCTCAGGCGGGTCTTGGTTCTGATGGTTCTGATGGTTCTGATGGTTCTGATGGTTCTGTTGGTTCTGATGGTTCTGTTGGTTCTGATGGTTCTGTTGGTTCTGATTTTTCTGATGGTTCTGATGGTTCTGATTTTTCTGATGGTTCTGATGGTTCTGATTTTTCTGATGGTTCTGTTGGTTCTGATGTGAGCAGATCCAGGCAGCCAGTGACTCTCAGCACTGTGAGCCAGGAGAGCTGAGCTGTGAGGCTGAAACACCTGTTTGTTTCCCCTGGATTTAAAACAAGTGTGTTACACATGATTACTCTCCCACGGAGGACTAATCCCCTTATATCTGCTCCAACACTGGCTCAGCCCCCCCCCACCACCACCACCAGGCTCCAGCGGTGCACTAAACTCCTACTTTCCCTGATAGCTGTGCTGAACATGCATCCCACTGCTGGTCCCTCGAGTCGTCGGTGCAGAAATTAAAGCTGCATGTTTGCAAACTCCAACAAGTGTTAGGTGTGTGTGAAGGATCACTGGGATGGTTTTCCCGTCAGGAACTTGGGACTATAAGTGCATCTGCCTTAGACCTTTTCTTTTAACCCCTCCAGCCTCTTTCAGGGGAGTACCTGAGAGCTCCAAGCCGGTGACTTTCACACATCCTCTGATGCATGAACACAATCTCTCTCTCCTGCTTCTCAGCGTTGTTGCCAAAACAATCTCACGAGCTGACACGAGCAACCTCAGGCTCGCCTGTTCCTCCCTGGGGGAGGCGGTAAAACACGAGGAAGAGTCTCCTCTCTGCACCCATGCCTGCTCTGACTGTGTGGTTTCAGGGCAGCTCTCTGGTATCATCTCTTACTGACTCGTCTGGAGTTTTAGTTGCGGGCCTGCAGGTGTGTCCTGTGGAAAAAAAGTGAGCGTTCTAGATAGAGGCAGGAAACAGTGATGAATAGGAGGCAGGGGTGAGAGGATAACAACAATGGCACCGGAGTTCCTGATGGGCTCAACATGGAGCAGGAAGTGAACGAACATCCTCCCTTTACCAGGAAACGCTCCTGGTTAGAGGCTCGGCCTGTTTGGAAGCTAGTTTAGATACAAACTAATTTATTTCATTCAGGAATATTAGAAGTCTAATCTGGTCTGATAATCATCTCGGTATTTGTCTGAATCCATTCCTAACTTCCTTAAATCTGCAGTCTTTAACTGATAGGAAACCAGGTCAACTGTTGTCCCACTGTTATGATTGACATTCATATCGTGTCTATATCGGTATCGTTCTGCGGTAAAATCTGTTTCAGAACATGGAGAACCTCTGCTGGAGGAGGATCATGTGTTGAAACCGAACCGCTACTATGTTTCAATTGTGTTCCTACTCTACCAATAAATGGCTGCTTAATTACAAAAGATTTGATTTGTCTAGATTCCATGATAATGAAATGTGTATTTTTTTATTGTATGGTAATTAAATTGGCCAGTAAATGGTGTCATTGCTAAGGTACAGAGCTCAGACTGGCGCAAATAAACAGTAATAATGACAAGCATGTATGTTTGAACCTCAGAGCCTTCAGGTTCACCAACATGGTCCAGCTCTGAACTTCACTTCTGGCTGTTGCTCGATTGGTTGTTGTTTGCCATGATTATCTCTGTCACTATCAGTGTGTTCACCTTTTTAAATGAACTAGTTCAGTCTCACAAACCCGGATTATCGGCGTAGAGAAACGTTTGGGTTCAGCTAATCTGATTGCAGTATCTCAGGTTTTATTGAGCACCGCGTCTAATTCATTTCCTTATTCTGACTGCTCAAACACGCTGGCCTCAGTGTGTCTCTACCAGCTTTGCACATCTGCAGACTGATATTCATTCTTGTGAACGTAGGATTTTTTAGCATCACCTTATTGGATTTTGACTAGGCCGATTTAACCCGTGGGGATTCTTTGATCTAAACCCTTCCTGTCTACTTCTGGCTGTATGTTAAGGGCAGAGGTGTCCAGAGTAATCTGTTGGCTGTATACCTGGGTCTGAATGAAGCTCATTGCCCTCTAAGGTTATCCTTAACAAAGCTCTGATACCTTATAAAGAACAGCTGGATTTTTACTGGGAACAAAATGTACACAAGTCCTCTTAGTACTCTTTACTAAGGTTCTTGTCAAGACATTTGTTTGGAGTGAATTTTATACAATGTAAATTAATCTAAGGAAAGAAAAAGATAAGTTTTTGGTCCTGCTACATAAAGATGATGATTAATAAATGATGATGGCATGAGTCATACTTCTTAGGGTTAGTTGTTAATCTTTGCAGTTTTCTTCAATAAATCCATGACATTACAGTTTTCACATGCACATTTTGTTCTTTTGTTTCTACTGTTGCTCTGATTAGATCTTAAAAGTACATAACGAGGTTTCAGGACAAAGTTTTAAAGTCATATACACTCATAAACATTACACATATGGGTGTAACAGCAGTGGAAAGCTCTACCTGGGATGCAGGACAAACACGTCTCAGGGCGGTTTTGTATGATGAGAGATGCTTTTGTCTAAACAATGAGATTATGCCTCATTACAGTTTTAATAGTGAGAACCTCTAACAACAAAAAAGAAAAAGAGATTGCTTTTGTAAAGTTCCAGAAATCACTACAGGCCTTAAACCGTCTTTGAACATTTTCCCAACCCGTGTTTTGGAAAAGGACTCAAATGTTTTCCGCCGTCTAAAAGCTTTGAGGAACATCTTTGGAACCTCATATTCCTCACTGACAACGTTTAACCATTTTTGTGAGTATTTCTTTGACTGCATTGTGTTCATAATGATAAATGAAACAATGTTGTTCCAGGTCTTCGTGGTTCCATTGCTCTGGTTGAGGGCCGTTCTACTTTGGGCCAAATTGCGACCTGTGATGGTTCACTTGTAAAGAAACCAGCTGAATTGACTGAGACTAGAAAGAAGCTGAATAAGTTTAGTCAGTTTATTATTGTAGAGGAAGCCTTGGTAAGATAACCCCCTATGTAAACAGAAGCTGAAGCATTGGTGCTTTTTCTTGGTGGGGCATTTAAATGAGCCTGGTTGATAATCTGGACGCTAGCGTTCCCTTATCTGAGTTCAGTTAATGGCAGCCAGGCTTTATCTCCCCACTCCGTTGTACAATTAGTCTTGTATTCGGGACACACCATCTGGTGAAGGAGCATCTTCATTTGTTTTCCAGGTGGGTTCCACAATGAGCTTTACTTATTTAACAAGGTCAATCTGCACAAGCTTCAAAGCGCTCCAACAGGAGGTCAGCCGGGTGCGCCGCCTCTGCTCATTTCCTGTGGCGACTGTCAGATTTATAGTGGAGAATGAGAGCTTTGCAAGATTTATTTTTAGTTCTATATTATTTCCCAAAAGCCAGTTTAGACAGTGATCCCTCTCCCATCGTGTGATAACACAGTAATGGAGCTTTTGACAGCGTATCACTGAGCAAGACCACTAACTATTGTTACAGTTAGAGCCTTTCATCCCAGAATACTTGTATCTTCAGAGTCCGCTAAGATTACAGAAATGAGACTTCTTGGAGATGGCTCGGACCAACAGTAGTGGCCTTATCTTTAATTGCCTTTCCCATAAAATATTAGCGAATGGATGCAAAGTAAAGCTCCTCTCCACTTTGAGCCTGGATTACAGCTCTTTGAGGGCTCTGCGGTTTGTGTATGTGTCACCAGCTAATCGTGCAGTTCTGACTCCTGGAGTTGTCAGTACATAGCACCAAAAACGTACACGCCTGCACTTTTCCTCTCTGGACAGGCTGTTGTAAGTCAGTCAGTTCCTTCCATATATTTAAACGTTTTGAGATTCTTAGGGAAGATTATTTCCCAGTTCAGATTCAAACTGAAGGTAAGGACATAGAACAGCGTCTCTGTCATAGTTCCCACCTCTTCTCTTTGCATATTTTCATTCCATATTACAGGTTCTTGTGGTTCTGTCTTAGAGTTGCATTGATCAGACCTTTGATTTGACTGGAGTTGATCATTTAGTCTTATATTACTGGTTAGGAGGTCCAGCATTAAACAAACACAAGAGTCCTCATGTAGTCCTTAGAGAATCCTGATTGTTTTTGTTTTTTTGTCACAGCTGTGAGATTACCAAAAAGGTTTCCAGCATTTCTAAGCTCAGCACGTTCAGAAACAGAGAGGTTTGAAGCTCAGAGGATAAATGGAGCAGCTTGAGTAGATTTCTGTGTCACATTTGTTACTTTTTCCAGTCTTCTGAGTTATTTCTTTATCATTTACTTTTCATGGGTTCAGTTTTGGTGCAGCTTGTTGACCATGTCATGTTTTATGAACTGTCTAGGTTCATATACATTGCAGTCCGGGAAAATCAACAGATTCCAGTCGGCAGTAGAATTTTTTGTCAATTTTTCATATCTTTGTGTTGACGTTCATCTTTCTGGGATGTTGGTTTAACCAGAACTATTATTGAAACATGGAGTTTTAAAACCCATTTATATTCTATAACCTCAATAGTCAAACCAGGGGTCACAAGACCATCTTAACTTCATTTTATCATCTTAATTAAAGTCCCATTTACGGGATTAATGCGGTGATTAAATAATGTAGAGCCATGGTAAGTGCTCTCTTTAAAGGCTGGTTGGACTTCTACAGTTCAGCCTATTCATCCGAGGTTTGATTGGTTGCCCCACATTCACGGACTTGCTTCTATATTTAAGTATACAAACATTCATATTTTTAGGCCAACAGGGGACGGGGGGAACTGTGGGAAAGTTGGGTTTGACAGATGCAAGGCTGACACTTGAATGGAAGAGTAAACCTGCTATTAGCAGCAGAAGCAACACGCTGGTGATGTTGTGCAGGTGGTCACAGAGTGGTGGTGACAGCGATGGGACGCACTGAATGGTGAATGTCCGTTTTATGGGTCTTCTGTGACTTCTGGTCACAATCCATGGACTCTGAGGGAAGAAGGGATTCTTGCAGGGGTCATGTGAAAAGCACTGGGCGACTTTCCCAACTTACATCTGTGGCCTCAAGACTCTTAAAGGGACAGACGTCCAAACTTTTTTGTGTTCTTTCTTTTCAAATGCTGGTAACAGATGTTCTTAGTAAATCTTGATACAGATCTAATACTGATAATGTGAATCTTTGTATGGCTTTAAACAACTTTTTCCCATCTAATATTTGCTTTTTGCACTTTCCAGACTGTGAACATCAGCGAACGAATTTGTACATAAATAAACAGAAGCGGTATAGTTTATTTATAGAGAGCCTCTCTTGGTTTCTGTAGGGCTTGTCTCTAGTTGTAATGATGACGTGCTGCTGAAGCACAAACAATGCAGACTGCAGAGTCAGCGTCCTCCTAATTCAGGCCTCACTACAGCAATCAGACTGTTGCTGCACAGCGACTAATGACTGTTTACACCCAAGACAACTACAGTGAGTCTCTCAGGTGTTTCTAAGGAGCAGTCTGGCTGATCTAGCAGACCTTTAGCCTGGTGCTGTACTATGGATGTGACAACTCTATTTTTACTCTCTCTCATTAGACAACGATTGTAATAAATGTTTTTTTCTGCAGAAGCTGACTTTAGTCACTTAAAAAGAAAAACTGTTTTATTGGATTTCTCTTTTTGGGGAACCTTTGTTGGCTTCTCTCTTGAAGCTTAACATTAGAAACTAAACCCATGTCTGTACTCCATCTTTGCTGTTTACACTCAGGAGTCTCCTGGTGGCACAAAGTAAGTTCTGGTTTGACATTGACGGTTCTGTAGAAATGGTCATTCACCTCTAACCTTTCCACTAGGACCTCATATAGTTGAGAACGTCTAAAATGTCAAGGCAAATGCGTTCTTTCTTTATTTGGGTGTTTTTATTTTGGAGGACACTATAACACACACTAACTTGTAAATTTAAAGTTAAATCTAACACTCAACAAACAATCAAAAGATAATATTTAATGAATTTTATCAGATTTTCACCAAAATAGAAAGGAAAGAGAAAAAAAAGGAGAAAAACTGGGAAAAATTATGAAACACTAACACTGCCGACAATCTGGCACTTTATTACACTTGTATTTACCACATAATATCGAGAATGTGTCTGAATTTTGAGTTGAGTTTAGTTTTAGTTTTCTCTTTAACCCTTATTAGAAAGAACAGGGATTCTGCAAACTATTGGAAATATCATTGCTGATCAGCCACTTGTGTACTGAAGCTGTCATAGTGTGTCAGCTGTAAACAAAACACCTTTCTAATTTGTCCACGCATGATCGAATGGCTGCACCATCAACATGTTATGCTTTTATTCTGACGAAAGCACAGACGATACAGATTCATGACTCAAATAATTCCTTTTGTCACCAGTAACCTTCACAGTTCCACTGATTTTCTTGTTTCACAGGATTTGAGAGGACTCCGGTTTGTCATTAAACACAAAGACCATCGGACTGATTGAAACGCTGGAATGAGTCATTGTGAGCTCATTTTTATTTCACAGATGTCTCCGTGTAAACTGTCTTGATTATGCCGTTGACGCTGAGCGTCTGTGTGCTTGATTTCAAAGCTAACTTCGCCGGGCCTCCGGAGAGCGGGAAGTAGGGGGAATATTTTCTGTTTCCAGAACAAAAGAAATGAAAAAGGAAAACAGCTTTGGCTGCTTATGCTGTGTCTTGTCACAACAGTTAGCTAATGGGTCTTCAAAGGATTTCCTGAGGCCAAAGTTTGTCAGATTTCCCTTAACCCCACACGGGAACACAGTCACCAAAGACACAAGTCTCCGAGCGCTCTGATTGGCCAGAATCCTCGTCTCCCGTGAGCGAACACAGCCTGCCTGCAGTGGCGCTGACAGATGTTGCTGCCAGTAGTCAGCAGCGACGTATCCTTCAGACCTGCCCTTCAAAAAGAAGAAAAAATTATAAGAGAGGTTAATAAAGCTTTAGACAGATGGGAATTAGGGGCATGGATTTAGACAAGATAGGCCGTGTTCAATTATTCTTATGAGGAGAAAGGACTGTGGGGGGGGGGCGTGATGCAAATGCAACTTCAGGGATACTGACATAATCCTCTTCAAGCCATCCTCTCCCTACTATACAGCCACATACAATATATCCTTATTATACCCATTTTTTTGTTTTGCTAAAATAAGTCCAGCAAACGTGGAAACACACAATCACAGACAGTCACAACATGGATGCTTGTAGCCTGACACCCAGTCAGGTTTTCAGCTCGTCCTGTTTCAAACCCATTAGATAGAAGATGTAAGAGTTAAAATGAAACAGATTTCTGTCGTCTCTCCGCCAACTTACATAACCTGTCTAGCATGAGCCCAGGCTTCCAAATTCACTTATAAATTCAGTATCCATAACATTTCTCATGTTCTCATGCAATGCGCCTTAAGACAACATTCAGTGGCCCTGTTCACAAAGCCTGTTCACCCTGCTGGCAAATGTGACCCATATCTGATTTATTTATTTATTTAATTGAAAAACACGTTTTAATTAGATGTCATAGCATTAAGATTGAGATTGTTTAATCTCTGTTAATTGTCGGCAGGTTACTTTAGTTTTCCGTGTTTGGAAATTACCAATTTATTCGGCTGAGGTGAAAAACGAAAATCCTTTTTAAAGATATTGCAGGACGTTTATGTCTTTGACTTCTGTCAGGGCTGGAGCCCATTGGATAATTTCAGTTTAGATTGTACTTTATGCTGTAATGTAATCTCAGATATGCAGATTTGGTCTTTAATCTTTACAATGCACCACATCTGAGGTGATGGTGGAACAGTGGTTGTAGTTGTTTAGTAATTTCCAAGCACCCGCTGCCTTCCCTCACATGCACATGTGCCCCTGGGTAAGGCACTTAACACTTAGTCGCTTACAGTACCAATGCACGTTTCGGTGTATAAATGTGTGCATGTTAATATTCCTGCTCAACTATATAAGTTAAGTCTATTTTCTTTATATAACTTTGAAACTCATATATGTGACTGACTGAGTTAAATGATGAGGGATGGTTGTTGTCCTGGCAACACTTGGTTACATTAACATTACAGAAGCCTGTATCACTTTTAGATGTTTTGCATGGCATCAGTTTGGTTACTCTAAGATCCAGACAAAAGAACATTAAGGGAATTGTGAGACTCTGCGACGTTGGCATTTGCTTCAGGCATTCCTGGAGTCAAACTAAAGTACTTTTTAATGGACTTTGTTTGATTCCCTCTAGCTAATAGATCTAAAATAGATCAGTCGTTAACCTTATCTTTCTAAATTAATCTGAGGTCAGTTAAAGAACAGCTTTAAATTCATGTCATTCTGTCATATCTGCTCTGACTTTAACATTAGAGTTTTAGTTAAATGAAATAACTGTAAAGATCCATGTCCTGGCAAGGATGTTCTACAGATTCTTTATGATTCATGAATTAGCAAAAACAGGATGTCTCCATTAACATTCGCGAGAACAAGGTTTCTGTTGGCTCTAGTGGTTTGCTGACACCTGTGTGTTCGGGAAGATTTGTCAGCTATTATCAGAAGCAGAATTCCAGTGGCTGTGTGGACGGCAGCCCGAGTAATGGAGTAAGAGACGACTGTGGCAGTAGGCAGCTGTGTGGAAAAAGTCATTACAGCGGAGCATTAAGCCGAGGCCTTCAGGGCGTCAGAAGCTCTTCTGTTGTCCCACCAGTCCCAACTGTGAAGACACGCTGGGTGAAACACAGTGGGAGACCAGGCAAAGGTTTCTCTCACAGACTTTTCTATTATTTTAAATGAGTTACTATTATCTAAGGCATTGTTATGTATAACTTTTAAACCCGAATGTGGGCTTGTTTCTAGTTTTACAAGAGATTTATTTGGAGGCTCAGTTTTGTGCTGCTGGTTCGTGGGAATTAAACCTCCTGATAATCTGTGGCAGTTGCATAAAACACACACACACACACACACATTGGGCACAGACAAAAGGCTCATGGTTACTCTGGAGGAGACGCAGAGATGTGCAGCTCAGGTGGGGGATTCTGTCCGCAGGATCACTTTTAGTTGTGCACAAATGTGGCTTTTGGGGAGGATGGTGAGAAGAAAGCCACAGTTCAAAGAAAAACCATAAAGAGTCGTGTTTGTAGTTTCCCTGTAGTCATGTTGGGGACACAACCATCAAGTAGAAGAATGTGCTTTGGTCAGATAAGAGCCAAACGCTATGAGTGATGGAAAACGAACACTCGGAACACATCTCTGTCAGATACGGTGATGGCAGCATCATGCTCTGGGGGTGCATGAATACTTTTGTATTTTGCTTGATTCCACTAAAACGTTTTGATACTTCTATAAATTGGTTTGATTTCACTTATTTTTTATTGTTGACGGCCCTAAAATCACTTACTGGATAAACTTACTCATGATCTTATAAGTATTTAATGTGTCAAACACTGTATAAAGCTGCTTTATTTGCATATCAAAGTTATAAGCTGGGTGAGATTTTTGCGATTGCAGGATCCATAAGTCCCCACCTGACATCACAATGAGCCACCAGGAGCAGATGCTGTTTGTCAGAGCGGGTTTGTCGTAGAATACGTTTCTAGAGACGACATCCCAGTTAATGACTTAACATGCAGCTGATCGCATTTCTCTGAGCCATCACATGCTGAGTGACCGGACTTCTGATGATACCAAAAACATAATCAAGTTGATAAATTATATAAATGTAAAAGTGAAATCCCTGATACGTTTTCCTTTCTCTGGTTTCTTGGTTATTAAATTGAGTTTGGTTGTGCTGGAGGCTCCTTCCTGTTATAGGGTCAATACGTCCCCTCACTGTCCCTCTGTCAGCTCTTGATCAACTCCTCAGCTAGCATTTTTAATAATTGACATTTTTTTATTGTTTGAAATTTAGATTACCTCATTACGTCATTGTTTGAATCTGAATTAGCTTTTTGATTAAAAAGGATTAAACCGATTGGAACATATTAGACTGACTTGCATCAGATCTGTGTAAATGAGTTGGAACTGTAGCTTTTTATAAAGTGCACTTACATCACCAGTGTTGTTAATAGGGTTGTTGTTTTTAAACTCTATATATTAACATTATTAACATCTGTTTTCTTAATGTACAGTCTCTTATTTTTATATTATGTTTGTGTGAATATGCATGTTCCCACTGACCTTTAAGTCTGATCTGATATTTGTATTCTATTCTATATAAGTGAAACCTTTTTTATTACTTCTGTGCTCAAACTATTCCAGACAGTCGCTGCAGAAAAAGCACAACCTAGACATTTTTTCA
Source organism: Orestias chungarensis (assembly GCA_032876305.1). Taxonomy (NCBI): domain Eukaryota; kingdom Metazoa; phylum Chordata; class Actinopteri; order Cyprinodontiformes; family Cyprinodontidae; genus Orestias; species Orestias chungarensis. The sequence continues at coordinate 59,422 of JAVLVB010000490.1, read as the reverse complement.
ATGTTTCTTTTTTTCATATAAAAATGAGGATTTCTGATGAACTTCTACTAATTTACTGCGCTCTGACCCCAGCCTAGGTCTGAGCGCCCACAGAGCCTTTCTTTTATTAAAAGCTCAGATTGACTGTGGGTAAGTGAGTAGAGTGTTCCTCTTGGGTTCTGGTAGTTTTGGGTGTGATTCAGACAATCTCCTACTTTGAGAAAATAACTCAACCTGGGAATCAACGTTTAAAAAAGAGATGGAATAATTCTGAATCTACAAATCTCCCATTTACCACATCCAAGTCAATGTATTAAAAGTGGAAATCTAAGCACATAAATACAATTGAGCTGTAATTTATCCAGTTTTTTCCATCTAATTTTGAAGCTTTATAATTGCACCTCAGTCCGATTAATATTTAATCCTGATTATATGATCATATATCTATGTTAGTATATTAAGTATTCTTGAATTGTTTCTGAAACCTTCTGAGACTGAGCCAGGGTCTGTCGGGAGATTCTCTTTTGTTCGGTGGGGCTTGTTTCCTTCCACTGTTGCCCCCTGCTTTCCCAGGTAAAGGGATTGATAATATGATGCATCACTAAATTAAAGCTAGGATTAGAAAAACAAGTATGTAATTGAATTTGTCTTTATGTTTGGATTAGTTTTAATTATATTGCTCCGTCTATGATTCATTTACATCCCAATGACTAACTAATAATTTTTAGCATAAATGATGTCAAACTTTCTCTGATTTTACCAGATTTAAAACCAGCCAGCTTTTATTCCAATAAAAAGCTGAATTTTGTGGACAGAAAGCTGCTGGTGATCTCAGGCCTCTCAGTCTCTGTAGGCTGTGTTATCTCAGTGTTGTTCCAGAGGGCAGGATCTTGTCTCATCTCACGTCTTACTTCTGCGAATATTCTTCGGCTTTCTGCGTGCACCCAGGCCACTGCTGACTTAAAAGACCCCTTTTATCAGTGGAATTACATCTACATCTGCACACACACACCCTCATCTTCCTCCTCGCCCTTTCCCCTTTTTCATCTTACTTCCCCATCTTCTTCATCTTCTTCATCTCCTGAGGGTTTCAGTTCTAACATCTCATCAGCATCAGCGTCTGGGGTCAGCCGGAGGCACGACAGGGAGGGGGGGGGGCTTTGTCATGCTAGCTTATGTATCCGTTGATTTTTTTTTATGTTTTCCCGTCTTTCTTTCATTTCATCTTCTTCAGTCTCTCCATCCAACTCCCTCCCTTCTTCCCAGCTCCTCCCTCCCCTGGTTTTTATATATATTTTAAATCTAAGCTCCTCTTTATTTTTAAGCCACACACATCTACACCCTGGAGAATTGTGGGTTGTTGTCATTATCTCCAGTAATAGTTCAGATGTGAAGCCACACTATTCAACCTCCTCGTCCCTCTCCACATTCCCATAGTCTGATGAGTATTTATTAAAAGTGTCTCCGGCATCATTCCTCTCACCTACACTACAGCTCATCTTACAGATAACCATAATTCTTTAATATGCTGCTAATCTGGAGAGATCCTCGTTAATGCGGTCATAATTAGATTTGTGACAGCAGCCCTTGGAGAGAACATGTTGGCTGTCAGTGAAATTGTGTAAATGTGCTTTTAGCATTCTTTGTTACACAATCCTTAACTGAAAGAAGTATGTTTATCTGATCCAGCTGAACTAAATCCTTCGTCTTTACACATTTTAGAGAGTTTAGAGAAAAAGAATGCTAAAAAAATAAAAATGCTTTTGAATATGAATATGTGTGTGGGTAGGTGACTGGAGCCATGCTTTACTAACGTTGACTTGAACAACACATAAGAAGCAAGAACATGGTGAGAGTAGAGAGGAAACACCTTGAATTAAAGGATTAGTTTGCATTTTTCGAGTTTATTCTAGTACAAATACATCTTACCAGTGTCGGTTTAAGTTTTGTGTTTGTTTGTTTACATTTTCAAGTGATGAATTTTCTCTTTGTTAAGCAGATCAAGCCTTGTTGCGTTAGTTATTTCCAAATAGATCTGGTGTCTTGTTTAGTTGTCATGCATTTCTAAGGTTTGTGTTCTGTGTTTCCTCTCTAGTATTCACTCTTCCTCTGCTTCTCCCGTTACGTTTGTCTCCTTTCTCTTGCCACCTGTTAGTCTTCCTGTTCTAGTTTTAATAATCAACTTCCTATGATAACTCCACACACCTTCAGTTTAAAAGAGATCTGCACTAAACCAAAAAAGTGTTGCCCTCCAGCAAACACAAGCTCAGAACGAGGGGTCAGTCTACAGACTGGAAGTTGAGAAGCACAAAAAATATTTTAGCACTTGACAAGCAATACTTTCAATAAGAACAAAAAGCAACCTGTTAGCAAATACATGTTTACAGTATTGAGAGTACGTAGGTGGTATGTTGCTAATCATTGAAATGGATAAGCGGTATGAAGTCTTCCAAAAGACGTGGTTAAACAGAGTCCTGCCATGCTGTCAGACAAGATGCTTTACTTTTAGAAAATATATTATTGTTTTTACAGCACAGACGCAGAGATGTGTGGTCTGAAGACACAGAGTTCCACATGCAGTCGCTCATGGCTTCAGGTCAGACTGAACACAATGGGAGGGAAACATGAGACAGCTGGAATCGTTCAATAATTGATCAACTTCTCTCTGACAGGTAGCAATGAGAGCAACAAGTGCTCCGATCTAAACAGACGAACAGATTCCCTTCGTCTACGAAGAACAAGCAGAAGACGCAGTCAGGGTCTGGTTAAATGTTGTGGACACTTAGGTCCCCAGGTTTATCAATTTAAGCATTTCTTTGGACATAAACAGTATTAAATGCCTGTGTTGTAGACCTTCTATATACCATAATCCTTACTAGGTCAACAAATGGAAACTAAGGTCTTTCATCATTGGGACATTGTTCTGTGATTGTAATAAATCCATCAGCAGGGACTGATACCCTCTGCAGGTCCAGCTGTCTCCAAACAATCGTTGTTTGTCATCAGAACCACTAAGGACATTTGGGTCCCTTGCAGTGAGTGTCTAAGCTCCATTTTTTGATTGTCCAGTCTAGAACAATGGCATCCTACTCCTGCGTTACTAGGAAACAGGAAAGTGCTTAGGATATACAGGCTGTGATGGTATGCCATACATTACAGAGTGTCATTGTTACTTTTTCTGATTACCCTCGAGCCAGAGATCATAACACCATCTTTGCTCCTCAGTGACACGTGTTTCTTCTCTTGTATCTGTCATCTATAATACTGTACTGTACAGGGTCTGTGAAGTAAAGTACAGCGGCGCAGAGTCCTCATAATCTCTCCCGTTTGAAGAGGTGGAAATCTCTAAGCGGAATGCTAAACAGGATCTATCAGGATTAATTCTGGAGTTTGAGTCGGTCTAGCTTATTACTGACTATGTTTCACAACTGGGATTTTAAAAACGCTCGCTGCATGAATCTCAAGGCGACAGATTCTTCTAACGTCACAAAGTCTCAGGGCCTTGGGTTTCTGTTTTTTCTTTTTCCTCTGTTTTCGGGAGAGCAAACAGACAGAAAGCTTTTCAGCCGAGTATCATCATTGATGTTTGTAGCCTTCATTAGTGACTGGTCATTATGTTCACCGATTTCCTGAGGCCTTCCATCCGTGAGAGTCCATTAACCGGCAGCATTAGGAGTAATTAGGCACAGCGCTCACTTTTTGTGCTGATATTTTCACACAGAGAACTGTTGATCCACATACGCATGTGACCTCCCACTAGCAGTTTATAATTTACATGAACATTAAGGGGCCAATTGACTTCTTGATGCTCAATTTCTTTTTCCTCCAAGAAAGTTAAATTCTCATTTGGAGCGACGAGTCGTGAAAATAAATCATATTAGCTGGTGAAAAATTATGCTTTTGGTAGGAACTGTTCTGCCAAGAGATTTCAGCCAAACTGTAAAAACCGTATGTACACAGAGGCCTTGTTAGTCGTCTTCATCATACTGTCATTGTAAATGAAAATCCTCATTTAGAGCCAACATGCTTTTTGACCCTGTTCTGCACACTGCATTCCCCCCTTAGTAATGTTGCACATCCCCACACGGCTTCTGCGGCACTCCCGCCACTTCTCTGTATGGAAACACTTTCATCAAGATGGCAGATGTATATATCCCCACTCCCTGCAACCTCACACTTGTACACACGTTCCTTCACCTCGGCGCGCATCCTCGGGGAGGACAAAAAGAAATCAAGCCACGTCTGATCAGTTATCACTCTCTGGAGTCTGCTACTCCCTACCCACTCTTCACCCGAGCCGTGCTTCACCTCTGCTTTCTCAATCAGCGGAAAAAAACCCAAACCTTCATAGGTTCCATCTAATCACGAAACTGACACGCGTAAGGAATTCACACAGGAATGCTGTTTGCCATCTCATCTCCTGCATCCTGACACAACCTGTCAGTGAGCAAGGCATCGCAGGGCGAAGCGCGGTAGAAGTGATCAGAACTCCCCTTCACCACAGAAACTTGTCGCTCATCTGTCTTTTACCTCGGCGTCGGGGTAAAAATAAACCCCGGCTGTCTGGATCCTCCTCTCTCTCTCTTAGCTGCTCTTTTCATAATGTGCTGGCTGCAGCAACTCCCTTCATCATTATGGACCACATGACAGAATCAGGCACAGCGTTTTATTTATATAGAACAGCTTTTTTATTTCTGTTTATGTCAGTCAAGCTGACATGTCAGCAAAACAAGATGATGGCACATTTCACCAGTTTGATTGTTAAGTGACTTGAACCAAAATCTATAAGCTATACTATTAATATATCACATGTAAAATGATAGCATGTTTGATCAGTGTTCTCTTTATCAAATACACCTGTTAATATATTTTTTTATATATAGAACTCATCAAGTAAAAATAAATTTAGTTAGATATGGTGAAGAAAGTTGCTAAAGTTAAAACTTTGCCTCAGAATAAAAATGAAAACAGAATGATATTTAAGTGATCATGAGATGATTGCTCTAGAAATTGCTAACCTTGTCTTGATCTCTTTCTGAATGGTTTGTTAACCTCTTCTTACAACAAGGAATTTATAAAGAAATGAATGAATCTAGCACACATATAATGTCAGATTGTTACTGAATGTTGCAGTAAAACATATTTTAATTACTTGATGTGTTTGAATGTTTGACTGAATGTTCCCAGGAGAGCAATATGTCATATGAAACCTAAAAGGTTTAAATGACACAAACTTTAAAGCAACACTAAGAAACTTTTCAACCTTCATAAAATATTTCAAAACATTTGTGATCATACGTCGACTTAGAGATTGTTGAATGACGCCTCTGTCATCGCTTTAACCTTCACTAAGTAAATTTGAGAAGGGTGGCAGGAACCATTCAACACAACACAACTACAAATGTGCTGATTGCTTTACAGCATACGTCACTTCCCCCGTTTGTTATCTTCAACATCATCATCTAACATTGTTTCTCCACAATTAGATTCATCACCTCATTGCTGTTCATCCTCCTCACAGACACTGGAAACAGAAATGTACTTCAGTCCAACTGCAGGCAACCAGGAGATCAGGATTTTACCACGCTATGTGCTGGTGGTCATGGGAAATGTAGTCTTCATTCAGCCAAAACATTACCGCTTTTGTCAGCCACCAAAATGAAAACTTCTTAAGTGTTGTCTTAAAGAAAGCATCATAAATAAACTATTACTATATTTTTTTGGGAGAAATATGAAAAGCTTGACCTCATGTTCAAGTTCAACTGTCAAGTTTTTTTATCTCATTTTCAAACAGACTGATTGTAATCTGTTGAAGTGATCTGGACTGATAGTTCTCTATCCTTTTTGAAGGTGTTGAAACTGTTTGGTTTTACATTGTTAATTTCTTGTTCTTAACATCTTTTATTTATTTAGCAATGTCAATCCGACCTATCAGAACAGATACATATTTTATTATGTTGTTTCTGCATATTGTAAATAATTGGCCCAATACAATACTTTTTTCACATGTGCAAGATTCCTCTGTTGGATTACTTGGATGAAAAATCCAAATGTTTTATTAACATGGGCACAAAATGAATTAATCTGACCCTGAGGTGCGATTACGGTTATTATGCAAAAAAAGGATCCCGTGCTCTACAGGCAGTTAAACAAAAGTCTGCTGATAGTAGTGTCAACCTGACCATAAAGAACTGAGCTGGCAAACCAAACTGGGTGGAATGATCTTTTTTGACCTCATGCAGTACAACATAACTGTCGGGTTAAATGGTCTATTAAGTTGCCCTTAGGCATAGATGTTGGTTTGTGGGTACGGCTGTTCTTCTGGTGATGGACCGGGGATCTTTACTTGTTAAAGTTATTAAAGATAAATGTAGTATCTTTACATTATCTCAAAGAGAAACCAATACATTTAGAAGTTTTGCTTTAACTTAACAATGTAAAGCCAAGTGCTGATTATAGACCTCAACATTTTAAAAGTGGCCAACATAAACATAGAATGTCCAGGCAAGGAAGGAATCTCTGCTGCCTCCCTGAGGGGAGATGGAGAGCAAAGCTAAGAACGCGAGTTATACATTTATCTACCAGTTAATAGTGAAAAGATTAAAGATTGTCCAGGTGATAAATGCCAAACATTTGGGTTATATCTAGACTATATCTAGGCTAGCTCATTTATCTTCATCTTTTCAGTTTTTAAAGAATGGAATATTTAAATAGATATCAGTAAAAATATGTATGTCTGATTTATGTGACACTGCCTTCAACGTACAGCGCTTCAACCCTAATTCATGTTTGAGAGGCTAAAATAAGACCATAATAGAGGACAGTGGAATGATACTTTTAGTAGTTTTCTTTGGTATTCTACAGATCATGTAAACTTGAACTCTGTCACTTGGATTGTATGTCTTTTTGGGTTTTTATTTGGTGGTATTTGAACCGTCTAAACACTACAAAGGTGCATTCAGTCACTTTATTCTTACTTGATTTGTTTGGGGTTTTCATACAGTGCCTTGCACAAGTATTCAACATCAATACTACCGATTTTGATATTTTTCATTGGGGTTTTATGCAGTTTTAAAAGTCAATATTATACTATAATATAGTGCCAATTAAAAACACATGTACTTCCGTATAATTCTGAAATACGAGAAAATTCATTCTAGGTTTAATCAAAAGTGTGTCTTTAAAGAGTGCATTGTCTTATTTCAGTTAGAGCTGCAGAGAGACACATGGTACCTCTGGAGGAGCTGCTTAGACCAATGCTCAAGGAACATCTGCCAGAAAGTCTTGGAACAAAACCAGCATGAAGCTGCACAAAACATGAGACTGGAGTAGAAGTTCAGTTTCAATATAGCCAGAGTTATTTTGATGAAAGCATATTCATGTTTAAGAACGGCTTAGTCAAAGTACAAAACTAAATACAGTTTTGAAGGAGTAGCGGGAACTGAACAGCAGCTATTTTCAGTCTCCTAATGTAAATAGCTGATAGAGACATGGATGTTGTAGGTACATCGAAAGGTTTTTTCTACCTTGTTCACTTAAGGGGAAAAATACTAAGTGATTGTTTTAAAAATCTGAAAAGTATCCAATTTCTTGCAAGGCACTGTGTCTTTTTTATTTTCTGGGTTTTGGACATTGTAGACGTACTGTATGTAGTCTTGCTTAGAGATTTCCTTTATAATAAATCCATAGCCGGGGTTCACAAGATTACACAATGGGATCTAGAAAATGAACTCTATAGTAAATATAACCTGTATAGCACATTTTTAAGATCTCATTTAAAAGTTAGTCGACATCCTGGGCATAAATTCAAAGTTTTTTATTTGATAAAAATTAATGAGTTAAAATGACAGGGAGTGATTAGATGGAAGGAAAACTGAGGCTAGGCAAGATAATAGAAGGCTTTGTTGAACCCAGAGGTGGGGGGGGGGCAGACTGAGGCCAAAGGAGGGTACAAACAGTGACTGTTAGAGATAGGGCAGATACTCGGCTGGAGATTTGGCTGTTTAATTGAGTCGGTGAGGATTAGAACCGGATTATGTAGGAATTGTGACACAGCGTCAAATTAGCTTGGTAGCTTCCATCTGTGAGGTGGCCAAAATCAGTGACCAGAAAGCAGCATGTGTGTACGTGATGAACAAGTATTAAGGTCATAGTAGTCAAGACGAAAATGTAAACGGGTGGGAGGGAAAAAGAAATAGTATGAAATCATAAAGTCATCTGAGGAATTCTCTCCAAAGCTTTTCTTTAATGTTGTGGAACATGAGTAAAATAACAACGGAGGACTTATTATTCTGTGTGTATTCAGTACTTTTACTCACAAATGTTAAAACAATTAAGACAAATAGCAAAGTCTTTGCTGCTGAGTTGTTGTTATTTTTTTTACTTGTGAACTGTAAATGTGCGAGGACAGCAGGGGTTAGCAGGCGGGCCGGCTCAGAACTGAACGGAGCACTTTCAGTTCTGTGAGCAGCTCAGCCCTGAGGAAACCTGATCAGAGCAGGTAGGCGAGCTCATGAAGGCACAACCAGTGCAGTGAAGGAAGCCTTTGTACATGCTGTTGTCAGCGATGACTTGATCCACATGCATCCACAAAGACTTGGACCCGACGGAGGGAACGAGTCTCCGCACCAACCTCAGCGGATGCAGTTCACACTCCTTAGAAATAACAGTGCAGCTTTTTATTGCAGCCTGTTTCCAGACCACAGCACATCAGGACATATTGTGGTCTTATCAGCATGATTTATGTCTCATGCTCTAAACCAGAAGACTAGTTATAGGTTGCCTTTGCACAACTGCCTGTTATTCACAGTCAGACACATATTTTGTTGCGTCTCAGTTTATCCTCCTCGCCCTCTGTGGTGAGCAGAAAGATATGAGGATCCTTCCAGAATATCAGCTATGTTTCAATGCTCAAAACAAATACATGGACACACAATTAAGTAATATGACCGTGATGTTGGTTTACATACAGAATATAAGTTATTTAACATGTAAGCATTGTCAAATTTCCCCTGTCCTGCCGCAGGAGAAGTTCTACTTCCACCTAAGCTGATAAATAATAAACAACAAACGCAGAGTTTTGTATGTTTGGAGTTTTGCGAGCTCCCTTGATAGACCCAAGCCAGGTTCTGACAGCATTAGAGACATTCTTGCTTTTATATTAAAGCCACAGGTTTAGTGTTGCGACACACATGTAGTTTTCTTCCAGGAACTTGCATCCTGCCTGTAAAGGAGGTCTTTTAAATTAGGTAGACATGTGCAGTCCGGTCAGTTCGCCACAATCAGAATGACATGATTTAAAAAAATGTTTACATGCACGGCATTAAGATTATCAATTAACATAACCCCCCCTGTCTGAAGGAAAGATCTTCTGTAGCGTTTTGCAACTAAGCTGAAGAAATAAGCTAAAGCAATTGTTTAGTGTCTCCATGGATACGAAGGTGGCAAAGCCCAGATTTAAGTTAGTGAATAAGTTGCATCCCCGTGAAATTGTTAGTTAAGGCAAAGGTGGAAGTATGAATTTTGGATTGGATGGTTTTTGGTTCATTTGAACAGGATAAATAACACTTCAAATAGTTTAAAAATGTTGTTTTCATTTTATCTGGTGTATGAAGACTTTTAAGTCAGAGGAGCATTCAAATATAAAGAATGTGAAGTAGATCAAGCACCACTTTTATCTAAAATGTGTGTGCAATAGTTTTTAAAACCTATGTGAAAGTATGATGTTGAAAAACTAAGTCATGAGAAAATTAGCCTTAATCAGTGCATACTTAGACAGATAGAATCCTATCGTCTTACTCCGAAGGTTCCAAGTCCTCCTCTGAGATAAGTTATTTGTCTAACATTCAAACAAAGTATTTGCTGAGACCCCCCCCTGGAACCTTCTGGGTAGATCAAGTGTGAGGAGCTCACTTCTGAGGCTGACCAAAACCCAGTCCATGATTATTCAGAGCTTCTCTGAAGATGAACAGAAGAATTAACCAGGACGGACCATAGAGCCACTGGATGTTGAATTGCTCCTGGGGGGTGTTGGAGTGTACACTGTTGTCCTGGAGAGTCCAGAGTGTCTGGTTTAGTGGAAGGTAGAGTGTCCTGCATTATGCATGGTGGCTGTTATTTTCATCACATGCTGCTGCCAGGCGTCATTGTCGTTTGTGCCTGTTCACAGACTGCAGTTGTGTCATTTGCTTTAACCCACTCCCACTTACACTCTTCCTGTTTTGTTCTCACCGTTCTTGATGCTGCTGGGACATGAAAATGGATTGGGTAGTCCCAGTGGGATCCATTAACTGGTGCTGTCTCCAGAGTGGTGTGGATCCATCTTTTTTTGTCACTGAGGTACCCTCTCTGTGAGGCCACTCTGCAGAAAAGGAGGCAGTAAGTGGGTGAAGCCCTTGAACACATGCATTATTCCACGCTGCAAGTGACAGCCGATCAGACAAGAACAAGGATGAGAGTCAGCGAGAGTTGTCTTAGCCTTTTCAGGCTTATGTTGATCCCGCTGGGTTCTTTTCAGTAAAGGTCAGTGAAACCCCCTTAACCCCAACACCCTCCACCTACACAAAAAGAATCAAATGATTAAAATCTAAGACTTGAAATATTATAGATCCAAATCCACCAATCCCACCTCTGACTTGGTTCGGTCTAAGTTATGTCTTACAACACACTTCAATGTTTTGGTTTGTTAATCAGAGAGTATACTATACAGTCATACACAGAGAATTTAAAGGACCAAGTATCAATTTTAGAGAAAGATCCGGTTTCAATAAGGTCATTGTTGTTCCAAGTAATCTCTAATGGTCTGCAACTTCACTGTCCAGTGGCATATATCTAATGTATTGGATTATTTTGTATCATTCTCCCTAAATTATGTCTTTAAACAATACAACTATTTAATGATGCAAATGAATAAATATTAAAAACATGTTTTTCAGTTGAAAAAGCTTTCCTCCAAACACTCTTTCTGTCATTTGCTTAAAATCTTGCTCTGTGAAAAGCCTTGTACACCATTAGCCACATTTAAAAAGAACAATATCTCTGCCACATTGTTTTATGAACAAATGTTGAACACACAAGACTGCTTTCAGTAAAGTAGAGTAGAGACTGCTTTAATCCTCACGATCGCATACAAATACGTCACTGACAGTTGTTTTAAACATGCCAAATACATAGGGGGAAATTCTAATGTCGGCCAATCAGAATCCTTTAAAACAACCATGACTTTATGATAGGAATGAAACTTTATGCAAGACTTATTGCATTAATGTGTTGGAGCAGACGAGTTGAAACAGATGAGCAAAAAACCTTTGAACCAAGTAAAAAGCATCACCTCGCTAATAGCAACATCTTTTAACAGTGTCCACAACAAAGTGTTGGGATGCTTGTTTGATCCAGCAACACCAAGGTTTCACTTTTGGTGCATTTGTCTTTTGAATTCACATCAATATGTAATACAAAATGTTTTCGGTAGATTTTGATGCATCCTTTTTCATAGGATTAAATCAACAACAAAACCTAAGACTAGATGGGGGGGGGGTAGGGGATGTCTTCGTCTTTTAATCTGTGCAGTTCGGTTTCATAGCTGGCTGTTGTGTATATATGAGTTGTTTAAGCCCGTGATACAGACTAAAGACACATACACACAAACTGTGCTTGAAAAAATAATAGGTTTAGTGAGGATGCCTTTGTCCACCGAGGTCATGGGGACATGTGAATGACTGTAGAAGTATAAGCTCCTTATTTAACAGGAAGCTGCAAACTAGAGGTAAGAGGGACTTCTTTTCTTGACATGCATGCATGTATGTATGTATGAGGATATGTTCATCCATACCAGATTTCAAGGTTAGGTCAACTTTCCCACTTTGAATTCTCAGTGATTCTGATGTTTAGACTTAGCGCGATGCCACAGGTGCAAATATCTCTTTATTTGAGAGCAAACATTAAAAAAATGCGTCTGTTTGATTCAGGATGAGATTCTACATTGAGGACACTCTACTTTCATCAGCGGTTTTACAGTAAGAGCAGCAGATCTGTGCAGCAAAGTTTGTTTAGAGAAAACATTTAGGTTAATGAGGCATCACAAAATACCAATGTCACTTCACAGAGTGTAAATAATGAATATGGATACTTCCCAGTCAGCCTCTAGTATATTGTTTCAGTTGTTTAGACTGCTCTTGGTAATCTAAGACACTAAAATTGTATTTCCCAATGATCATCAGTAAAATAAGGCATAATATCCCTTCTATACACAATCACATGTTTGTAAAAAGTGCACTGGTTCAGTACACCTTCACCACCAATACATGCATCAGCAATCAAGTTTAAAGATCCTGTACCTGAAACTGTTTTCTTTAAAGGAAAATAAAATAGGACATTATGTACTTTCTGACCACAATAACCCTTGTCTCAAAGCAGAGAACTGCTGAGATCTATTTTTGGATCTTGAGATTGTTAGTTGTGCAGATAAAGGATAAATATTCCCATTCCTATAATAGAGAACCGTTTATAGACTAAAATGCTTTTTTTTGTGCCTGTTTTGCTTTTTTTATCCATTGGTCTTTGTTAAAGATGAGAAAAGCAACAGTTTAATATGGGGACTGAAACTGACAGTGTACAGTCTTGTGATGCTATAATCAGCAGGGCTTTTGTCATGTGTAAGTCATAATGCTGGAGAACTGCTGTAGAATAGAGTTGGAACAGTTGCTATCATCTGTGTGTGAACCTTAGCACATACTGCAGTCAGGGGTGTTTTAGCCTTTAACACACATTCTATTCAAATAAAACATGTTATTTAATGATCCCTCTGAGTTTATAATTTCTAAATAAATCATGTAGATCTAGGAAGAGTTGAAAAGAAGACGGAGAATTGTTTGATTGATGACGTAACGATTGAAAAATCACAGAGCAGAGAAAGATGTTTGTCTGTAGTTGTGAGTATTTCTATATGTGTGTGTTTGCGCATAGCTTCCTGTCCTACTTCCTCTTTCCCCCCCTGACATTCCACTTCCCGTCACAGCAGCCTGGCGCTCCTCGATAAGGCCTTCCAGTACATTTTACCTTCCTGATGATACTCCCTACTCCATCCAGCACCAATTCCAGCCCACAGCGATCAATAAACTGATAACTGCAGCCAAAATAAATAAGCTTTCTCCTTCTCACATCTCAATGTAGAGACACACAAGCTTGTGATTGAAAACATTGTAGTTTCTTGGTGGAGAAAGTAAAAATACCAAATCCTGGGATTCTGTTGATGAATAGGCGTGTAGATGTGCAGTTGTGGCTTTGAAAAAAGCTCAGCGGACACAGATCAATGAAACCTTGGTGTTGATAGATGTATTAGGATGTCATAAAGCTCCCTTTACTCAGCTCAAACTGCACCCATTCTTAACGCTATCAGGTCCCTGTTGAGGGAGGAGCGTGATTCTGAGCTAAAATGTTATTTGTAAATGTGCAGCTCTGTGTTGACTTTGTTGTTTTATTCTACTTAAAGATGCCATCACACTATTTTTCAGCTTGGCATGAATGTGTTTTATGTACACCAGCAACTGCCTTACATGGAACTGAATGTAAAGTAATAACCTGTGTTTTAATCCATTTATGGAGTGAATTTCCTTGTTTCATGTCCAATGCCATGACAACCCAGCTCTTCTTTTTTTAATTTATGCATATGGTGCCAATGGTGACAACTATTATTTCCTTTGGATTTTGATAAAATTAAAACAATTTATTTTAAAAATGTCTTTTTCATTTAATATTTCCCAAAAGATAAGATAAATTGCACAAATAGAATTCTAGAACATACAGATTATTAGTGAAAGAATATTTATGGAGTCACTTATTTCATGTCTCAAATGTTTATCAATTTCACATTCGGCCGTTCTAAGAGAAAACTGTGATTGACTTTTTCAAAAGCATCTCTGAGGTCTGACAGGATCAGAACTAACATGAGTTCATAATCTGAGGCCACTTGAATATCATAAGTGACTTTACCTGAGCTGTTTCAGTGCTATGATCAACCTGAGAGAAACTCTTGAAACAGGTAATTGCTCAGCAGATAATCACACACTAGATAAGCTAGTAAATAAACATTTAAAAGTGACTGTATGGTTCTGGTGCATATCTGACAACTAAGAATAGGATATGAATATTTAAAATATGCAGAGTTAGAGAACACCTGTTTAAACAATTTAACAATAAAGAATCCCGAAAAGTGATTACTGAGAAGGAACTGGGGGGAAAGATGACTTAATAAAGCTTTGACCACGTGAGTTACGATTCTGTACTAAAAGGGAAGGTAAGATTATTCTTATTCTATTAAATTATGCAGTTTTAACTTGGCAAAGGGTCCTTTTAGACAACGGTAGACTGTTTATCCAAGCTGAGTATTTCTACTATAAATTTCATACTTCCTTCCGTTGTGTTTAAAGAGATGTAGGTCTGGAATAAACCAGGGAGCCAAGAACGAAGTTACAATATAAACAGATTTATGAGTTTGTACAGATCAGGCCATCAAACCTTCTGAAGTTCTGTGGAGAAAAAACTGTAACAGGTTATTTAGGGTTATTAGTGGATTGCCAGATACAGGTCTACTATATATATTTTTTTCTGTAAGGTTTGGAATATTTAAATTTAATTAAATCAAGTTGGTTTAAATAAAATGAAAAATGTTATTAAAAATAGAAATGAAAATTTATGGAGAAATACTTTGAATTGATATTTGTCCAAAGTGCAAGACTACTGGCTCATCCTTAGAGATTTTACTCTGGTCTACCAATGGCCTGATTCATGTATTATGGCAGAGACATTGAAACCTGCAGGACAGCAGCCTTCCAGGACTCTGACACCTTTATCCTAGATCCGTTTTCTTTACTGTGGCCCTAAGGGACCACATTCCTGGAGGTGTCTTGGCTCCAGCACAGCTGACCCACATTATTGCATAAGTTTGTCAGCATGACATCAAAAGCTGCAGAAATGGAGAACTAATTATCAATAGTGTGGCAGCAGGAAGACACCTGAGAAGAGGAGTGCAGTCTGTCCTGGCGACCGGGGTTCAGAAATGCTGTTCTAGATTCTCGACTCAGTAATGGTTCAGGTTCCCAGTTTCCCATCCTTTGATAATCTTTTCATGTGTTCACTTTATTTACTTTTTTTTTTTTTTACGTATTTATTGGGAAATAATTCATTCCCAAAAAGAAAAACGGGTAGTGAGATTTAAACTGTTGGCTTTTAATCTGTTGGTTACAACATTTAAAACAACGTCTGACAGAATTTTCTTTAGACTCTTTGCTGCTGCTGTCTTTGATGAAGCAACACAATTAATAAAACCAAATCTTAACAGGTCGTCGCAGGTTCGGTGAATCCCAGGAGATGCTTACAGTTCAAACTGTCGATGATAACCTCCTGATCACCTGACTAATGTAAACGTAATTCTCATCAGATTTATTGAATTTTCTGCACACACTTCTAACACGGGTTAACATTTAGTCAGGTGGCTGCTAAATTACCAATGATCTGAAAACTCAGAATTTGTGGTTATTTGACAAACTCAGTGTGCGTATTTTTTAATAAACAGGTTTGCAATAATGCATCTAACTGCTATGCTAACCTGATGCACCATCGGCAGTATAATGTGTATTAACAACAAAAACACCCATCTTAGACCTTAAAACCATTCAAATTTTCCTCCAGTCAGTTCCATGTGGTTCCCAAAGACACCGTCTGTCTCTTGTTGATACCGCTGACAGAAAATCTGGTCATTCTGAACAAATCACATCTTACCACCTCTCACGTGCTCCCCTCATGATTCACCAACCAGTGTCAGAGTTTACTTCTTGAAGTGTTCAAAGGCTATTTTTACAGCTGTGGCCAATTAATTGTTTCTACTATATCTTACAAACGGTCAGTTGCCTTTCCTAGTTTCTGTTTTCAGGCTTCTCCATTTTTTTTTCTTCCCAGAACTACTCAAACCCAGTTTTTAGGACGGGTTTCGTATTTTAATTGTAATACAAAATTAGAAATATGCACCTTTAGTGCTTAATAAATGCAATACAGAGTTGAAAATTTTAAAAAGACAGAAAACACAAGAAATATAGAAGATGAAACAGATGGGGATGTACTTATCCGGTTTAACTAAAAGAAAATGTAAATTTAAGAATCAAGAATCAGTTTGTTTATATAGCGCCTATTTACAACAGATGTCTTCTCAAGGCACTTCACAGAAAATCAATTAAAATCAAAGATTCATCATAACAAATCAATTTGAAAACTTTCCAATCTAAGGAACCCCAGCAGATTCATGGAGTCATTGACTTGTAGTATTCACTCCTCTGGAATCCAGGTCAAGTGGCTGACTAAGCAATTTATTTTTTACAGGTTCTGGTCCAAAGAGCAGAAAGTTTAAAGTCATCCACATTTTTATGTCATCTAGACATGCCTGTAATCTACTAAACTGACTGGATTCATCAGGATTTATAGATAAATACAGTTGTGTATCATCAGCATAATAGTGGAAATTAACACCATGCTGTCTGATGATTTTACCAATAGGGAGGATGTATATAGTAAATAGAATTGGGCCAAGTACAGAGCCCTGTGGTACTCCATAAGTAACCTTACAATGCGGAGAACATTTGTCATTTAAATTAACAAACTGGGATCTATCAGACAAATACGATTTAAACCAGCCTAGTGCTGTTCCCTTGATCCCCACAGTGTGTTCGAGCCTCTCAATGAGGATATTGTGATTGACTGTGTCAAAAGCAGCACTGAGATTTTAACAGAACTAGAATAGACACGAGCCCATTGTCCGAGGCCATGAGAATATCATAAGTGACTTTAAGGAGAGCAGTCTCAGTGCTATGATGAGCTCTGAAACCTGACTGAAATTCTTCAAATAGGTCATTATTCATCAAATGCTCTCTCAGTTGAGTAGCAACAATTTTTTCAAGGATTTTAGATAAAAAAGGAAGATTAGATATGGGTCTGTAATTTATTAAGTCTTCTTGATCAAGAGAAGGTTTCTTAAGTAGGGGTTTTATTACAGCTACCTTAAGAGCCTCTGGTACATAACCATTCACTAATGACAAATTAATCTTATCCAAAATGGGGGTAATAATAATAGGAAATACTTCTTTAAACAATTTTGGCGGGATTGGATCCAACATACAAGTTGAAGGCTTAGATGAAGAAAATATTTTTGAAAGCTCAGAAGGCTCAACAGGAACAAAACAC
>JAVLVB010000490.1:5261-42114 GCA_032876305.1 Orestias chungarensis | reverse complement strand
AAAACACTTCAAAGCATCGTCTGAGTGCCTAATTCCCAAATATCTGTCACACTTTGTTTGGTTGACACCAGTTTCATTTTCACCATTATTTACTCTTATCTATGCATTTAAGTAAAGCTTCTCATGTTACATGTCTTAGCTGGTAGTTGTACATCTGCAGATGAGCGTGACTGTATGTACACAACTCCCAGTCCATCTGTTGCTTCCAGAGCTGTGGAAGGTTTGTTTTCTCGTTAGTGTCACTGTTGTTGATTTGCACCAGTACTTTCCGACTGTACCTGAACCATGCAGTGACGCATCTTAAAAGGTAATTGCTATCTTTCCAGCAACACAACAATTATGAGATAAATATACTCTCTTCACTCTTGGGAATGCTTGATGTATTCAAAAATTCAAACTCTACCCACTCAAAGCCCCCACCCCACCCCTCACACACACACACACACACACACACACACCAGGTACCACACTGGTCACATATAATTTTATGTCACACGTGCTATTATTACTCTAAATTATATCTACTAAATATCTATGCTACATAATTGAGCTCAGCTGAAGAGTCTGACTTAAAACACCTTTTAGTCAAGGATGTTAAGCCTTAAGGACCCAATCATAAAAATAATTGGCTGTGACAACTACAATAATAACACACCACAGGTATACAATTTACAGATAGAACAAAAACAACTCCAGTTTGTGTTTCTTTGACTTTTCAACTTTAAAATCCTATTATTATTTCCTAATAATATATACAGTATCAGACTTTTGTGCAAACAATTGTTAGGTAAAAAATGCAAAAGGCAAAATTACTAACTACCTCACCACCTCCTTATCTTTAAATAACAAAATAGTTCTCTGTGTCCATTACTTTTGGATGCCTGCCTGATGAGTTGTAAAGGAGTAAACATACAGTCTCAAACAGCAAGCCATGGACACATACTGTTACCAGAACAAACACACAAAACCAAATACTGAATCAGAGTATTTTCATCTAATCTAGCTAAAATATTAATACACAACTAAACTACCAAGCAAAATTCAAAGAATAAATAAACAGCTAAAAACTGTAAAATACGGCAAAAAAAAGCTCCATTAAAAAATTGCACTGGCCACACAGCTTATAGTGAGTGTTTTTGCAGGTTTATGAGGAGAGACAAATCTAAAGGAAACACTGTCAAAATGGGGTTAATGAATAAGGATGTAAGTAACTAAGGATCATACGGTGTGGGAACCAGAAAACACCTACAGTACATCCTTCAATGAGAAAAAAACTGTTTTCAAATTGTCCTAAAGTCATTTTCGCTGTACTGACACAACATGGTACTTGAACCATTAACAGGAAGATTTGAGTTCTCATTCTGATGAACAGCGACGTAGCTCTAGCAGCTGTGAAAGCATCTGCTTAGCTCTGGCACTCCTGCTCACACTGACACACGTGACAAAGCTGCAATTTGTCGTGTTTCAAGGTAATGGTAAAGGTAATGTCATCGTAATCAACATCACATCTCTTCTTGAAAAATCTAATATTATTTGAGATTTTACAGTTAGTGGATACATAAATAATCCTAGATTTAATCAAAGATGCCGGATTGCCCGCCCTAATAAAGACCATGCTTCAGAAATGGACAGACGTTATTTCAATGTACGGAGTCATGGCTGGGCCTAACAAGACCATTGTTACGTTTCTAAACCACTCAGTCCAACTGTTGTTCAATACAATCAAGCAGACTCCATCAGACCAGCAAAGTTGTTCCAGTTATAGAATAGAGTAGAAATTTCCTTTATTGTCCCACAAAGCGAAAACCATTTTATTACAGCAGCAGTCACAGACCAATGTACAAAATATCTAAAAACACAAACAGTAAGCCAGTAAACCGCTGCTTGGCTACATTTACATTTATATTTATGCATTTAGTAGACGCTTTTATCCAAAGCGACTTACACAAAGAGGGTTTAACATTGAACTACGACGCAATTTACTCAGTTGCCTGCAATATGCTAGGAGAGGATTTAACATTAATGGTGACACTCATTTACAACATTTAGGTAAACACAGAATGCCCAAGTACCATACACTGAGTGCTAATTAATAATATCGGGGTGGGTAATAAGTGGATTTAGATCTTTCAGACCAAGATATGCTCTAGCGGCAGAGCTGAATCTTCAATTATTTCTTGAAGGTGGAAAGAGAATCTGATCCTCCGATTCTCTTTCACGTAAGGTCGTTCGACCTTCCCATGCCACCTTGAAGGATCGTCCGGTGAGGTAAGATTCAAACCAGAAGAATGAGATCAGTGTTTGGAAGTGTGACAGATCAAATGGGTCCTTTGATTTGTGCCCTCTTCTCTCCGCAGCTCTGAGGTTTGTGCGCATCGATCTAAGGGAGTCAGTCAGCCATGAGTGTGACTGCATGGGTCTTCCAAGTTTGGTGATCAGTGGGCACAAGTGGTCCAAGCAGGATTTCAGTGTTGAGCAGAGGGACTCTGTGGCATCATTTACCTCCAGAGAAGAGAAAGTGCTATAGGGTGGAAGAGCAGAGGTTACAAGTGCAGAGAAGTGGGAAAGAGACAAGTTGCGGAGATTGTGTTGAAAGGAGATAGTGGGAGAGTGTGCAGTGGGTAGTTGATGGAGAAAGGATCAAGCTGAATAAAGTAGTAGTCTGAGAGGTGTAGACGACCAACTTCTGGTGAGTTGGTCATGCAGAGTCTGCTTTAAACAAGATCAAGTACTTTACTGGCCCTGTGAGTTGGGGGGCTGCTTACCCACTGGAGATCAAATGAGTGAGTTAGTGAGAAGAAATCTGCGGCGTCTTGTCCCGGTATATAAGTGAAAATAGTGTTTCTAGGCCTGCATAAAGGCCAAGAAACAATGATAACCATTTTAGCAAATTCTCTTAATCCTCTGTTATCCTTTTTCCGTTTGTTGTGCAGGACAAAAATAATAGAAACAATACCTATTTCAAACTGAATCCAAAGCAGCTTTCAACAAACTGCTTTGTTACAAATAACAAACCAAAAACATCCTTTGTCTTCAGTCACAAATCAAGCTGTTGATATCATAAGATCAAAATGGGCTGTGGGAAATATCTGTGGCTTCCCACAACCACAAAACACTGTATTACATTTAAAATGCCACTTCGAGTGAAAAACTGACAGATGTTTTCAAGCTTTTTTTCTGTTAATTCGGATTATTTTCTGCTTATTCTTAATGAAAATATGACATGTAACTAAAAAATTATTTTGTAAACATATTTAATTATCATATTTCTGTTATGATTAGAATACCAAAGTCCATATTGGTATTGTTTAAGACAACAGCATAAAAGTATTTCAAAACAGATTTTTTTTTTTTAAGTATACGTACTTGTAATCTGACCTATCGGCCACATGGAAATGCATATAACAAATGTGACAGAAAATATAACTGAAACAGTCAGAAAATAGCTTCAATATTAAGTAAATATACTACTTTATAAACTCTTTGATATCCATTCAACAACTTGTTAGAGTAGCTTTTTTCACCCTAAGCCTCTTCTCAAGTTTTTTTTCTGCTAATTATTTTTTGGTGTTCTGCCAACACAGAGTTGACACTGACACTTCCTGTAAACATTCCTCCTAAGTTAAGATCCGGTATTTAAATGAATCACTCTGATTTGTCTTTGAATACTTCTCTGATAGCTTGTCATGAATCCACATGGGACTGTTTTCTTCTTTTTAAGTCTCTAAACGCCAAATATCCAATTCTTGTAAAACCTCTGTTCTCAAGGTGTTCTGCTGAACTTTAGTGTGAGTCTTCAGCTCTGAAATCAAGAGAACTACAAACTTCATGTTAGTGAACTGACTTGAGGGCGAGGGTGTATCTAAGAGCAAACAGGAGAAGAGCACTTCCTCTGGGGACACTGAACTTTGCCCGTCACTTCCTGCGTTCCAGTTCTTATGTTTACTTTTATGGCCCCACCAACTGATGTTCTTTCTGAGATTTTAACCTCACTAATTAGGATGTGAAGCAATCTGTAAAATGGACACACAGGAAAATAACAATATATACATGCACAAAATTCCGTGAGTGAATTATTTGTATACAGATTTGATAATCCGAATTTATCGTTTACATGGCTTATGATGTGTAGTGCACTCTGCTTTATTCAGAGCAACTGCACTGATGTGTACCATATATGATCTCCTTAAATCAAACACTTCAGAAGAATCTGTACTTTAATCTTTGCTGAAATTAGAACAAAGTTTGTCTTCTGAGCATTAAGTACAGACTTTCACCACGTTCTATTAACAGCTCAGACGTCACGGCACCCCCAATAATTTTGAGCTCTTTTAATGTTTCTAATAGTATTTAGTGTCACCAATGGACCAGTTTGGTTGGGTTATAATGACCTTAGCTACTGAGGGAGAAATGCAGCTTGTTGACATGGGCAGACACAACCACAATGACATGATCCAAACAGGTTTTAATGCGCACCATTCGGATTATTAATCAACATACATTTTCCTGGGGTGACCTTGTGTAGCATCACAGCCAGATAGGTGCAGTTTTTTTATTCGTTCCTCTCCTTTGTATACTGGCACCTTGCGCAAACACTTCTAAATACAAATGAAGTATGAAATATAATTTGATATGATTAAAGAATGAGATTTTGCCAGCTGGATAATATTTAATATGATATTCTCTACTTTGTCTTTTCTTGTTCCCTCTCCGTACGATGCTTAGTTACTCCCATCCTTTAACTTCTGACACTGCTTTTTCTATGTTCATCCCTTTAAACGGCAACTTTCTAAACTTAATGAGACAGTGATACTGGTGTTCTGGGAAAGCCACTTGACTTTCTGAGAATGTCGCTTAATCCTGTCCCCTTTGTGGGCCTTTCTCAGTCCTGTCTGTAGGTAGTTCTCAGTTTACAGCTTGTCATCAGCTCATCATCTGTCATTGCTTTTATAGAGTTTATGTAATGAATTTCTTTTCTGACTACATAGAAAAAAGTTTTCGTCTGTCCTTGTTGGCATTTCAGATCAGATTACTGTGTTCAGTTGTTTGACATCCCAGGTTAGCATCCATGCAGCTTTATTACCGGTCCCTTGTCACCCTCTTTGTAAAACTCTCCACATTATCTGCCTTTGTGTCAAAACAAGATTAATGCCTCTACCTAACTCAGCACCAAGTCCTTATCTTTGATTCTGAGAAGAATCACCATCCTTCATCACCTTTCCAAGGGTGTACCAGCCCTTACTTAATTATACAGAAACTCATCTTAAACACCAGAGAGTTGGATCTTAAAGGAAGTGTCACACATAATAAAGCACTTAAAATAAGACGGAGGCAATAAATCCTAATAAGAGGCAACTGTCAGAAACGCAGCAAAATCAAGGTCAGGGAAAAAAAATCCTGTTCCTGTCTCTGGGCCTTTCATGAAACAGGTGGATGAGTTTGTGTTAAATATCTACACAAGCTGTTCATCTAAGTATGCAAACATTAGCATCTGCTTGTGGCTGTTTCTGATAGAGATACGGTGGTCTGAGAGCATGGTGAGCGTCGCACCTTAGGAGCACCAAATGGCATCATTATAGACTTGGTCTGCTGCTGCTGAGCCAGAAATCTGCGCTTTCATCTCTTCAAATAAAATCCTTATTCCATTCCCATATCAGTTTAGAGATGCAGCTACTCAGCCCACTGTTACCCCAGGCTTATTTTAACTCCAACAATCTATCTCAGCCTTTTAAAACCTTTAGTTTGCTTTAAAAGGAAACTTTGTAGTAAGTCACTAATTTGTTTTACTTTTACTTTAGCTTGGCATAAAGCTCTGCTGACAATAGGGTTGGGCAATGGTTCCTTTTTTTTTCGTTGGGGGGGTATCCAAAAAATACTTTTACAGTTACCAGAGGAGAAATATTAGTCGCATACATGAAATTTCAACAGCTGTTGAAGGGAAAGAAAACTGGAACGAAAACACAAAAACAATTTAAAAAAAAAGCAAAAGCTAAGCTGACACTATATAATTAACCTATCATCTGGTTAAGGTTATAAATAAATTATATGTTTTGAAATTTTCTCCATAACATCTTTTAAGTGTAGTTTAGGAAGATTCCATTGTAAAAGAAATGGAAACAACCCTCCATCACTCATATATTGTGTTCTCTGTTTGCTCAGTCGCAGATTCAGATGCGGTGCCGTGTTTACATGTTTGAGCTCACAAGCATTTACTCTGACACATTAATGGATGTCTGTCGAGTCTGATGGGATATTTTCCATTTGTCATTTGATTAAACAGGCAAACCTTTTCCTGGGATGATGAATGTTTCAGACTGAAATGATGTTTATGACATCATCCTTGTTCTTGTCAGGTAATACTATCATTAAGAGGAGGATGTTTTGCAGTAACACACCTATTTCTATAAGCCAGTCCTGAGCAGATGTCCTCTGTTCTCTCTGAAGGCTTCAAATTGATCTAGTTGGACAGATTTAATTTCTTCATCAGAAATAGCTACTTAAAAAAAAACTATTTAATATGGTTAATCACAAAATTGAAATTAGTCCTTATTTGAGTTATGAGCCTTCCTATCGTTTAAATATATATTCAGCTACTATTTCCTTAAGTTAAATTTCACATCTATTTCCACTTGAATGTCTGTAAACAAACAGAATATATAAAAATATGTCATACGGCGGCTAAAACATTAGCGTTGAATAAAGTTGAACTTGGTTTGCATAGATGTGAACACAGCGATCACTAGGGTCTGGTCCAGAACCACCCACTTGAGACCAGTTTCTCTGAACAGTTTGTGTTTATATATAATTTAGTCGTCATCTGCTTACTGAAGAATCAACTCAGTTTTTGTCATTGCTAAAGTAATTTCTAGAGATTTTGTCTATTTATTATTTATTTATTTTTTGCTCTCTTACATTCACATTTTTCTGAGAGCGTGAACTTTCCTGCCAGTAACAAAAGAGTGTCGGCTGCATTAAAACGGAAATGTAATCAAACTTTCATTCAACTCCTCTCTAATCAAGACAGAACAGGATTAAGCGCCCGCTGGGGTGACCTTGGAATATAAAGTTTTATAATCTCTGTTCAATTAATATCATTTGAGTTCTTTGTTGTGTGTGTGTGTAAAACTAATTGTACAGTTACGAGGAGGCTCTTAGGGACTTCCATCCTTTGTGAAGGATCAGCTCAAAGGACCCATTAGTAAAGAGCAGCATTTAAATTTGGTTAGCCAACAGAGTTTGTGTCAGAGAGGTCACTTCCTGTCTGAGCTGGATATTACTGTACCACTGTCCCCCAACACAAACAGGCTAATCTTGGAATGAGGCGATATCAGGACGCCCAGCTTTTTCCTGCCGGTCATCATCCACACAATGTGGAGGAAGTTGGGGTTTGGTGTGTGTGTGTGGAGAGGGTGGCACATGTGTTTGTGTGTTTCCCCGTGTGCTGTGTTAAAAGCAGTGATATGTTGCTCATCTCTACATATCTACTACCATGTTTTTGTAGAACTAAGGCAAAGCAGCTGCACGTCTATCGGTATGTTAAAATGTATTTAAACTGTAGAGAGATTTTTGTCTGAAAAATCAAAATACTTCAACTGTCTGTAACAACACTGAAATGATTTCACGTTCTATTAAAAGCCTACAGCACAATGTGTATTTACCAACTAACAGCGTAACTCACAGCTCGTTTCCTACGTTTGTTTCAAAACAACATTCCCTTAAAATAGGTGGAAGGTGGTTTTGTTCTAGAGGGACTAAAACACATCCCAATATTTCTCCTCACGATGTAGAAGTTAATCAGTCCCTCCAGAAAAATGTGAATCTGCGATCACAGAAAATCAAGGAAAGGGTGCCCAATATGTGGGGTGGTCATAATTCTTAAAAAGCCGCATATTTACCAGATAAATAGCATAAATTTGAAATGTGATTCTTTTCTTACTTCTGACTGACACTAACCCCCCCAGCCAAAAGTGAACGGTCTGGCGTGTCGCGTAGTGACGTCATCATCATTAATTCTATAATAATTATACATTAGTAAACAATTCCCACGTTTTTCTCACTTTTCATAGCAGAAAACAGGACGAAATGTGGCACAATTTACAGCAAAATCAATGATTTTTGCCGGCTTTTTTCTGAGGGGGGGTGATTAATATAGTTTATTATTAGTGTAAGCTAATATCTTGAGTCCCAAGTGTGAAGGTGAACACTTAATGTTTAACAAAAGGAAAAGAAGAAGTAGTTTGTAAGTCTTTGTTTTGTGTTTGATGAAACTGACCAGTTAGAAAATGCTCGTGAACTTGCGGGTGTCTGCTCTGCTGTGCTTGTGTCCAGTGGCTCTTTTGGTGTCATATGAGTGTCTCATTCTGTGAATGCTCTAATTATCCTGAATCCAGTTCATCAGAGTGTCTGTGAGGAAAAAGTCTATTTCACAGTGAAACTAGTGTCCAAAATGTTTCATCCATTTTTTTAAACTTCCTGCTTATATGTTGCTCTCCTAAGTGGTCACAGAACAATAATAATAACAATAAGGAGGACAACTGGAGATGATAGAACTTGGCAAAGAGTCCACTCGAACCGAATATTTTCATCTATGCAGAAACCGTCATAATAAATGTGAATGTCCTTACCAACAGCTTAGTTTGCTTATATGTTGGGCTGGCTCTGACTGTCGAGGTTCTGTGTTATGGTAGGTGTGGATCTACAGTGGCTCTTTAGTGCAGAACCATCAAAATCTTGTTCACATACTCCTGTTCTGAGTGCAGGTTTTGTGAACCATTGTAAAATGTTACAAGCTAAAACATGAAACAAATCTCTAATAAGGTCTGATAGGTTTTTATTATGTAGATTTAGTTGGAGCTGACTGTCCTAAATCCACATAACTGAGATCAGACTTTTAACCTGACTCCAGTGAATCCTGTTGTATTGTAATTTAGGGAAATAAATAAGGTTGGCTCCCACTGCCGTTTTTTACCAATGTAGTTTGGAGCCTGATCTGGTTCCCCAACATCTTTGCAATTCCACAGAAAATAAGAGGTTCCACAGCGTGACCTGTGGTTCACGTAGCTTTTTTTTCTGTGATATGACTATGAATTCAATGTTGTCTGGTGGGAAACCCAGCAGCTGATGTTATTTTAGACTCTCTCTTATATGCAGAAAGGGTGAACAATGTACTGGTGATCAGGGGAAAGGTCTGGATGGTTAAACTAGCTACAGATCTAGAGGTTGTTTTTTTCTTTATTAATAGAGAAACTACTTAAAGAGACTCAACCTGGCTTCTGTTGGTGGCTTTCAATCACAGAAGTGAGGAAACAATGATTCTCAGATAGAACGGAGCTTAAAAACTGTTCTGTATTGAAAAGCTGCTTTTTAGAAGAAACAGTGGAGGTGATACAACGTAAGGAGAGACCTACACAATTGTCTTAATTCCTCCCTGTCTGCTTTTGCCACTTCTCTTTAGAAGAAGGCTTTTACATTGTTCTACAAATTACTATTGGGATTTAAAATAAATACACACAGTCCTGGTGAAACTGCCTAAAACTGCTGATTCCTTTGATTTGTGACATGTTGACTTCGGCACAGTCAGAACCTCATTTGGAAACCTCAGCTTATCTGTTTTTAATTCATTTTGCATGTTTTAATTCATGTCTGACAAACTATTGAACCATGATGCCACTATGGTCTGCTGAATTGTTTTTTTGGTTTTTTTTGCAGCTACGGTCGAAAATAAGTTAAACTGAAGTAGATTTAGTGTTATTAGGTAGGAATTACTTGTTATTCTCTTTAAATATGCTTTGAAAGAATGTTGTTATCTGTTCTCAGTGAAGAAATGATCACAACTTTATATGTCTCACTTATATTAAATCATTCATTTGGCAATGTGCTTACTTGTTTCTGTAAAAATAATAATGAAATAATGCTTTTATTTTGCAATGGGAAAGAAGTTTGGCTTTGCAGTCATTTTATCACAAGTATTCAGATTAGTGAAGCAATGCTCCAGTAACGCTGCGCAAACATCCTAATGAAATTACAGGCAATTTTATCTAATTTTAGTTTTAGAATTTAATTTCAGAATTGCAACAGTTTTTAAGACAGATGTGTGTCAAAGACAACAACAGGAAAAACAAAAAGAACTAGGGAGTTTACAGCAGGAGATCCAGTTGTAGCTCCAGGCAGAAATGACAACTCATAGTGACAGTTGTGGAAGTTTTAAGGGTATTAGAGCCTTGAAAGGATTCATATCATTATGTTTTTAATAAATCATATTTCAGCATTGGGTCATTCAATGAAAACAAAAATAAAATGTTATGTTTTTATGTTTTTTATAATATGTTTTCACCACTACCTACATTTAAAACTTACATTGTTACTGTTTCCTCTAATTTCCTAATTTATGACTTTTACATTTTAATTTGTAATGATGTGAATTTCCGTTTCCAAGATTTTTGGTGTAAATTACATTTAATCAGCAATGAAGCTGATTAATGTGCCAAAAGAAGACGGACTGCTGTACTGTGTAAGAGTGGACTGTGGCGTTTCTACACTTCACTGCATGATAAGCAGAGCACAGACTGTGATTAAGTATTCAGGATGCGTCCCAAAACATATTTGAAAGTGTTGAAGGAGACGGCAAGGGTCCAGTAATAAAGATGCATATGACAGGTAGGTGTGAAGGCATAGTCAAAGATATGAAGACACACAAACACCAAACTACCGCATGCAGCTCCGAGTACACACACTCACACACAAACCTGTGACCCTCCTGGCCTCGCGCTATCGCTGTTATGCCAATTAAGCAGCTGTTTCTTTCTCCCTCTCCACCTATCTCGCTCGGCGTATCCATCTGATGAGCGGCTGGTAGTTTAGCAGCTCCAGGACATGCATGACACGTTCTCTCTTCTGCTGTGTCCCCACTGTAATTATCCTGTGCTGGATGGCGCACACACTTATCAGATGATGAGCTCTGGCTCAGTTTCTGGCCCTTACCGTTCTGCGTGCGTAAGTGGCCCTGTGTATGTGTTATTACTATATTTCTGAGGACCAGATGTAGTTTTAGTGTAGAAGAAAGTGTTAAAAGAAGTTATGTTAAGTTGTAAAACAATGGGGAAGATTTTATCCCCCCCACAGCCCCCTAGTGTCTGTGTCTGGTATAACTTGGACCTTTTTCTTCTGAGCCTGGTTTTACTGTAAGTGTTTAGTGCAACTTTAAGGCAGATTACTACTCTGTGGCTCTGTGTGTGCCTTTTTGTTCCTTTCCTCTCACTTTTCTCTCATCTATTATTCATGATGCTTTTTGGTGTTTAAATGTGGTACTAATGTTGTGTTAATCTAATAGCTGTCGCTTTTGAGCAAAACAGAACTTTACTCCACCTGCATGTATCGCAGAGCCTTATTTTTCCAAGCTCTGACCCCATAGACCGGCATTATTCCACTCATTTCTCATTTCTGAATGCCGTAATGTGTGACGGCATATTGTTCTTGGTAGTTATTTGTTCTAAATGTAAGCTATCAAATATTCATGTAGGAAAAGCTTTACTGGCGTAGTTGTGGGACTAAATAATTCAGAGCTGCTTGTGATTGGAATGAAAGGAGAGTTACTGTAATACATTTATTATATTTAATACATTTTAATAATCCAAGGTTACTTGTTCTTTAATTATTAAATGCTCTTTTATATCAGCAGAGTGGTGCAACACTGGTGCCTTGCAGCAAGAAGGTTCTGGGTTTGAATCTTGGAATCATGAATGTTCTCCATGCGTGTGCATAGGTTCTCTCTGGGTACCCATGCTTCCTTCCACTGTCGCAAAACAAGACCGTTAAAAAAAAAAAAAAAAAAAAGCCAATTTACCTATGAGTTTATCTATGTTTCCTGCTGATGTACTGGTGACGTATCAGGGGTGTACCTGGCCTCTTCACGCTACAAGCATAAGCTTGTTTACTTAATGGATGGATGAATGGATTTTTAATCATTGCTCCATTAATAACAGTTTATATAAACAACATTCTTTCAGTAGCTGAAAATAAGTTGACCTAATTTCATACCTTCTATTGCTACAGTTACATTAACTAAGGTTTATGTGCTTCATGTTTATGCACTGCTCTGCCAGAACCACATTTCAATAAAGACTAAACCATTCAAACATATTGTATTTTTGCTGTGTTTTGGATCAGTGCCCAGTTCGGAGGACGATTTTGCTGTTAGAAGGGAGATCTGATGTTTTATTGAAGAATTTGTTTTACACTCGTTGAATTCAGTACCCAGATCCAGTGGCTGCAAACCAAGCTCCACAAAGTCAGCCTTCCACCTCCAAGCTTGAGAAGTACGACAGAAACTCTCTGTCTTCTTTTGACACTTCTCTTTACAAGGCCTTTACATTGTTCTACAAATTATGTTTGTGATTTTGAATAAACACTTAAAACATCTGAGAAGCCACATTTTTTTAAAGCTCCTTTCTTATTTATTAATATTTAAACCAGTGCCAAACTCAGTTTATATTATTTAAGAACAGTTTATTATTTTCAAAACTATTGTTAAAAATGTTTGTATTTATTACATTTTGGGGGGACAAAAATAATTTAGGTACATTCAAAGGTATATAGACCATCTTATTGTGTTTGAACATGGAAGCTCCAAACTGAACTAGCTTAAAGTTTTAAAAATGTTTAGTTGAGAATAATCCAGACCAGTTTAGTGGTTTTACGAAAGCTAACCAAGGTTCACTTTTGGTAAAAACTGTCATTAGGCCAAGGTATGAATCAAATGGTTATACCAGATATGTCATAGTCATTTATTACTTGTGACACATTAAATTAACCAGCCTTCTCTCAGGCACAAACATCCCAAATATTTCTCTATAGTGGAAGTGGCCGGTGGTTATTCACCACTCCAGAGGTGGAGTTCAGTGAAACCTCAGGTTTCTTCAGAACTCACCAATTCTGATAATAAAACTAACAACAGCTGAGGTTCCTGTCAGTTCTGTCTCGGACGTCGTGTCCAGTGTGTGTTAGTGGCGCCTGGGTGCTGTTGTCTCTCCTAAATCCACATTTTCACAAACACCTTTTCCATGTTGCCCTCATCTTTCTTAGTCTTTGTTTTTGTGTGTCCTGTATCATTGAATTCAGATTGTACACAATTTAGAATCTAGTTACTTTTTCTCAACTCTATAATTTTATTTTTTACCCATAACTGAAATTCAAATGACATAAAATTGAACTGAGTACACATATTGTTTCCTAAGCCATGACATTCTCTAAGGGGACACGATCACAGTTCAAGAAAAGAGTTGCATTATTTCCAGTAAGTGTCAAAATGGTGGGTAACATATATTTTGTTGCTGATAACGATCAACCTTTAGCAAACTTATGTGTTGAACAAAAACACTTGCAGAGGTTTTCCTTTCTTGCTTCAGAACTCACTGTTACGCATTCACATTACTAATAAACGTATCTGCACCCAAAACCTACCTTTTTTATTAAAAAAGAAATTATTTCCAGGCTTCCCAAAAAATATTCCCAAAGAAATGTCCAAATAGAAATAGAAAACAGAGTGTGACTGACATATGTTCCCAGTGATACATCTATACTCTACGTACAAGTGGTGCAGAGCAACAGCCGAACGGCCTTAAGAGCTGACATCCGTTACCGTTTTCACAGCTCTTCTCTGTACAGGTGTGTTTTCTTCCCTTCCAGCACAGAAAATCCCCTTAATGTTCCACAGAACGGGATGCTGCTGTTATTTATGCCAAGGCAGGCGTGTAGTTCAAGCAGAAAAAAGCATCAGCATTAGCTATTAACAAGTCAGGGTTGCTGTTGGAGTTTTTGTTTCCACTAATTCTGTTAAATTCATTTTAATGTGATTTACATAGCGAGTCTAAACCAACAGCATTCCCTCCTCCTTGATAAGACTACTGAGATGATGTAGACTAGTTCACTTTACAGCAATCCCTCATATTGAGCATGCATGTAGCGATAGTGGAGAGTAAAAACTCCCCTTTACCAGGAAGAAACATCCAGCAGAACGTTAACCTGGCTCAGTACGGGCGGCCATTCATCGCAACTAACTGAAGGTTTGAAGAAACAGAAAACAAAAGAAGAAGCAGAGCAAAATGATGTAGACGTACCACCAGTTCATGTCCCTCTACAGGAACCCCCCAGTTAACAAAATGCTAGATCAAGTGTAGCATCTGTAGAGAGAAACACAGTTAGAGAAAACAGCAGGTTAACAGTTTGAGTCACTGCAACTAAACCAGATTGGACAGTAGACGAAGAGAGTATCAGAGAGAGAATTGGAGAAAGTGTCCCCCAGCAGCCTCAGCCTACAGCGGCATAACTATAGAAATAGCTCCGGATAGGCTGAGACTTTAGAATAAGACATGAGGGAGGAAGAGCAAAGAAGAGACAGAGAGAGAAACCACCAATCCTAGTCTCAATCCTGAGAATTAGAGAGTGTCCCAGGAGAAGCTGCAGTAGGTTATCTTCAGGAGAGCATGACAGTGTGTCTCCACCCAGTCCCTCTCCATTGGACATCCAGATTGTATCATCCTTCATCTTTCTGTCATCAGCCAGCAGTATTTGTACTGCCACCTTGAAAACATAAGACATATTTAGCAAAACAAGTCTTTATCGCATACTTTTCTGAAGTTGCTCTTTGATTGAGAGGTTTACTTTAAACCTGCTGATAAGAAGCAGGAAGCAACAGACCTACTCCACCCTTCACTGTAGCATGAAGATAACAGCAGGGGTTTACCATCAGCCAAGGATTTTGGCTTCTGTCTCATTTCCAGCTCAGTCCGAAGTGTTTCCTGTAATTACGAGATAACCACATGAAGAAAGTCCCACAAACCAAACTGTCTTCCTTAAAGGAAGGAACATCTTCACTGATGCTCAGAACGTCACCTAAGATAAACTGATTGATGTGATATGGTGACATCCGTCCTTCCATGTATAATACTCGAAGAATCCCGTACTGCTTTGTGTTGCACACATTACAGATTCGATTCTGCACGTCACCGACTTCGGGTTTAATTTTTGAAAGTTTACTTTAGTGAATAATTGTTATATAATGAATTAGAAACTTTTTTGTTCATGTATTATTACATTCCAGCAAAATCTCAGTTTAGCAGTCAGTGATGAAGGATGCTTTCTGAATCAGTGATGTAAAAAAACCCTCCTAATATTGTTTAAATATTACAATTTATTAGACAATGTGTTTGCCTAAAGTAAATATTAAAGTTTCCACAAATTATGTTTATTCAAATGCTTACAGTACAGTAATAAGTGGGCCTTGCAGCAAGTGTGTGCACTTTAGAACTGTCAACATTTAACTGTGACCAATTAAAAAAAATAAATAATAATAATTGTGACCAATTAATGGGTCCGTCATTGTTTTGGGTTGTGGGAGTAAGCAGGAGTACCCTGAGACAACTGGAAGAGAAAGAGCCCAGGCTGAGATTCAAACCCAGGATCTTCTTTCTATAGAACAACACTAACAACTGTGCAGCTCAGAAAACATCTGTTCAGTAATGAGAAACAGTGATTTAAATAAAATGTATTTAATAACATTTAATGAGCAGAGAGGGGAAAGAAAACTCCAGAAAACGTTTGTTTTCCAAGCTTGTGGAAGGGAACCGAAATTGTGTGAGTTAAGTCATATTGTTTTATACGTAATACTTCTAAGTGCAAAGTAAATATTTGTAAAGTTCTGACTTTGAATACAGTTGGAAAAATCTTTTTCTCTCACCATTGCAGCGTTTAGCTGACCTAAAGTAAGAAAGGTTTAGTCTGATTCTTTTTTACAAAGTCAGGAAAACGTTTGTGTTTTTATGCATTTGTCCTAAAAGAATTAATGTCAGAAATATGATTTCTATGTGTTTGAATGACGATGCGTGTAGATGTGTGTAGAAGAGGGACAATAAATCTTGTCCACGTTTGAAATCGGGACATCCCAGATGTACCTGAGGACCACAGTTTGTCCAGCTGTCCATGAGACATCGAGTTACATCTAATTTAAAAACTTTCTCCATTATCTCAGACGTGACTCCCCCTGACCTCATTACTCTCCACACTGAGCGTGCTCCCATTTGTCCCGCCATCAGTCATCCTGGACTATGTGAGGCCAATCACTGCATAGCCGGCCGAGCAGCTTTCAGACCTGCCAGAGTGGACAGGATTAGGCTTCACTGACCAAATTTAGCACTGAGTGTGAATGTTATGAACGTGATCTCGGTGGCCTCGTTCATTTCTCTACTTATCCCTCCATTTGCCATCTCCTCATATATTCAGGGAGGATTTCTGTCCGAAAATCTTCCTAAAGCGGCACTTGCCAAGATTTTTATAGAAAAGAAAACCACAAAAAGATGATCAGTCTAAATCACTCTGATGAGAAACTGAGGCTATGTAGCTCTTTACTCCTGATTAGGTGTTGATGTCTGTGTGCTGGCTGTGGGGAAGTCCTCACTACTTATTTTGCTGCAGTTATTATTGCTCACAAGTAAGCAGTATGTCTAAAACGTAGCTCTAGTATGTTAATGCTAAAGCCTCATCATTAAAGTTTGAATAAAACTTTGAGTGGATCCTGATGATACTCAAATAGAATGTTGTTAAGGCATGACAGAGGACATCAAACATTTATCCCTGACTCTCTTTTTAGCACATCAGTCATGTTAAAGCAATCATGTCAAGTATGCTAAAGGTTGTTTCATCTACAATTGTCCTCCTTCTCTGTAGGGAAGCTATCTCTTGTTGCTTCTGCTCTCCTCCTCAGAGCCTAAAGCGTTTTGGACAGAAAGATTTTCCTCTATTTCTCCTCCCACCTGCTACAGCACCTTGTATCTTATAGGAGTCAACTTCCTTTGTCTTGGTCTTTTGTGGCTTAATTAGCCGTCATTGAAACTATGCTCTCTAGGAAGTGGTGCCTACACAGTTTTCTTTCCTCAGTGTCACTTGTGTTTTTCTCTCTCGATTCTACTAGTGACAAAGAGACTCATAACTAGTCTCCCCTGAGTACATCTTTAGGCATTCTTGTAGCTTTAACTTTGACTGAATGAGTGAGAAGATCTATAATCAGGAAATTAAAGTAAGTCTAACTTTAACTTAAAATATAGGTTTATCCTTGTATCTGGATTATTTTTGGTTAAAACACATTGTTTATTTATTCAGATGGTTTACTCATTTAAGACCAGAGATAATTCTCTTCATAATTTTGTTAATTAAGTAAAAGTAAAAAAGTATGATGTATTACTACTCCTAAAGTACATGTATTCCAAAAAAGTGACTTAAGTAAATTTAACTGACTAAAAGTAAGTAATTACCGCCCACCTCTGACTGCAGTTGATCCCTTCTACCTTTAAATGGGTTACGTTTTCTGGGTTTGGGGCAGTAGTTTATTACAAAGTGGCAATCTAGATTCTGGTGGAGTTCGGTTCTGTACACTTAAGGTGTGGTTTGAATAATTTACCGTCTGGTACATTCCTGATCATTTATGTAGTAAATCCCAGACTGATGAAAGGTTTGCTCTATTTTACTGACCTTTGTTTTCTCTGTATCCAGACGTTAACCAGTTGTCAGTGATGTGTCTATGAACTGTCCAAAGCCAAGCATGTCGCCTCTCAATATGAAGGGGAAGCATCTTATCCTGGTTGTATAAGCCTACACCAGCGTCTTTTAGGGGTGTCCTGATACAACCTTTTGACTTCTACAGTGATTCAGACGATGCAATCTTCAGTTTTGCCCGATACAGGTATTGACCAGATACATTGCTGGCATGAATCATATATTACGTTTGTAGTATAAAATGTTAGAAAATGAGACCGACATCAAATTGGTAAAATTGCTCTAAAAGGTTATATTGTAAAACTGTTGAAGGATTTCCGATCAAAGATTTATCCAGTTTTAGTAAGCTGGAGAGTTCTATTTGTTTTATTCTCCAATGCTGACGCTCCAGCTTAACATCTTTTAGGCCTCATATGTATCTGCTTTGACTCCATCATCGGTTAAAGTTAAAAGGGCCGTTAGCGACTTCCAGAAGGCTGGGTCCCTTAGGCATCCGTTTTAATACTGGAATCTGCAATGCCCACAATTCATTTGCTGTGACATTACTAGACCAGTCGTGTTCTTCGTGATAAAAAGCTTCAGCTCAGGCTCTCACACGGATTATATTTTCACTTGATTTCATCATTTCGTCCACATGGAAAAAGTTTTATTGGCGACACTCGTGGCTTATTTTCTTTGCCTTTTTAGAATAATATGTGTACATGTCAGTCACATGCACAGAGATGCCATCGTTCGTTTTTATTCGTGTCCAGTTGTCACGTTTCTGCATTCACAGAGAGATGACAGGACTTTGAATTCTCCCGAATAGCTCAGGTTCGGATTTGTTGGATTGGATCGAGGGTGCGTTGCAGGGAGGGACCGAGAAGATCAAGGTGCTGTAAGCAGTTCTGTTGATGTTGGGGTTATTACAGCCATGGCCTTTAGAAGGGGCAGTAAAGTGAAAGTGATGAGTGAATAGTTCATCCATTCATTTTCTATACATCCTTGTCCCTATTGGGGTCAAGTGGGTCTGCTGGTGCGTATCTCCAGCTGACAACGGGTGAGAGGCAGGGGTACACCCTGGACAGGTTGCCAGTCCATCGCAGGGCAACACAGAGACATACAGGACAAACAACCAGTCATACACACACTCACACCTAAGGACAATTTAGAGCCCAATCAGCCTAACAATTGTGTTTTTGGACTGTGGGTGGAAACTGGAGTACCTGGAGATAACCCATGTATGCACAGGGAGAACATGCAAACTCCTTGTAAAAACACCAAAGGTGGAATTGAACCCAGAGCTCTCTTGCTGCCTGGCAACGGTGCTACCCACTGTTCCACTGTGCAGCCCCAACATAATAGTTTGGAGCACTAATATATCTCATAAAGGTGAGGCTGAAAAATCCTTTGGTTACAGTAAACAGAGACCACAGCCAGCTGTCCATGTCTCCTGCACACTCTGTTACTCTCCTTCTGAGTCTATGTTTCATGACTTTAATGACATGACACTGCTTCAGTCATTTGTGAGCAGTTTAAAGTGTTTTGGTGCTCTGCTGCCCCCGTCTGGTTATAAGTATAAACGGCATGTCATCCCATCTGTGACCTCTGATTTTATCTTGATTCTTCATTTTTTTGACACACTTGCAGTTACTCCAATTGAAGTGTTAGCAGAAATTTAAGCCAGACTGGCTGCTATTAATAAGGCAAATTTGACTTTGAACACAGGGAACAGGTGACTCAATAATTAACATCACATCCTTTTTTAAACATTTTGCACAATATTAGGTCATGTATTGGCAGTGAGTTTGATTTTTGTTTTTGAGTCTTTTTCCTCACCTGCATCCATTTTACAAGAGGTCAGCTTTTTATATTACATTTATTTATTTATTTATTTGCTTGTTGTTGAGTTCTACAAACAAAAGCATGTGGGACAAAATACAAGCAGGAAATTAAATGAAATCTTATGATTGAATTTGTTTTTTGTCCTTAGTGCTTTATCATCACCTTCATTCGATCCAGCTTCTCACTGGTACTGATCCTTTCAATCCTGAAAAACTGTTGGGGTTAATAGGTTCTTTTCTCAACTGGGAGGGCAGGGCTCCACAGTTTTATTCCTATTCTCTACAGATCACATCCCTTCAGGTGTAGTTGACCTGATTCATTATCTGTGTTCTGTTTTTCTCCTCTTTTGATAAGATCGTAATAAGAAAGTTTAGAATAAGCAAGTTTTTCCCTTTGCTTCCTTCACATAGTGGTGTTGGCCCAGATCCAGATGCCTCAACCCAGTATCGATGTGGTCAAGGGGAAACTGGTGAAGCTGAAAGCCTCATACAGTCCAGACGTAGGCACTGACATGAGCACCAGCACCGTCATCTGGAACTTTGTGACCGACAGCATCCAGCAGGTAAGGAGGCAGATAAATGTGGAAAGATGTTTGAAATATTTATATTCTGTCCAGCTGTATAATCTTTCTACTAAATGATTTTGTTTCAATTGCGTTGACTTAACCTGGGAGAACTTGTTCAAATAGCGTCGGTGTGTAAAATTCTTAGTGTAGAGCTGAAGTCAAACTAGTAGATATAAATCCAGCCAGAACTATAGCTATAGTTTCCCTGAGTCCCTCTGATGGAGGGAGTTTGTGGTGTCTGACATTTTGGCAACATTGTTGTGATTCTGTGGTTCAATGCTTTGGATTTTTGATTATTTGTTTAATCAGGATGGAAAGAGCCCAACTAACACCTAGATGAACATTAGGACCCAAGCTTGCATAAGAGAACATTGCGCTTCTATTCACTACAACTCACTGTAGACTCTTTAACGTGAAGAATTGGTGTGGACCTGTTACACGTCCTCATTATAGGTGAAACATAAAGTTTTAAACTTGTAATTTCACGACAATACCGAACAACTTTCCATATTTTTAAAAACATGTTTAAAACTAAAATCCATTAATTACCTTAAAGTATGCTGACTGTTTTGTTGTTGTTTTCCTGGACATCACAGTCATGCTCCAAAAATCCAA
The DNA here is from genome assembly GCA_032876305.1 of Orestias chungarensis. Classification (NCBI taxonomy): domain Eukaryota; kingdom Metazoa; phylum Chordata; class Actinopteri; order Cyprinodontiformes; family Cyprinodontidae; genus Orestias; species Orestias chungarensis. The sequence goes on along the minus strand of JAVLVB010000490.1, from coordinate 21,566 downwards.
CCTCACACAGCAGACACAAGCTTGTCATTCCAGGGATTTTAGAAATGACTTGCTGCATGTTTGTGCAGGAAGGCTTTAGCAACAGAAACAAATTGAGTTCTTGTAACTGTGATTTTGAGACGTCGCTAGCAATTAGAAATTTCCAAGCCGTACAAATATCATGTGACCCCAACATCAAATAGCTTTTTCTGTCTAGTACATGTGCAGCAGTCATGCCTTTGTCCTCTTGTGCAGGTCATTAGCTTCAACAAAGGCTCCATCGATGAGAGCAGCACTCAGTTCAAAGGTCGCGTTGGATTCATAGATAATATGCCTTCAACCAATCTGGGTCTGTACATCAACAACACCCAGTTGTCTGACTCTGGCCGCTATGTATGTCAGCTCCTTCTTCCTGGTTCTGCTAGTCAACTCGCAGAGGTCTTTCTTGATGTGAAGGGTAAGAATAATATGCTTCAAAAGTAAAAATGAAGATATGTGGTTAAAATTAACCTACCCAAAAGTGTAACAAGTTGCGTATTTATCCTCAGTCCCTCCTGCTGTTCCCAAATGTTCTCTGTCTGGGAAGCCGGAGCTGAAGGGAAACGTGACTCTGATGTGCACGTCCAGTGATGGGAAGCCTGTCCCGCTGTACAAGTGGAAGAGAACCAGTCCAACCTCTGAGGTGTTTTTCGCACCCATGCTCAGTGAGTAGAGTTTGCAATGAATGTCGAAATGCTAGGTCTCTGGCAAAAAACCAAACCTTGATAAACAATTGTGTTTTTATCTGAAAACCAATGACAGCTGTTAAAGAGGATATTATAAAATAAAGCAAAATCCAGGTTATATCATTTTGTAGAGCTTTGAAAAAACAATGTTTTAGCTTAGTGTAGCTAATAACAATAATCAGCATGACCTTTGTCATTTGCATTCCTTAGTCCCCAGTGGAGACATTAAACTACCATTTACCACTGTTGGTAAATTAAGGCCTGTGTACAAGAACTATGGAAAGGTTAGTAAAACTAGGTAGAAAAACAAGTCAGTTTAAATGTTTATTTTTGTGTTATTGGTGAGATAAAAAACAGGTAAACTTATACAAGCCAACAAAATGAACTTTAAAGGCCTAAACAGCTTGTAAATATGAATTTCAGCTCAGGATCCTGCCGCCAAATGAGTTTGTGTAAAGTGCATACATCCTGAGTGTACAAACTTGTGTTTTTTAATGCTTGGACATTGGGGCGTGTCACCCTGCCGTTTTAGATGAGAACTTGGGGACTCTGAAGCTCAACAACCTGAGCAGCAACATGTCCGGGAAGTACATGTGCATCGCCAGCAACTCAGCTGGCAGTGAAAACTGCTCCATCAGCCTGGACATCATCAACAGTATGTAGCAAAAATAAATATATATAAAATAAATATGTTCCACTCAATGTAAACCCCGTGATTCCTGAAGCCAATTCTGTTTTGTGTGTGTGTGTGTGTGTGTGTGTGTGTGTTATGGTTTTAGTTAATAAGGTCGGAGTGATCGTGGGTGCAACAGTTGGATCCGTCCTCGGATTCATCTTCCTGCTTTGTGTCTGTGTCGGGTTTCTGTTTATTTTCAAGCGGAGAAGAGACAACGAGGACGACATGGCAAATGATATCAAGTGAGTTCATGCGGTAACGTTTACGCAACGTAAAACTCACAGCGGTGACACACACAGTATAAAAAGAGTAATAGTTTACTGCTTTAGGCCAGCTACCAGCTAAAGTATTTCTATTTACGAAGTGCCGCTATTATGTGAGGAATAAATATTATATTATTTTTATTTATTTTTTTATTCTTTAAAAAAATTATGCTATGGAAGTTCCCCCTCTGGGAAAGATTGATTAGACATAAAATTGACATAAAAGTTAAAAGAACTGCATGTAAAGCCATCATGTCAGATGTTCCCATATCATTGGAATGAAATGATTTTCTTGTTGGTGCCATACACATAAACAGAACTGGATCGAATTAAATTGCTGTTCAGAGACAGCTTTTATTTTTCAGAGAAGAATATCCATATCGCTGTAGCTACACTAGCATATTTGTTACCAACAATCAATCAGGTCTGTAATGACAGGGTCTGAAAATATATTAAGGGATAAAGAAGCCATAACTTCTAAAGTAACATATGAGGCCATATTATAGATTTTAAAAGCTCTTGTGAATAATCATCTTAAATTATGGATTCATGTTCTGTGGTCTGAATAAATTTAAATTGAAGGATTAGGCAATAACATCTGTCTTCACATTGGGATTAAAAAGGTTAACAGTTGCCAGCCTGAGAAGATAGCAACTGTGAACTATGGGCTTGAAAACTCCATGTTCTGAGGTTGTTTACTGGTATTTAAATTGAAACTGAATCACTAATAAAGCCTGTTAAATCCTAAGTACAAAGTTGCCATTTTAGTTGGTCTTTAATCGTTCAGGTTTAGATTACGCAGAATGTTTCTGGAAACACCTTTATTTACAAAATTCCAGCAAATAGTATAGAAGTCACTTTAAACCAAAGTCTTCATAATCCAGTCAGTGATCCATTCTCTACAACTGAGTTTTCCAGCATCATGGAACAAAACTAAAGTTGAAAAGGGAAACTCCTACTCGATTCATACAGTTTAGTCAGCATACAGAATATTTGATAGTGACTGTTCTGTCCTTCTCCTCATTATAAATTACACTAAGCTTGGATTGTTTCCAGTGTAATCAGCTTTGATTAAGTGGAATGAATTTCTATAAAGTCTTTTGATCAGACATGGGCAATCAGAACAAACTAGGGTAAGAAGCAACATGGTGTGTAGTAGGGTGGATGATAATCTAACACCAAAAAAGAAGCTGACATTCAATAGCTAGTTTTGTTTCTTTAATCCTTTATGTGTTTTTCACCTGAAGGGAAGATGCTCAGGCTCCAAAGCGAGTTTCCTGGGCGAAGAGTGGGATGGGTTCTGATGTCATCTCTAAAAACGGCACACTGTCCTCTGTCGCCTCCAGCCCCCACCACAAAGGACCCCACCACCACCTCAACAACCACCACCTGCAGCGCTATCCCCAGCATCCTGCTTCAGACACCGCCTCCATCATCACGGGCACGGGCAGCATCACAGGCTACAGGCCGCCGCGCCACCAGGGGGCGTCCACGCCCACCCATTTCAGCTACAACAACAGCAGCACTCTGCCAATCGGACAGCCACCCCCCTCCCAGGCTGCCAATGGGAGTTCATTGCCGGTTCAGGAGCGCTACGGCCATCTGCCGCAGGCGCAGGAGCCTCAGACCTACAGCCAGGTGCAGAGGCAGTTCCATCCTGCCCTGTCCCCTCCACCTCTCCCCACCTCCACCATCACAGTGTCCAACATCAACCGCATGGGAGGGGTCCCCATCATGGTGCCTGCCCAAAACCAAGCAGGTTCTCTGGTCTAACAGAAGTGCCATACCACGCAGTCAGACTGTCACAGAGGGTCGGCTGGCTCTCTAAAGGGAATGATTATGTTGGAATTATTAAGTAAACAGGAAGAGAAGACAAAGTCATTTACTGTTACCAGCTTTCAAGTCTACAAGCTGCCATGACAGTATTTCAAGACATTCTGTTTATCACTCATTATATTCTGTTCTCACCAATTATGTATAGATATGCTTCTATTTTCTACTTTTTTATTATTGTGCTGCAACATCAAGCATTTTTAAGTTTTCACATTTAACCCAGATACCTTTTTGGACACTGATGGACATAAAATACGCAGGTCTACTCCCAGCCACCATCACCTAAAACAACTACCTGGTGGACAATTTCCCCTCTTCATGTTGGACCACACTGCAAGTAAAAAAGTCAGAATATGGATGATCTCTGTAGTGTCTTGATTTGCTAAACAGATGCAGAAAACACTGGAAACTGAGAACAATAAGCAGGTTTTCTGGACTCAGAGAGAATTTCTGTGTACCTCAGTGGTCTGTTTGACAGAAAATGAGGTATGATGTTTTAGCACAATCTTTGGCAGTGACAAGGGATACAGAGTAAAAATAATAATGTAAACATGTTAGTGTTACATTTCCCATAGCTCAACTTTTAAAAATACAACTCCAGGCTTTAGTGAATAGTAAAAATTGGCATTTGGTGTGAATGATTTGTGATGATATGTTTCTTAAATGCTGATCAAGGCACAGAAGCTTCTCATATTTATAGGTAAATTCTACAGATTGTTAAGAAACACAGTGTAGGTGTGGAATATTAAAGCACATTAAGGACAAGCTTGCGTTTGTCTGAATATTGGCCTGTTCAGATTTTCCTTGATCCACTAACGTTGAAAGAGAAATCCTAGAGAGATCCTACAACTGCTTTGTTGTAACTCTGCATATTTTAACAATTGTAATCCTATGTGTCCAGCAGGATAAAATGAAATTGTAAATATGGTATTTATTGGCTTTTAAATATGCTTTTTGAAATGTTTTTTTATTAGGCCTAGTCTGTATGGATAATGCGGAAGAACATGGATGGCATGTTTGTCTAAAACACTGGATACTAGGAGGTCACTTTTAGACAACCCCCTACGATTAGGTTGGAATATTCTCAAGAGAGAACATCAAAATGTTTGTATTTATTTATCCTAACTTCAAATTTCAGCTCAAATAACTTATCCCACTTTTTCATTTACATCAGAATATTGAATGTTGACAGGAAATTCTTTAGTCAGAAGTCTGCCTAAACAGACATTGTTAAATTTTTTACAAGCAAAATAGCATTGTGAAATGCATATTATCAAAGTCATCCTGGCATTATTTTAAAGAGTTTTCTGAGATTTATTTTTATAAATCAAAATTTGAAGCCTCTTCTTGTTTTTTCGGGAAAATGGAAATGATCAATTCTACTGAGCTTCACAGTTTCTTGGGAACTTAATACATTTTAAACAGAGTTAAAAATATCTCAAATCATTGAGACATATGGATGCAAGCATGACGGCTAAAAAAAATTATTTCTGTGTAAGACAAGAGCAAGAGATAGTAAAAACAGTCAGTAATTACAGAGGTGCTATTTTTATGCCCAGTTAGGCAAAATCCAGCCTCTACTTTAAATTGTGTTTCTGCTGTTTCCATAAAGGTCAGGGAAGTCTTTAAGTAATGTTTCCAAAATAAAAAACTGTGTGGAAGAAATAATAAACTAAAAACTTTGTCCCGAAATGGTTAAAGAAATGCAATCAAAAGCTAAAATGTATAACATGGATGTTAATTTACAGCGATAACCTTAAAACAGAAGTGTACCTTACAAAGTATTGAACATTTAGAAAAAAACAACCATTGCTACTTTTTGTAACTAGAATAAAAACCGCAGATTATGTTCACTATTTTTTTATATTTTTTGTGATTTCTGTTTTACGAATATCTGTCTCAATTAAATTCCCCCCTTTCTGCTTTACTTTGGATATAAGAAGACATTTATTAATGTGTATCTTTTTAACACAAACAGAATGTGGAAACATTCCATAAACCCTGTTCTACTAATTCAAATGTTTTTTAGCTGTAGAGAAAGCATAGAAGTTTTCCCTTAAAGATTGATAACACACAAGAAAACTGGAATTTTTTTATTTCTTACAGTTATCAGTCTCTCTGTTTTACAGTGTAAATGAGTCATTTAAATGTGTATATTGAATTTTATAATGTATTATTAAAGACAAGCCTTTATTTTTCTATGGCAAAAACAAGAGCACAAGACCATTTCCTAATACAATACAACTTTATGAACTAAGTGCTCACCATCACACCAGGAAGCATTCTATATGTTCTGTGGACAAACAGTTGGTAAAAAAAAAATCCTATTTATACAGAAGGCCTAAACTGCAGACATTTGTGTGCATCGTGCATATTTATGTTCACAAAATAATGCCTATGTTATTTTCAAATAAAATGCAATCAAACTGTTGTGTTTTGTTCGATTTTAGGTTGTTATTTTTTTTTCTTGGAAAGAGTTTTTAAGAAAGCATCAATGAGAAGACCTAAAAGAGATTCAGTTACACCTAACACGTGTAAACTAATGAAAGATGGTGGCCCAATTTAAACAAACGAAAAACAACTTAACGAGAACTGAGAATCCCAGAGATTTAAAAAAGCTCAGAAATCGCAGACATTTCTGTACAGACAAATATAGCTGAGAAATAAGTATGTAAACTGCATTTTATGTTTTCCCTTAACAAGCTGTGAATGTTAAGTACAAATGTACTTTTCTAGTTATAAATCACCACATGTCAGCAGAGCAGGTCTTTTTCTGAAGATATGAAGTATGAAAAAGGAATACTTTTCCAGCTAAAATAGATGTATTCACATTTCAAGAATGTGCTAATGGCTGATATATACTATGTTTTACATTGGCAGAATGGTTGGATTAGAGTTTGAGAGCCATCATTGGTCACAGAAGGCCAATCAGCTAAACTTTGTTTTCAATAGGTTTTATGAGACTCTCCCCCCGTGCATTCCCTACACATCACAACCTCCTCAAAAGCTTCAACTTTTAAATCAGCTGTCATACTCATGTTCATCTGTGGAACTGTCCCCGCCCTTCATCACAGCAAAAGATGCGAGAGGAGAGTTTAATCGCCTTGGTACGGGAGAGCCAGCTGTTCCTGAAGGCCTCTGCCCCTGGGTGCTGAGAGGATGTGCCACTCAGCTGTGTGGGGTCTTCCACCATATCTTCACCTTGAGCCTGAGCCGATGAAAAACCGACCGGTGAAAAACTTCATGTCTGGTTCCTGTGCCCAAGAAGAAGACCCCCACCATACACAGTGACTGTAGGCTGTTGGCCCTGAGGTCACATGTCCTGAAGTCAATAGAGTGGCTCGTCCTGAACCTGTACCGTTATTGGACCTTCACTAGACCCCCTACAGTTGCATACCAGCCCCGATTGGGAGTGGAGGAAGCCATCATCTACCTTGCTGCACCAAATGTACTTGCACCTGGAGGAGGCATGCAGCAAGATATGAGTAATGTTCTTTGACTATTGTAGTGCGTTTGACACCATCCACCCAGCTCTCTTCAGCAACAAACTCGTGGACATGCGGGTGGAAGTTCCACTTGTGGCCTGGACGAATAACTACCTCAGGGGCTGCCCACAGTGCATGGAGTGCAGGATGGTTGGATTTGAGCTTTGCCTATCCTGTATGCGATGAAGAAAAAGGTTGGCCAAAAAAGCAATGTTCACAATTAATTATACATTTATATGTTAATGCTTAACCATGAGATATTGACTATGAAAAAAAGATGCCAGCTACCACCTGCCAAAGCATGTGCCTTGGCGCGGCGGGTCTCAGCCTCCCCAACTAGGGGTTGGAACAGCTAGAATACATTTATCAATTTATTAACTCTTTCAGTAAAGCAGTGACCTATACCTTTATCCCTACAGATTTGATAAGAGTATTATAGAACTCACAAAGAGAGGTACTGTGGCTTAGTTGGTCAAACTGCCTTTCTTGTAAACAGGAGATCCTGGGTTAAAATCCCAGCAGTGTCTTTATACATACTTCTTGTGCTTTTAGGGATGGCTGCCAGCTTGTGTTATCCTACTTTTGTTACTTGTTTTCAGCTTATTGTTTAGTTTTTCTAATTATTTTGTACTCTTCCTAATTTCACACTCTATTTATAACCTGTGGTCACCAGAACGGTTCCTCAGAGGTCACCATAGCCCAAAGAGACCTCACAGAATGCATCTCGGATTAAATCGTCTTCTGCACCATAACCATCATCCTCACCAAGACTGTGCGCTGTTAAACTAACAACCACCCCTCCAAGGACATTAAGGCAAAACTGAACAGGAAGAAGGCTGCTGCATTCATAAGTGGAGACAAAGAGGAGTTGATGAGTGTGCAGAGGGAAATGAGGGTGACAAACGAAGAGGGGAAGGACAGCTATAGGAGGAAGCTGGAAGGCAAGCTCCAGCAGAACAAGATGAGTGAGATGGTAGAAGAAGGCCAATCAGCTAAACTTGGTTTTCAATACGTTTGATGAGACAATATCTGCTCACACTCCCTAAGATCCTCCAATACATTTTATTTTTATTTTGTTATTATTTTCTTTATTTAATACGGTAAAACCCCATTGAGATCTGGAACTCATTTTCTAGAGGGACCTGGGCAGAAGTCTGCAGTTCACAGCAACCATACAAAATAAAATCAATTAATACATATGCACAAGTGTAAAACAATAAAAACTATTTAAAAACAGTGACATTGTTTCATAAAATCTTGTTGCCTATCTTTAAGAACCGCTCGGAATAAGTCCAATGAAATCATTTCCGACATCTTGAGTTCTGATTGAAGTTGATTTCACGCTGTAGGAGCCAACACACTGAATGCTTGCTTCCTTTTTCAGTTCGAACACGTGGAATATGCAGAAGAATGATGTTGTTAGAGCGTAAAGAATAAGAACTAAAAGATCTATGTAAGAGAGAGCTTAAATATGCTGGGGTTAGTTCGAGTAGAGATTTATAAATGAGGATCATCAAATGATTGTTTCTCTGTACACTTAAAGGAGCCCATTCAGCTTTTGCATACAGATCACAGTGATGAGTAAGACGTCTACTACCAGTTCTAAATCTTAATGCACAATGACACAGTGTTCAATGATTAAAGACATTTAGTCAAAGCATTCATATATTAAACATCTCCATAATCCAAAAGTGGCCGGAATGTCGCTGCTACCAATTTACTTCTGGCTTTGAGTGAGAAACAAGATCCATTTCCATCTTCAATCTTAATTTTCAATGTTCTTAATAGATTTGATATGTGATTTTTAGAAGAAAGTTCTTTATCTAGAATCAAACCAAGATATTTATTATTACAGACAAACTAGATTTGTGTACTTGCAGCAGTGGTGAGCAATAGAGGGGTCTCTGGTAGTGTTGTAGAGTGCCAAAAAACAATTGCTTTTGTCTTATCCACATTCAAAACCTACTTCAAAGCTTGTAAGCGTGTTTGGACTACATTAAAAGCAGACTGCAAATGCTGTATTGCCAGTGATAGCAATGAAGAGTAGCAGTACATTATTAAATCATCAGCATAAAAATGATTTAAAAAAAACATTTGACAAATTGACACAGGTTATTTATATGAATAGAGCATCAAAGTGGACCAAGGACTGAGCCTTGAGGCTCGCCATTTAAAATAGTGAGAGCAGAAGAAGTGAAGCCAGCAAATTGAAATCTTTGGGTTCTGTTTGACAAGTAATCAGCTATCCCCTTGATGTGAGAGCCCAATCTTGTGAAGAATTTCAATTAAAAGTGTGTGGTTTACAGTGTCAAATGCCTTTGATAGATCAATAAACAAAGCAACACAATGTTTTTGTTATCAAGAGCCTCGGTAAGATCATTAAAAAACCTTTAAAGTGGCAGTAACAGTGCTATGTTTTTTACTAAAACAAGATTGTAAATTTTGTAAAACCCAATTTGAATCTAAAAAATTCTTTAATTGATCTGCAACTAATTTTACAAAAAAATTTGCTAGGATAAATAGTTTAGAGATTGGTCTGTAATTGTTTACTTTTAACAATTCCCAACCCTTAAATAGAGGCAAAACAAATGCTGATTTACATACACTAGGGATTTTGTTAGAGATTACACTTACATTTAAAATATGAGACAATGGCTCAGCTATAAACTCTGCAGCCAACTTTAGAAAAAAAGGATCCAGGTTATCAGGCCCTGCCGATTTTCTGATGTCTATGTTTTTCAGTTCTCTGAGAACCTCATCTGTACAAATAGGGTAAAGTTAAAAGTGTTTGAGTTACAAGCATTATCAAAAACAGTTAATCAGTGTTTACATTCTGGTCGAATAAATGTAAATCATCAAATAGAGAGCCTACAGAAATAAAATGCTCATTAAGATCATTTAAAACTGCTCATTTATCAGTCACCATTTCACTTTTTTTCCAAACAAAATTCGGAAAGTCACTCAGTGGCACCTGCTCAGTTGCTGATTTAACTGTTTTCCAAAATTTCTTTGGATCATTAAAAAATTTTCGTCATTTCGTCGAGGAAATAGTCTGACTTTGCTTTCTTCGTTAATGAGGTACATTTATTCCTCAATTTCCTAAAACAAAGCCAATTCTCCTCAGTATTGTTTTTTCTTGCCCTAGCCCAAGCTGCATCTCGTTGTTTAAGCAGAGCCCCAATAGCTGGGGAAAACCATGGATTATTTCGGCCCTTCACCCTAGTTTTACGTATTGGAGCATGTTATTAATTAGTTTTATAAACTCTTCATCAAAATACTATCAGGCGAGGACTTATCAAAAAGAGAGACCCTATTCCAGTTAAAATGTAACAAGTCAAGAACAAAAGCTTGCTCATTTAAGTGTTTTAAATTTCTTTTGATCAAGATACATGGCTTAGGTTTTGGTAATTTGAGATTTCTATCTGTACCTACAGCACAATGATCACTAAGATAATTTGCAAAAACTCCTATTACTGTATAATTATGCGGGGCATTTGTCATAATTAAATCAAGGAGTTATGATTTTAGAGGGCATTTGTTATTAGGTCGGGTGGGGTAGTTTATTAACTGGGTGATTTTTAAAGAAGCAAAGATAGTTTATAAGCTATCTGAAGATGCTGTCAACCAGTTTAAATTTAGATCTCCTAGCAAAACGAATTCATTATTAATTAGGTCAGATATTTATACAAATTAGGAATTGCATCACAGACAGCAGAAGGTGGTCGATAACACCCTATAACTGTGATATTCTGGGCCTGTCATGATCTGTGTTTTTTCTTTGTTTAGTTTGCTATAATTGTCTTGTTTTATTATTATTAAGTTATTTTCTACCTGGTTGAGTCTTTGTTTTTGTTTGTGTTCTGTAGTTTTCCCTTGCTCTCTCTCTCCTTCTTCCTGTGTGTGTGTGTGTGTGTGTGCGCGTGTGTGTTCACAACATCATCATTCACAGCTGTTTCCAATCATCCGGTTATCTCTTCCACTGCTCCACCTCCTGTTTCACAGTATTTAACCCCTTTTCATTCATTCATTCACTGCTGGACCGTCCGTTTCCTTACCTCGTCTCTGAGCTCCATCTCCTGCTGTTTCCTCACTGTTTCACAGTAAGCCTTTCCCCCTGCTCGCTTGATTCTATGTGCTGATTCTCTCTCCACCAGTGTTTCTTCTCCTGAGTTTATTCCTTGATGGTTTAGGTTCTTAGTTTGTCCGCGGTTTCCCTCGCGCCACTCCTTGTTGCTTGTTTCTTATAGTTTATACCTTCAGTGTTTGTTTCTTTGATTGTCTCCGGTTCCACTCGCATCACTAGTTGTTATTTTAGTTTGTTTATTGTGTAATCTTCTATTCCCGGGTTCCTCCGATAGTTTGTTTATTTCTATTGTTTTGCTATTCTTAGGTTCCGTAGTTTCCGCGTACCCTTCAGTATCTGTCTGTTTACGTTCCTGTTTAATTCACATTACTTTTGTCACTGTTTATGTTTAGATCATTATTCATCCATTCCATAAATAATTTATTTCTCACGTAATTCCACCTCTGCTCAAGTCATTATCGCAACACCTGACCGAGCCTTAGTGAATTCAATTTTCAAGGCTAGAAACTCAAATTGTTTTGGAATGGATACAAAGTATAGAAGTGTGACATGGATATTGTTCTTTACATAGATTGCAACTCCACCAACTTTAATGAGCCGATCGCAACGAAAAACATTATCACCTTCTTAGGAAATATTTTTATTTACAATGGATTTGTTTAACCATGTTTCAGTCAAAACTAAGATATCCGTATTAGTAAATTCAATCCACATTTTAACCAGGTCTCTCTAGGCAATAGACTGTGAGAGTTAATATGTAATATACCAACCCTGATCTGGTTTTGAATTCTTCCTTTGTGTCAAAATTGTTGAAAGTTGGACCCGGGTTTGGTTGCACATTACCTGATAGTAAATGTAGAATAAGTCTTTTCCATTGACCATTTACATTTGATACCAAGCCAATACTCCTGTTTTAAACAAGGTTATAAGAGAAGATTCATTAAACACAAAACAGTTCCTTAAAACAGACAAGCACATTAAATGAACTAAATTATATGTTGGCATTTGATTAAAGTAGTGCCAGTGAGTAATAAATTCAAAGGAGTCCAAATTGTCTGATCGAGGATCTGGGATCTGGAGTACTTCTTGAAGGTGTGAGCTAAGTTGTTATACAAGCCGAAGGCGGCTAACAGGCAGAGCCGACGGTGGCTAGCAGTCAGAGCCGACGGCAGCTACCAGGGAGAGCCGAAGGTGGCTAGCACTCAGAGAAGACGGCGGCTACCAGGCAGAGCCGAAGGCGGCTACCACTCAGAGAAGACGGCGGCTAAAAGGCAGAGCCAAAGGTGGCTAGCAGTCAGAGCCAACGGCGGCTAACAGGCAGAGCCGACGGCGGCTAACAGGCAGAGCCGACGGCGGCTAACAGGCAGAGCCGACGGCGGCTAACAGGCAGAGCCGATGGCGACTAGCAGTCAGAGCCGACCCCATCATCTACCTTGCTGCACCAAATTTACTCACACTTGGAGGAGGCAAGCAGCAAGATATGAGTCATGTTCTTTGACTTCTGTAGTGTGGTTGACACCATCCACCGAGCTCTCTTCAGCAACAAACTCCTAGACATGTGGGTGGACGTTCCGCTTTTGGTCTGGATCAATAACTACCTCACGGGCTGCCCAAAGTACATGAGAGTGCAGATTGGTTGCATTGGAGCTTTGCCTCTCCTGTATGCGATGAACAATGAACTACGCCAAAAAAGCAATGTTCCCAATAAACTGGACATTTATATGTTGATCCTCAACTATGAGCTGTGTACTATGAAATAAACAAGATGCCAGTAACCACATGACATTTCATCTGCCTTGTCTAGTCTCGTCTCGGCCACCCCAACAAGGGGTTGGAACAGCTAAAATACATTTATCTATTTATTAACTCTTGCAATAAGTCAGACCTGGTCCTTTATCCCTTCAGACTTGATTAGAGGATCATAACAGTTATACAGAGGTGCTGTGGCTTAGTTGGTCAAAGTGCCTGTCTAGTAAACAGGACAGCCTGGGTTCAAATCCCAGCAGCACCATTATAAAAATGTCTACTTCCTTTAAGGATGGCAGACTGTGTGTGTTTTCAAACAAAATATAATTATTTTCTGCTTATTGTTTGGTTTTTACAAATTTTTGTACTCCTCTTAATTTTACACTCTATTTATAAACTATGGTCACCAGAATGGTTCATATGTGGTGACCACAGGCTAAGGAGACCGTCCGGTGACGCACATGGAGGGGGCATCAAAGACCTCACAGAATGCATTTCGAATTATATCATCTTCCGCACCAACACCATCATCCCCATCAAGAGTTTGCGCTATTACACTAACAACCTCTCCAAGGACATCAAGGCAAAACTGAAAAATAAGATGGCTAATGCATTCATGAGTGGAGAAAAAGAGAAGCTGATGAGAGTGCAGAGGGAAATAAGGGTGACGAACGAAGAGGGGGAGGAAAGTTATAGGAGGAAACTGGAGAGCAAGCTCCAGCAGAACAACATGAGCGAGGTGCGGAGTGGGACGAGAGTCATCATTGGTCAAAGAATGACAATCTGCTGAACATAATTTTCAATAGGTTTGATGAGACAGTCTCTGCTCACACTCCCCCAGCTCCACTAATAGATGCTTTTACTACCTTTCCGCTCTTCACCATCACCTCAGACGATGTGAGAGGAGACTTTAATCGCCATAGTACGACAGTGGAAGCTGTACTTGAAGGCCTCAACCCACGGGTGCTGAGAGGATGTGCCACTCAGCTGTGTGGGGTGTTCCACGACAACTTCACCTTGAGCCTGAGCCAGAGGGAAGTCTCGACCGAGGGAAAACTTCATGTCTGGTTCGTGTGCCCAAGAAGATGACCCCCAACACGCACAGTGACTGTAGGCTGGTGTCCCTGAGACCACATGTCCTGAAGTCTCTAGAGTGGCACCTCCTGAAGCACCTGTGTACCGTCGTTTGACCTACACTAGACCCACCACAGTTTGCATACCAGCCACTGTTGGGAGTTGAGGACGCCATCATCTACCTTCCTGCACCTAATTTACTCACATCTGGAGGAAGCATGCAGCCAGATGTGAGTATTGTTCTTTGACTTCTGTAGTGCGTTCCACACCATCCACCCAGCTCTCTACAGCAGCAAACTCCTAGACATGTGGCTGGAAGTTCCGCTTGTGGGCTGAATCAATAACTACCTCACAGGCTGCTCACAGTACATGAGAGTGCAGAATGGTTGCATTGGAGCTTTGGCTATCCTTTAAGCGATGAACAATGAACTAAGCCAAAAAAGCAATGTTCCCAATTAACTGCACAGTTAAATGTTGATGCTCAACTATGAGCTGTGTACTATGAAATAAACAAGATGCCAGTAACCACATGACATTTCATCTGCCTTGTCTAGTCTCGTCTCGGCCACCCCAACAAGGGGTTGGAACAGCTAAAATACATTTATCTATTTATTAACTCTTGCAATAAGTCAGACCTAGACCTTTATCCCTTCAGACTTGATTAGAGGATCATAACAGTTATACAGAGGTGCTGTGGCTTAGTTGGTCAAAGTGCCTGTCTAGTAAACAGGAGAGCCTTGGTTCAAATCCCAGCAGCACCATTATAAAAATGTCTACTTCCTTTAAGGATGGCAGACTGTGTGTGTTTTCAAACAAAAGATAATTATTTTCTGCTTATTGTTTGTTTTTTACAAATTTTTGTACTCCTCTTAATTTTACACTCTATTTATAAACTAAGGTCACCAGATCGGTTCGTCAGTGGTCACCACAGGCTAAGGAGACCCTCCAATGACACCCATGGAGGGGGCATCAAAGACCTCACAGACTGCATCTCGGATTGTATCATCTTCTGCACCAAAACCGTCATCCCCACCAAAACTGTGCGCTGTTACACTTACAACAGCCCCTCCAAGGATATCAAGGCAATACTGAACAGGAAGAACTCTGCTGCATTCATGAGTAAAAACAAAGAGTAGCTAATGAGAGTACAGAGGGAAATGAGGGTGACGAACGAAGAGGGAGAGGACAGCTATAGGAAGAAGCTGGGGAGCAAGCTCCAGTAGAACAACATGAGTGAGGTGGGGAGTGGGATGAAAGTCATCATTGGTCACAATAGGCCAATCTGCTGAACATAATTTTCAATAGGTTTGATGAGACAGTCCCTGCTCACACTCCCCCAGCTCCACCAATAGATGCTTTCACCACCTCACGTCCCACCCCCCTGTATATTCCCCACTCATCACAACCTCCTCAAATGCTTCACTATGAAATCCGCCATCCTACTCCTTTTTTCTGTGGGACTGTCCCCGCCCTCCACCATCACCTCAGACGATGTGAGAGGACAGTTTAATCGCCATGGTACGACAGTGGAAGCTGTTTCTGAAGGCCTCAGCCCCCGGGTGCTGAGAGGATGTGCCACTCAGCTGTGTGGGCTGTTCCACGACAACTTCACCGTGAGCCTGAGCCAGAGGGAAGTCTCGACCGGGGGAAAACTTCATATCTGGTTCCTGTGCCCAAGAAGAAGACCCCCACCACGCACAGTGACTGTAGGCTGGTGTCCCTGAGGCCACATGTCCTGAAGTCACTAGAGTGGCACGTCCTGAAGCACCTGTGTACCGTTGTTTGTCCTACACTAGACCCACCACAGTTTGCATACCAGCCACGGTTGGGAGCGGAGGATGCCATCATCTACCTTGCTGCACAAAATTTACTCACCTGGAGGAGGCATGCAGCCAGATATGAGTATTGTTCTTTGACTTCTGTAGTGCGTTCTACACCATCCACCCAGCTCTCTACAGCAGCAAACTCCTTGACATGTGGGTGGACGTTCCGCTTGTGGGCTGGATCAATAACTACCTCACAGGCTGCTCACAGTACATGAGAGTGCAGAGTGGTTGCATTGGAGCTTTGGCTATCCTGTAAGCGTTGAAATATAAACTAAGCCAAAAAACCAATGTTCCCAATAAACTGGACATTTATATGTTGATGATCAACTATGAGATGTGTAATATGAAAAAAACAAGATGCCAGTAACCATCTGCCATTTCATCTGCATTGTTTAGTTTGGTCTCGGCCACCCAACAAGAGATTGGAACAGCTAAAATATATTTATTTATTTACTAACTCTTGCAGTAAATAGGTGGCCTAGACCTTGATCCCTACAGACTTGATTAGAGGATCATAACACTTTCAAAGAGAGGTGCTGTGGCTTAGATGGTCAAAGTGCCTGTCTAGTAAACAGGAGATCCTGGGTTCAAGTCCCAGCAGCACCTTTATAAAA
>JAVLVB010000489.1:683813-713017 GCA_032876305.1 Orestias chungarensis | reverse complement strand
TCATTGGTGGTAGAGGGCCACTGATGAACACTTCAGCATCCAAATTATTAACTGTATCTAATAGCTTCTTGAAGTTCTGTTTCAGCACCTCAGACTGCCGTTTCACAGTGTCGTTAGATCCCAGGTGTAGAACAAGGGTCTTAACAGTTGGATGTTCAGCCAGAATTTCAACAATATTGTCTCTCACATCTGATACCATTTCCTTTGGAAAGTACAGTATTTTTGTACGTTTCCCACATACATGTCTTAAATCCTAAGAAACAGCTTAGTTATAATTATTTGGTCTAAAAATTGAAATTCAATCAACTTTTCACATTCACAAGATTTATGTGTGTAGTTTGTTTATCTTAGCACAAACAATGAATGGTTAGTATGTATTAATATAAAACTGATAAAAGTGTATTTTGAATTCTCGAGTCACTTCAGTTGCAAGTCTGTTTGGATTTTTTCTGTTAGCTTTACAAATCTAAAGACATATATTTTTTTGGTTCACATTTTTAGGTGTACCACAAGTCAAAATCAGTCTGGTCGGTCTGTGCTTTGGGCCACTTTACCAGATAAATATGTTTTGATGTATACCGACTTATCGTATCTTTTACTGCATATTCATGTTTGTTATCTTTAAAAATAACCTTCTAACCCAGTCTCTAGTCTTTACAGGTTTATGTTTAGGTTTTCCTTTCATTCAGCTCTGTCCCACTTCACCCAATCCATGGGATTTTGTAACTATATATATATATATATATATATATATACAAAAAAGAGCCATTTTGAAAAATAAATAAATGACTTTACTGTTTCTTATAACAAATATTTACTACTCCTAAAAGGTAGAGGTTCTGATAAGGTTAATTGTTAATCTAAAAGATAAAGCATTGAATGGTCCAAGGATTTATTTTTATATTCCTAATCATTCCTGCCTTTGGGATGCCATGTCTTCCTTTTCAGCATATGTGGACAGTCAGTGTTTTTTTTATTTAAATTTTTTTATACACATAAGGTTCAAATTTTGCGATATTGCTTCTATAAAAAAAAACAAAAAAAAGATTTTTACTGTATCATGGTTCACGTGATGTGAGATAAAAAGTTGCACTTGCTTGGTTCGTCCTTTAGATGGCACTTTTTGGTCAAACATTTTCCCCCTTTTCACCTCTGCTCTCTGCCCGGCCTTTCTATCGCCTGAAACGAATACTTTAAAGATCTGAAGTAACGCGCTAAAAACCCCCCCGCAGAGTTATGTGTGCTCCAGTTTGTGCGAGCGCAGCTCTTCTTGCATGAGCACACTTCAAACACCACCTGGCCCCACTGTGATACTCGGCAAAGCCAAAAGAGCATGAACGCTGCTGACCGTGTTTCTATGGTGACCAGCGTTGGAGTACCAGTGCACTTATTTGCATGTGTGTGGATATACCCGCGCGTGTGTTTGTGCTCTAGGTTGGGGGAGATGCAGGTTAGACGTTACATGATGCTGCTCTAGGAGTCAGGCTGGGAAATTAGAGAGTTCACACACTCTCCTCCATCTCCTAACCGTGGAGTGGTGAGTGGGCATCTGGAGAGCCCTGGCTGGTGGTGAGGCGACCCTCTGTGGCCCACGCTGGGAAGGAGGTCGGATCCTTTCCTGCCTGTCTGCACTGGATCAGAGGTGGGGGTGAGGACACTTCAAACGGTGTCCGCCCCCCTCCATCATGCTGCTTTGACATTCTTCAATTCCAAGGTGAAACACAAGCAAACTGTCAACAGCGTAAAGTTGCTTCCTCCATATATATATATATATATATATATATATATATATATATATATATATATATATATATATATATGTAGAAATGTACCTTTAAAATATACTTGGTGAAAATCTCTCCCATCAAGTTGATTGATGGGAGAAACCCAACCATTGACCATAAGTATGAGTCATGTGAAGTATTTTGTGGCACTGTTCCCTAAGCTCAGACGAAAGGAGCCGTTTGTGTTTTTGCCAACGAGCCACGACCTTACGCGGGCTCTGTCAGAGATTTTCTTTAAAGCTGACGTCAGTGTTAGATAACACCTCTCATCGTACGAATGAGACTGCAGTGACCATTCTGTCAGTCTTACTAGTAGCTATATTACAGCAGACTCCCCATATCTCACTGTCCTCACCTGATTACTTATATTTCGCGTTTTGGATCAGCTCCTCCATCGCTGCCAGTGCCACTTGTTACCGCAGAGCCTGAACTGCACAGACAAACCGAAGACAACAAAAACCCCAGAGAGGTCCCGTGAGTGCTGGTGGGTAAAAATAGACGTGAGACCTCTTTTATACAACACAACAGCAAGAAGCAAGCACACACATACGCACCCACACACACGCATACAGGAGACACCTGTGTGCTGCCTTGGGCCTGGAGCCCTTTGATTCCTGGTGGGCTTTAATCTGCGCTCTGCTCCGGCCCACCTTTGAAGTGAAAATCCGTGTCGCCATCTGAACACACCTTCCGTACGCTGTCACACACCAAACTCACAGAGCACAGCTGACCACCTGTTATTTTACAGTAGTTGATTCAGCTCTGTCTCAGAGCCTGTGAGGGACCGAACCGGTCAAACATGAGGACACAGCAATCATTTTTATGAAAGATGGGTTTATTTACCAAAATAATCAAACCTCCAACAATTATTGTAAGGCTCTTAAAAGAGGTCAAATGAAGAAACCAAAATCCAAGGCAAAATCTATATTTAAGATAACAGAATTTTAAACTAACTACACAAACAATCAAAGTGACCTGATACACAACAAACAAAAGGGATTTAAATCTTGGCTGATCAGACCAAATTGAAACAATGAGGAAGAGGGAAGGGAAACATCTACAAAAATTAACTACAGTAACTAAACACGGTTAGCTTAAGAATTAACTTAAATAACTAATAATTAGGCAAAATTAAACAGAAGCAAAGTCACAACAGCATAAAGAAGTTATACAAAAAATGTAAATAAAGACTTCATGATCTTCCCCCATGGCAGAACTCCAAATGGTATCACCCAATCAGTCACTTACTTCAGCTCAGCTCAAGCACACCTCCACAGCACCAACAAAAGAAACCAAAAGAAAATATTAAATATATGATCAAATTAAATATACAAAAGTTAACTAAATGAGCGCGCTACAATTAGAACTAATGCATTTTAACATTGTCAAATATAATGAAAAGCCATAACTTATGCTGCAGTGTGTGTGTACAAAAACTCCAAATGAAAAAGTGTTGGCGTGTGGAGTTACCGCCTGTGTGGCTGCAGGTGTGCCCCCCCCCCCTCTTTAAAGCTGCCGCTAGGATAGCAAGAAAGAAAGTCAGCTGACACATTTTCTTTCCCAGGGATATGCTGGACCTTAAACAGATATGGTTGCATAGCCAGGTACCACCGGGTAATTCTTCCATTGGTGTCTTTCATACGGTTCAACCCTTTAAGCGCCTTGTGGTAAGTCTGCAAGATAAACTCTCTTCCAAGAAGGTAGTACTTGAAGGAATCGAGAGCCCATTTTATAGCCAAAGCTTCCTTCTCCACCATGGCATAGCGTTCTTCTCTGGGCAGTAGATTGCGACTGATGTAGGCTATAGGATGCTGATCCTCCAGTGATCCCTGAAGTAGTACTGCTCCAACACCCCTTTCAGAAGCATCAGTTTGCAACACAAAATTATTTTCAAAATCTGGACTATGAAGAACTGGATTCTTACTCAGAGATTGCTGGATGTCTCGAAAAGCCGAAACTGCTCCTGGAGTTCACTGAACCTGTCAAATCCGTCAAAGCAGCTGCTCTAGCTGAAATGTTTGGAATAAAGCGATTGTAGAAGCCGGCCATCCCAAGGAAGCAGATGCAATGGCTTTGACTTTATTAACTTGTGGTTTTATAACTCCACCTCCAACTATGAAACTAAGGTACTGCGTCTCAATCTTGGCCAGGGAAAGCTTTGCTGGATTGATTGTGAGGCCAGCTGTGTTTAGTGGGTCCAAAACAGGTCCTCAGATGTTTCATATGTTCTTTCCAGGTTCCACTGTAAATGGCAATGTCATCAAGATATTCACAAGCATGATCAGCCAGACCATACAGTACCTGGTCCATCAATCTTTGGAAAGTGGCCGGGGCTCCATGTAGACCAAATGTCATAACTGTGAACTCAAACAGCCCTCATAATGTGCGAAGGGCCGTTAACTCCTTGGACTCTTCACCAAGAACCACCTGCCAATTGCCCTTAGAGAGGTCAATGGTGGATAAATATTTAGCTTTTCCCAGACGCTCAATAAGTTCATCTATTCGTGGTGTAGGGTATGAATCAAATTTTGAAACAAAGTTAAGTTACCTGAAGTCAATACAAAACCTAATGGTGCCATCTTTCTTGGGAACCAACACAACTGGATTGCACCACTCACTCGTTGAGGGCCGTATGATTCCCAGGGACAGCATAAGGTCCAATTCTTTCTTCAGGTCTCCCAGAAGACGTCCAGGTACCCTGTAACTCCTGCGTCTGACTGGTGCCTTGTACTGAGCCTGGTTCTGCTGGAGGTTTCTTCCTGTTAAAGGGATGTTTTTCCTCTCCACTGTCGCTACATGCATGCTCAGTATGAGTGATTGCTGTAAAGTCAACGACAACACAAGCCATTGTTTTGGTCTGCTGATTCCAGAGGAGTGAATGCTGCAAGTCAATGACTTGTTGCAATCTGCTGGGGTTCCTTAGATTGGAAACTTTTTCAAATTGATCTTTGATTTTAATTGATTTCTTAAAAAAAGTGCCTTGAGACGACATCTGTTGTAAATTGGCGCTATATAAATAAACTGATTCTTGATTCTAATAACCATATAGGAGTTCAAAAGGGAAGAACCCCTTAGAGGCCCCATAAGCAAAAAGGAGGTAGGGCAACCACTGATCCCAGTTAGATCCAGTTTCGTATACAAACTTACGGAGCATTTATTTAAGAGTCTGGTTATATCACTCTGTTAACCCATCTTTTTGGCGATGATATGGGCTGGTCCTCGCACTCCTAATCCCCAATAGTTTATATACCTGTTTTAATAAAAAAGACATAAAATTAATTCCTTGATCAGTGAGAATTTCACGAGGAAAACCAACTCTTCAAATGAACTGTATCAAAGAGAAGGCCACAGCTTTTGCTTTTATTGTTTTCAATGGAAAGACTTCAGGGTATCTGGTAGCATAATCTGTAACCTCCAACATGCACCGATACCCTGTATGGCAGGGGTGCCCAACCTTTTTTGTCCCAAGAGCTACTTTTCAAGTAGCCAACCTCCCGAGATCTACCAGTCCAGTGTCAACATCGCAAACCTTTCCAGCCTGCAGTAACTACCCTCACATAATGTTTTGTTGTTGTCATACAACCATTAGACATCACATCACAAACCCACCTTCTCTCAAACACACCACCAATCTGCATGATGAGCAACAGCCATAACTGAGCTTAATATGAACCAAACAGAAAAATAAACCAGATAAAAAACTGGTACATCTCTGTTTGAAAAAAGGAAATCACTTCCTACCTTAGTGGGAGACCTGGCACTGGGAGGAGGAGGCTAGCTTTTCGTACCGAACCGATTACTGATTACTTCACTGAGTTTTCACTTTATCAAAGCATTTTTAGGCAGCAGGGGAATTCATAATTATAAAATTTGGAGGGAAACGAGTTTGCTAACACATCATTAAATGCATATAAGCTACTGACCAGATTTGCTTACAAAACATGGGAGAATGTCTGCAGTGTTGTATAACGTACAAAAACCTCAACAGAAGTAAAAGTACCTATTATAAAAAGGAAAATATGTTGTATATGTTTTGATTGAAGACATATATATATACACACACACACACACACACACACACACACACACACACACACACACGCACACACACACACACACACACACACACACACACACTTCCTGAAAGAAAGGCACGCATGCACACACACACACACTCAGGCTGCGCCGAACATATCCACTCAGACCAGCAGCTGGTAGAAGCCCACGGGGGCGTGAATGGCCTAAAAAAAAAAGAAGGAAAATTTTCTATTTTCTTTTCTTTTTTATTTTGTAATTTTTAGTTAAAAAAAAATAATAATAAAAAAATAAAAAATTATTTTAGAGGGTCAAAGTCGCTAAGTTGGCAACACTGACTTCCTGTCATGTCATAACAGGTCATAACCTCGCGGTCGACTTGGGATCAGTCCGCAGTCTTGGGATCGACTGGTTGGGCAGCCCTGCTGTATTGCTTTTTTCCAGGGGGCCAACAATGTCCATTTCGAGACGTTCACATGGTGTGCCTATAACAGGCAGAGGCTGAAGTGGAACTCTAGAGGGACCTTTAATTGATGTCTTCTGACACTGTGGGCAGCTCTTACATAATTTGGCCACCTCTGACTACAGGCCAGGCCAGTGGTCTTATGTTTCCCTAGTTGGCCAGCCCAGGCAATAGAGTGGCTAATATTAAGTATTATCCCTCGGACCTCTTGAGGGACCACTAGCTGCTTAGCCAGTGTAAAAAGACCTCAAAATGAAAAAGTGTTGGTGTGTGGAGTTACCGCCTGTCTGGCTGCATTTGTGGCCATCACAGAGCCAAAGCCATCCATATACTCCGTTCTATTCGACTGTGCCTGAGGCGAGCCGTGCCTAAATTTATCCCAGCAACCTAACTGGAGCCTTTGTAACATCTATCACCCTCTGTCTGCTCTGAAACATTTATTCCTACAGAAATAGAAACAGAGGTCCAACTTTGGTCACTAGAGTCATTTTATATCTGGAGGCTAAAGATGCGACTGTTTGGATGAAAAGATAGGTGGAAAGGACAGAAAAAAGGAAATATTTTCAGGCTGTTTTAAAAATCCAATAAATAAATATATCCTCTGACACTTCGAGGAAACCGGATCCATTGAACCGTTGCTGCCAGGACGGAAGAAACAACCTGTGGTTGAGAAATGGTGAAACATGGTGGTGGCAGCAGTATGCTTGGCTTTCCCTTACTAAGTACTGAATGATCCTTTATTCATTTATTTACAAGAAAACAAGATGGAAGCTGGAAAGGCCATCACCTGCAGGACGAAAACCTTTAAGCCGGAGCTTTAATGGAATGAAAGGTTTGGCTCTGATGATTATTTGGGAAATTGACCGTTTAACATGATTGTGAATCTCAATATCAAAACAAATGCAGAACACAGCATGATACCGGTTTTTAGGTAAATAAGGAGGACAGTCTGACCACTTCTCTCTCACTCTGCTTGTTTCTTCTATTCTCGAATCTCGTTATAAAGTGTTTGATAACTAGGATCCATTTTAATGTGTGTTTGATCTGATTTTTTGAGAGCACGAGTGTCGTAAATTGGCTCTACATAAATAAACTCAATTTAAATAAAGGAAATTCATTGAAAAAAGGTGGAGGAAACAACGTCATTTTTCTGTGAAACTATGATTGGGTTTTGTACTGCAGACAGGTGCTGTGAGACGGAGGTGAATGAACATCTGGGTCACAAACACAAAAAAACGCCCAACTAATCCTTTAATGTAAATTAGTTATTTTCATTACCAAAAATAGAAAATAGACACAGAAATTTTCTGCAGTGACTCTCCTCCCTCCTCACCTTTACTGGCTGCTGCGCCCTCTCCTTGCCGGTGCGCCCTGTGGGATCGGCAGACGGTAACAAGCCTGCTCTCTGTCGCTACGGAAACTGGGATGGCTTAATGCTACCTGTGACAGGGAGCGCTCACCTGCGACAGGTGCTCAGTTCTGAAACCGGTGCCAGAGTGATACCTAGTGACCTGTGTGTTCGTGTAGGTTTTGGGCGGTTCACCACAGTCAACCAAAATATGCAATAAAACAAAATGATAAAATTTAAACTTTCATGGTCTGTGTTTTTGTTCTTTGTGTAGTTTGCTGTAATTGTCTTGTTTTACTTTATTATGATTAGTTATTGTTTTCTTTAGGTTTTTTTCCAGTTTGCTTGCGTCTTTGTATTGGTGTTTACATTCTCTAGTTCCCCCCTGCTCTCTATTCCCTCTTCTCTCTCTCTCTCTCGTCCTCTCTATGTGTGTTTTCCTTCGGTTCCTTTCTAATCATCATTCACATCCGGTCTCAATCATCTAATCATCTTCTCTACTGCTCCACCTCCTGCTCCTCAGTATTTAAGCATGGTTCATTCATTCACTCACCGCTGGATCGTCCGTTACCTTACCTACCTTGTTGTCTCCGAGCGCCTTCTCCTGCTGGTCCTCTTCTCTCCTAGTAAGTTCTCCTGCTCGCCCGATTCTTTGTTGCTGATCTCTGTCTCCCTTTTGTATTTTCTGTGTGTACTCAGTTTATTTCTTCAGTCGTTTGCCCTTCTCGTTGTCTCCGGTTTTTCCACGCGTCCCTCATTGTGGTTCAGTTTATTAGTTTGTTCTTGTGTAACCTTTTATTTCCCATCCTGCGCTGGTTTGTTTAAGTTTATTCTTTCAAGTTCCATAGTTCCCGCGTTCCCCTTTACTTATCCGTTTGTTTACTTCCTAGTTTTGGTTCCGCGTCATCCCTGGTCAGTTCCGCATCACTGTGTCCTCTGTTTATGTTCAGTTCATTATTCATCACTTTAATAAATAAATATTCTCCCTCGCAATCCACTTCTGCTCGAGTCATATTTACCATTTCTTGACATACACAATGACTGTTCTCCTTTTTTGTAATGTTAAAATCACAAAGTAGAACACAACTGGGAAGCAGAAAGGAATGGAATAGCAGTTTTGGCATTGGTACGTTTGCATTCAGCCCCATTTGCTCTGATACCCCAAAATAAAATTCCTGTGTAACCAAAATCAGCTAAATAGTATCAACCTGTGTGAAATTGAGTCTGTGAGTTATTTCTAGAGGATATCACTCCTCTGGGTCACTAGAGGTAGTGGCAGGATCATGCTGTGGGGAATCCTTCCTTCAAGCACAGGAACCTGACTGGTGTTGATTACAAGATGGGTGGAATGACAGAGAGCGAAACCGAAAGAGAACCTTTTCGAAACAAGGCTTGACATTAGGGAGGAGGTTCACCTTCCTGCAGCACGGCGACCCTAAACATACAACCTAAGCTGCAGCGTAATAGTATAAATCAAAGCATGGGGATGTGTTATAATCAGTCAATTTGGGCCTACTTCAGTCAATGTCCTAGAGCAGTAATTTCACTACAGAGTTGTGTTTAACTTTGTGTTTGTCTATCTCATAGAAAAATATCCCTCAAATTACAATGAAATCTGTGGTTGTAAAATAATTCCTCGGTTCTAAAACTTTGGATCACATCTGTTCCTCATGTATGTATCTTTTTTAGAAGTCTTATATGCTTTCGAAGTTCACACAAACAGGTTTGTCTTATTAAAAGCGTGAGTAACTTTCATCCGGTCAACTGATAAATAAATAAAAAAGCTTCTTCTCATCCTTACAGCCTGCCTTACTGTACATGCAGCTTCAACCCCGATTATGCAGAGGTTATTTTGTTAAATCTTCATGTCATCACACCAACATGTACAGTTAAAAAAAGGGACAGATAATGTAAAACAATTCATTAAATGTTTCAGAAAACTGAAAGATTCCAGAGGATTGATAAAAAACTGAAGATTTTGGACATTTCTGTGCAGTCTACACCGGGTTGGGGCTTCTTCTGCATGTATTGCAGCATCAAAACGCTGCAGGTAAAATATCCAAGTATGAAGGCAACAAAGGGGACCCAGGAGCACTTCCTTTCCTTCCACTGCAGTTTCAATGGGTAGGGTATAATTTTCCCCACAATATTGACCTTTTCAGAGACACAGAATTTTCATTATCTGCAAGAGTCATCAAAACTACGACAAATAAAGGCTTGAAATATTTAATCGTGTGCATATATACAGCAAGTCTGGTAACAAGGAAAAATATTCAAGATATGACCAAATGGTTGGAAGGAACACATCATTTAATGGAGTCTGGTAAGGTTGGAAACACATGGGTTAGATTTTTATCTGTAACAATAGAAACTACACTTTTAAAGGTGAATAAGTTCCATAAGTAGTCTGTTTAGACCTAAAAACAGATGTTCATTACATTAAAAAACGAATGAATGAAAGAAATCAAACAAAGGTGAAGACACAAATCTTTAATGACACACCTGAGAAGAGCAAAGTCTGCTTATGATAATCCTACCTGGACATTCGAAGGAAGAGATCACAGCTTCTTCCCCAGATACAGTGTAACCACAAAACTTCACAAATGAAACAGAGATGTTGGCACAGCAGGGAGGATCCCAGCAGTCTTGAGTTCACTTCCAACCTCGACACATTGAATATTGAGGAAAAGTGGAAGATTGATAGGTGAAGGACCAGAGGAGGAAGGAAATGTAATTTTACTGTTGATGAAGAGGAAATTATATATCGAGGAAGGAAGGCTGATGAGAGGATAAGAGTTCCAGTTCAGATTGATCAACTATTTCACTACTCTATACCTAAACTTTCTGTCAGCAAGGAAACTAGGATTCTGGAACAATTATTCAGTTCTAGTAGTTTCTTTTGTCCCCATTTTGTTTTTTGAACTGCAACCGGGGAAATATGTTTAACAAATACGAAGAGTTTAATGGAAAATAAATTACCTAATTTGCTATTGTATGTTTAAACTTTTCAAATTATTCAAATGTTGTGAGATCTACCAGTAGATGGTACAAGCTATAACAAACAAAATAATTAGTTTGTTGAAGACCGGGCTGAAGTTAGGAACAAAATAAGAATAAAGCTGATTCTGCTGATACTGGTTCCACAACACCAATGACACACATGTAAAGGCGTCATTTGTGGTTGATTTACAACTCAGCTGATTGTTTGCCAGGATAATTTTCTCTCTGTCTTGCTCAATATTTCGCTGTCACTCAGGGGAGGGAATGCAAATAGACGAGAGATATGATAAATAAATGCCTAGTTATGGATTGGAAGGGATGACTGAAACAACGCGTGAGGAATGAGAGACACATCTAACAGTTGCAAACTACAGAGGAAGAGACTGGATGTGATGGCCTCCATGAGAGATGTCCATCCATCCATTGTCGGGTCGCGGCGGCAACAGCCTAAGCAGGGAGACCCAGACTTCCCTCTCCCCTACCACTTGGGCTAGCTCATCCGGAGGAATCCCAAGGCTTTCCCAGGCCTGCCAAGAAACATAGTTCCTCCAGCGTGTCCTGGGTCTTCCTCTGGGCCTCCTCCCAGTGGAACGTGCTCGGAACAACTCACCAGGAGGCATACAAACCAGATGCCCGAGCCACCTCAACTGGCTCCTCTCGGCTCCCTCCCGGATGGCCGAGCTCCTCACCCTATCCCAGAGGGACAGCCCAGACACCCTGCGGAGGAAACCCATTTCAGGCGCTTGTATCCGGGATCTCGTTCGGTCATGACCCAAAGCTCATGACCATTGATGAGGGAAGGAACCTAGATTGACCGGTAAATAATTGAGAGCTTCGCTTTTTGACTCGGCCAAGATACTTAAACTCCTCCACTTGAGGCAGAACCTCCCCCCCGACCTGGGGAAGGCACTCAACCCTTTTCTTGCTCAAGACCGTGGCCTTGGACTTGGAGGCACTGATTCTCACCCCGGCTGCAAACCGCAGATCAAGAGCTGATGAAGCCAAAAGGAACCACATCATTCGCAAAAAGCAGAGATGTAATTCTAAGGTCACCAAATCGGATCCCCTCAGCACCTTGGCTGTGCCTAGAAATTCTGTCCATAAAAGTTCGGTTCATAACTTTTATGCATATGTCTTAGCATAAAATAAAATAAAAGAAACAAGCTACCAACTATAGTTATGTGGATATGATGATCTTGGTTACTGGGACTAAAATCCTCAAGGATATTTAATGTCCATGCATTGTTTCCTTAAACACAAGGAAACTTTTGTTAACTACAATGACGATGAGGGTCTTCTTTAGAAGCCCTCCCTTTCAACGGGGACAGAGGGAAAGATGAAAGCAGCAGTGTGAAGAGACATTGGGGAGGAGGTTTTGGAGTATCTAGAGAAGACATGCCTGCACGGAGACAATTTGGAGGGAAAGACCACGCAACACCAAATAACCTTCATAGTCGTTTGTTGTTTTTAAATTTAACCAGATGAACTTAAAAAGTCCTGTTTATTATGGGGTGTTTTGTGTGATTCTTGGGCAGAAGGACACATAAGTGGAGGATGAAAAAGTAAATAACTGGAGGACAAGATTAGCGGCGTCAGGTTGGAAGAGGGATGGGGGAAAAAAGGCGACAAGGGAAGGAGACGGGCGCCATAGCTGTCCTTTGTGGAGTGTGGAAAGGTCAATTAGACGGTTTATAGGCCGCCACCAAACACAACTACACACTACACATGCGCACAACCTGGGACGCACACTGCGACATAAATGGAGGCTTGAATTTCATTACTCGGCTGCCAACCTGCCTATCAGTTTAGCATGAATAAGATGATATCAGCGGCCGCTCAGGGAACGGGTCTGCTTCACCTCCGCATGCTTTTATTCACACGTTTTATTCACACATAAATAAAAAAATCACTTTCGGTAAAACTGAAGCGTTCCACTTTTTATTTGAGCAACATCAGGGCGGGGGACAGCGAACCGTCGCTGGACTCTGCCAATGTGAAGAGACCAATCGTGGATGCTGACCGAGGACAGCAGAGATGAAAGAGAGAATAGAGGGATGAGAGGATTAGTACATGCTCAGTGGGTTGTCTCCCATGGTAACCGTCTGTTGCCGAATATCATAAATATTCATACACGAAAAGAGGGAGAGGTCTCTACTATGATCATGCTATTTTCAATGAAGCATGTTTTAATTAGAGGAAGAGAGAGATTCATTTTTTATCAATTACTGTGGTTTCAATAATAGATATTTGAATTAAAGGGGAGACAGACTAAGACTAATTGAGCAGGAAGGTTGGTTTTCTGTGATATTGGGGGGAACAAAAAAGTGTTTCTCTTTTTCAGTCATAGGTATCTAACAGCTGAACAGAAGAATAAGTTAATGGAAAGGAAAATGAAAAAAACTAGGAAGAATCTGGTTGCATAATTATGAAGGCCTTTAAATCAGAATGTAGATCTATGATTGAGTACATCTGGACCGTTCTCTTGCAAAAAAAAAAAAGGTCCTGGAATCCAATGCATGAGTGCTGCTTTGCATGTTCTCCTCACTCATGCACAGGTACTCCAGCAACTCCAGCTTCCTCCCACAATTCAAAAAAATTTGATTGTTTGATTATTTATCTCTCTAAAATGTAACTGTGTGCATGAATACTAACAGAGAAAATCCAACTTTGCCACAATATTCATCGTCCTGTTAATGTTCTGCCATTTGATTGTTCACAATAGTGAAAAGCTGAACATACATGTGGGTGGGACTGTTGTCTTTAGCGGACTGTCAGACTCTTTCAGAGATTTGTTGCTTGCCTTGGACTGAAGGACGGACAAACCGATATGAAGCTACTAGCGTAGTGTTGCTGTAGCATGATGGACAGTGACCTTGTGCTGAAGGTTACACCATCCCCAAAGAGAAGCTTTCACCAATCTTGGCCTGGTTCCAGCCGGGTGGCCCAGGTTTAGTAAATGTTTTCTTTCATTGGGTATCATGACTGTGGATTTCCTGATTTGAAAAAAAAAAAAAATCCAATCAAATGTGTATTTTTAAATTGAAAAGTTGAAATACAGGCAACTGAACTTCCAGTGAAATAACATGTTTGAAAATACCTTATGTTAAAGAAACCTGCCTTTTCTATTGTATTGTGTTCTTTGGCTTTGTTTGCTTTGTCAGACTTTTGGAAGTCGAAAATTTATTTTCCTAATATCTTGGCTAATTTCTTTTATAAGATGTAGATCAACCCAAATATATTGACTTAAGCCAATAGAAGCTTACGATGATGTCATCTCCCAGCTTATCCAAAAACATCCTAATCTTAATGTAATTTAAGGATTTAACGAAAACAAATCATTTTTCTAAAGTTTTCTCTTGGAAAATACTATGATAGGTTGGGTTTTTGTCTCGTGGGAAAGACATTAGTTAAAGTAAAAACGTGTAGGTGGTTTGTGCCTCAGTAGCGTAGCAGGTTTATAGTGTGGGGAGCCTTGAATGTAGTAGTCTCTGGTTTAGTTCCTGGCCTTGTACCATTTGCTGTATTTCTTCTGTTTCTCTCACTATCCAGCTACATCTTAGTAAAGGCTTTAAAGAAGTAAAAAGATAATCCATTCATTACAGTTTCAGTTTATAAAACCTACCTGAATAAATGGCCGGCCCACATGTTAAACAACCAGTGGAGCTACCGTATGTATGCAGACTTTCTATAAAGGTTGCACATTTAACCTGTACTATGTTTGTTTTTACCAGCTGGTGCCGAAAAGACTATACAACCAGTTTAGAAACCCTGTTTAAAAAACTCCTCTGTCAGCTATGGCTTGCTTTTACTTGTATTCTGTTAAAGACCATCAGAGAAGTTATCCAGAAATCTCTCCAATGTTTTCGAGATCCATAAAAATTTGAAATCTTGTTATTGGTTTATGGTTGGAGCTCAGGTAATCACAGCCCTGTTTATGTTATTAGTTCTTATTTCTGTCACATGCACATTTTATTACTTCTTTTCGTGCTATGTAGGGATGTGCAGATTTAAATCACTTTTAAATATCTTATCTTTAACATGAAAGAGCTGGCATCATAATGATACTATACAAATAAACTTACCATGACTTGCAACATCTATGTGTTTTATTTTAAAAACAGGATTTTGTTTTCATTTCCTATAGAAGAAAAAGATTTCATAGAGATGAAAATTGATATTAAGGAATACGGCCCTCATACTTTGAGCTACAAAAATGTGGGAATTTTTATTTATATTTCCTTTTCAAAAGCATCCGGAAAAGTTGTTGGTAACCAAGTTGATGTGGCTCATTGTGCTGCATCGACACATGCAAAAAAGTGAAAGTTAATTACACTTCATATATTTCCTTTTTTTTGATTTTCCAGTCACATTTAAATGTTCAGGTTATCAAACAAATTTTATTGTCAGACACACACTACCTGATAAAGTGAAACCGGCAGTATTAACGTGATGATTTCATTTATTAAGTAAGCTGCTTAAAGCTAGTGAAACAGAACGATCTAGTCTTGTAAGTCATTATATCTAAGGTTCTACAAAGAGTTATACATGCTGATACCTTTTACCAAGAAGAATCTAAAATCTAAAAAAGGCCTACTCAGGCTGCGGGTGTCGCTCCAGGACCTTCCAGGACCTGAAGACACCAGCATCCAGCCCCCCCCCCCCCCCCCCCCCTTTGACCTATGGGTCAAAACATAGTGGCAGAGTTTGGAGGCAGAAGGAGAGGATGCTGAGCTTGTTCCTCAAATGAACCCAATGAAGAACATGCTCACCTTATTAGCTGTGTACAGAGTTCTTTCTATCTGATCATCCTAATGCTTTCATCCCTGACCAACACCCCTGTCTCATTAAAACACAGAATCCTAATCCAATGTTCTGGTTTACTCCTTCTCAGAGTTTAGATATCATCCAACTTGTTACCCAGCGATCCCTCGTTACCCATTATAATTTATAGAAGGTACTGCTCGGGTTAAACCTAACAAGTGACCAAAGTGAAAGAAAATGTCTATGAGAAACGTTCCAGTCGACCAAAACATTCTTACCGAAGCAGACATTACATTTTTTAAGAGAACACAAAAGGGCACAAGCACTCGTGGTTTGCAGCAGGACACGGATCCGAAGCGAGCAAACCATGGCGCCAAGTCACGACCTCAATGAGGCTAAAGCAGGTTTGGCCACCGTTATTTAACCTTGAGCTGAGGTGCTCAAAAACAAAAACACAAAGAACAGTGGAGAGGGATGTTAGTCCCCTGATAGCTTTTAGTGCTTGCTAGCAGGTGTTGCAGTCATTCCCACCACCAGGCCAATAAAGGTCGATTTTCTGTCCATTTAATAAATAAAAACATTCGCAAACGCCTTTGTTTTTGCACAATGTGTCCACTCGGGTTCTAATTGTTTTGTGTGATGTTGCCATTTCTTTCTTTTCATTTTCGACAGTAAAAAGTGAAAAGACCTCAAAAGTGAAGAAATGCACGCGGCAACATTTGCTCTCCTCTCTGCAGCGCGCGCGCGTCTCCCGCCCTGACCGACACGCGCCTCTGTCCAATCGGGTGGCAGGGAGCACCGGTGGGGGGCGGGGCTTATGCAAATGTGTTGGCAAGGGAGACCCGGCGGTTCATTCATCTTCTTCCACAGAGACACGGAGAGAGGGAGAGGTGAGTGAACTCGGGATTCTGCTTCACACGAGGGACTGTTCGGGAGGAAAACACCGCCGTGACACCGAGCTGGACACCACGGTTGACTGTTTCCTTCAGACATAACGGAGGTAAGCGGAGGTCACCTCCACCCACCGACCCGCTCTTTGGTATGTCCTCTCATTTAAAAACACCCTCACAGTCCAATGGGCTTCGTAACTGTCAGCCGGCTGCAAACTCAGGCGCGAGAGTCGGTCTGGTGCCTCGTCAGCTGCGCTTGTCGAGCAGGTGAGCAGCTCCGTGTCGTTTTCCTGGAGGCCACTTTGAGCTGACATGTCTACTGACTGGTGACTCAAGCAAGGAGCCTCGGTCTGGCACAGATGCATGTAAGGATGGGGGCCACAGACACAGGGAGGTGTGAGACAGGTGCTTGTTTCAATGAAAAGCTTGAATGGAGATCCAATGGTTGAACTATCCAGGTGTCTTAACAGTACGAACTATTGGGCATCTGTGTTCAGATAGTGTGTTAGTTGTGATCGTGGCACACACAAGCGAAGGATCAAGGATGCTATGGGGATATCATGATGAAGCAAATGCTGCCCTTTAATTGAAAAACTTCCATTTCTGAACTGGACAAAGTTACTTCAAATTATCCATGTTGTTTTACTTTTATCTCCACTCTAATGTACCAAGGTGGGAAAACAAAGAAGAATAAATCGCAACTTCGTATCCCGACAAAAAATTTGTCCTAAGGATGAACGATGCATTCGTTGCTCCACAGAACGAACAGAAGATTCTGTTTTAATGCATTTACCAGCGGGTAACAAGTCTGCAGAGCTGCAATGTTCACATTCCCTTCCGCATCGTGTTTTATTTCACTTATTTATTCATTTTTCATTTGACTTACCTTAAACCACCAGGTCTTTCGGGACGCGTATTTGTTACGACAGATTTTCTGAAAGTAGGTCTCTCCCAACTATTGTCTGATACTGTATGTAGGACAATCCCGCCGGATCCATGTTGTTGTTCTCCACTTTTAATCAAGCCGTTCAAGTGCTGCTGAGCAATTACAGTCCAACATTGTTGACCCTACAGAGGGCAGGGAATAGTTTTTTTTGTTGTTGTCGTTGGGGGTCACAGTTTTGTTTTGAGAGAGCTGACAGCATGATCATGATCATGATCAGTTTTTTTATTTTTATTTTTATTTCTTAAGAGGTAGAAAGTCTTAAAATAAATCAATTTTGTATTACAGGCTGGAACTGAACAATTTACAAGAATGTGGAGCTGAAACAACTAATCGATTTAATCGATTATTAAAATAGTTGACAACTAATTTAGTCGATTAGTTGATTTATAATCACGTTTTACCGTACGCGGTCTATTTTTTAACATAATCTGTTATATCTGTGATCATTAGGTGGCAGTAATGAGCCACCTAACACTGTGATCAACCCACCAGTGGGGCAGTAAAAGAAGAAATCAGCCAATCGGTAGCCTTGTTTTGGTAGCGCATGGCTCGGGTGGCATAAACACACTTGCCCTGAGCAAGATGGCGGAGCAGGAAAATGTACGAAAGTTTACTTTAAGTGAACAACTGAGAAGAAAACATGTCGGAGGTGTGCACGCAGCTTCGTTACTTTTCGTCTGTGCTTAAATCGTAATGTTGTGTTTGCTCTGCACAAAAAACAAACAAAAAAACAAGCAACAATAAACGAATACATGTGGAGCAAGATGCTCACCCCCAGCAATGTCTACCACTTACAAACTCTGTTCTAAACATGCTGGTAGAGACACAAGTTCAGATTATTAGGAACAATCATGTCCAACGAAGATAAAATTAAATAAAATGTAAATTTCAATTCATATTTAGCCTACAGAATATTAGGACTGGGATTTTCATTAATATTCTACATAAATTGTACAGGATTATGATTATTAAATGTATTTTTTGCCTAAAATGAACAAATATTTTACACTGTTCCTGTAAACAAAGTTAAATAAATTCCAGTGAACGGCAAAATTCTCCTGTGTTTTCCCTTTTTCTTAATGAAAATTCGTCTTTAGTAGCTCTTATAGGAAAGTAAAGGCTCAATAAATTAATAATAAAAGGCGATTTATCGATTAATGGTAAACATAATCGACAGATTAATCACTTATGAAAATAATCGTTTATTGCAGCCGTACAAAAATTTTAAATTTAATTTCAGTAAATTGCTTAGGTGTCTGAAATATCTATATACTGTTTGTTTGATTAAAGATGGTTGCCGAATTTCCTCTACAACAAAGGATTTGGCGATATCTATATTTCATCTGGTTGTATGATTGGAGTTTTTTTGCAAAACATGTGGATATTGTCCATCTCTCCCGTGAATGACATAATCAAACAGGAAATATGTGAGTCACCTTATCGCTCCAGCTTTGAGCAGTGTCCTCATTGCGCCAGTGTTGTTTCCAACAGTAGAAGCTGCAGCTGACCGAGCAGCGGGTCAGCGGACGTTACTGTATCTGGATGGAGAGCTGGAAAGACTTATTGATCCACATGCAGTACAATAATAGAGGCGTAAAGCATCATGTTAAATTGTTACTGTATTCCCTGTGTGTGTGTGTGTGTGTGTGTGTTAGTGCTTTCTCTTTCTTTTCTTCTCCCCATGTATCATTTCCAAGTTGGTTATAAGCCATGTGGCTAGGTGTAGAATTCATCTGACTGATGCATCAGCGGCTCGGTGTGGGTGCGTGCGTGTGTGCGTTCGCTCTGTCCGCTGCGTATCTTTGTGTTTGAAGCAGGGCGGATTTCGATATGCACACACACCTCTTGACTGATTGATTCATCCATTCTCGTCGCATGCTTTATTACGCAGGAAGAGAGATGATTGAATATAGAGATGTGTGTGTGTGTGTGTGTGTGTGTGTGTGTGTGTGTGTGTGTTGCCTGATTGTGGTTGAGCACCACTAAAAGAATCCATAGTTTTACTGGGTAATGAACACTTTAAGCTGCTAAAACATACGTGACTGAGCCCACCAATCAGAAACTGTGATGGAGTCGTAGGTGTTAGGATATTAATTTAGCTTTTTCTCTTTGTCCAGCATCAGTTACGTTTTTAAACCCTCAAAGTGGTTAAATCGGCCCACGTTAAGTAGGGGTGGAAGGTTAGGATTGAAAATATTATTGTGACATCATGATATCTTTTAATATTTTAAATAAAATAATTCTAGTTTTGAAAACCAAAACTTAAATTTTGACACAGTAACTGCATTTAGTCAAGAACCAAGAATCAGTTATTTATATAGCGCCAATTTACAACAGATGTCGCTCCAAGTAGGCCTGTTATGATAACAAATTTTGCTGAGCGATTGTCTCAGAAATTATTGCGATGAACGATAATATTGTTGGAGACCACTTTAAATTGATATATGATAATGACATAATATTGCAACTATGTCCTGTCAAAGATCAATAAACTTTATTTTTTGAATGAACACTTAAATCTGAAACTGGTAAATAAAATAAACAAAACCACCAAAAACAAATAAATGGACTCTCAGCCTATGTTAACAAAAAATTTACTTGAATAAAAATGAAACATTCAAACAAAATGAAAATAAAAACTACATTCAACCAAAAAAGTGATGTATGCCAATCGCCGTTTGTGATATGAATGTTGTCCCGGGGATCTGTCAAACGTTTCCAACATTTTTCGAAATGACGGCTTTTCAATAATACTAAAGGGCAGCATTTCTGTAGCAATTAAACAAACTACAGTCTCTGTGAACGCGCACCACTTTGCGCCGTCCTTTTTGTTTCCAGTTGTTTAATTGCTTCACTGATAGTGAAGACTGTCGGGAACTTGAAGACTGCCTACAGTTTTTGCCCAGCTGAGAAAACTGAATTGGATGGTTGCTCTTTAGGTGCATGTACAAGTTGGTTGTATTGCCGCTCTTCGTTGCAACCGTTTTACCGCGTGTGCGGAGAGAAGCGTAGCAGCGCGGCAAAAAGACACAGTGGAAACAGTATCTGACGGGGTAACGCGACTCGACGGAAGCTAACAGAACGCCAGACCAGGTGCGGCTACTATGGAGAGAAGGACACTAAGAGAAAACAAAAGGTTAACAAGGTTGAAATAATGGCCACTAAAGCAGAGTAGCAGAGAGAGAAGTGGTCAGTTCTTCCCCCAACCAGTTTAGGCTGTCTTCTCTAACTCTTCCTAACTATAAACTGTATCAAACAGGAAGTTTTTAAGCCTAGATTTGAAAGTATCTGCCTAACGGACTAAAGCTGGAAGCTTGTTCCACAGTAGAGGAGACTGACAACTAAAAGATCTGCCTCCCATTGTGCTTTTAGAGATTCTAGGAACCACCAGTAAACCTGCAGTCTGACAGCGAAGTGCTCTGTTAGGGACATAAGGAGTTATCAGATCTCTGATATATGATGGAGCTTTATTAGTGAGGGCTTTATATGTCAAAAGAAGAATATTAAAATCTATTCTAAGTTTGAAAGGAATACAATGAAGGGAAGCTAAAATTGGGGAGATATGATCTCTCTTTTTAAATTTCATCAGAACTCTTGCTGCAGCGTTTTGGACCAACTGAAGACTTTTAACTGCATTTTGTGAACTTCCTGCTAATAAAGAGTTACAATAGTCCAGCCTTGAAGTAACAAATGCATGGACTAGTTTTTCAGCATCTGTCCTAGAGAGAATATTTTAATTTTTGCTATATTCCTAAGGTGAAAGAAGGAAATCTTACAGACCTGTTTTATATGGGACTGGAAAGACATTTCCTGATCAAAAATAATCCCAAGGTTCTTTACATTGTTACCAGAGGCCAATTTGACGTTATCCAGTTTAAGGGGTTGACTAAGCAGTTTCTTCTTTAAAGGTTCTGGTCCAAAGATAACAACTTCTGTCTTTTCAGAGTTCAAGAGCAAAAAGTTTAAAGTCATCCACATTTTTATGTCATCTAGACATGCCTGTAATCTACCAAACTGACTGGATTCATCAGGATTTATAAATAAATACAGTTGAGTATCATCAGCATAAAGGTGGAAATTAACACCTTGCTGTCTGATGATTTTACCAATAGGAAGCATGTATATAGTAAATAGAATTGGGCCAAGTACAGAACCCTGTGGTACTCCACAAGTAACCTTAGGATGCGGAGAAGATTTGTCATTTAGATGAACAAACTGGGATCTATCAGACAAATATGATTTGAACCAGCCTAGTGCTGTTGATTCCCAGAGTCTGTTCGAGCCTTTCTATGAGGATATTGTGATTGACTCTGTCAAAAGCAGCACTGAGATCTAACTGAACTAGAATAGACACAAGCCCATTGTCTGAGGCCATGAGAATATCATTTGTGACTTTAAGGAGAGCTGTCTCAGTGCTATGATGAGCTCTGAAATACTTGTATTTGCAACATTTATGGAGTGCATCTTCCAGCTAAGTAAGTTCATTATTTACTAAGCCAAAAACGCTACATTGGATTGTAAATGAAAACAAGTTTTTAAGAAATATTTAAGAAACCATGTGTTATTGCTATTTTTGCAAATTTTGCTATTATTCAACAATGATTTATAAGCGTTGATGATATTTTTGTCATAGCGATCTGATTATTCTTTCAATTCTGTTAGTTGGTCTCTTCCTTACAAGTTACTTTTTTTACAGACATTCTTTGGTTCATTGAGATCACCTGTTAGCCTTCCATAAGCAGCCATACTTGTTCAGGTTTTTCTGTGCTGGCCTGTCCTAATTCCTAACATTGAATCTGTCAGCATTGCTGAGGTCTTGATGCTTGTCATTGTCTGTTTGCACCAGAGCTGCTTTCACATGTTTTCCAAATCTTTCACCATCTCACCATTTTAATTCCATTGATGATTTCTGCTTTGATCATTAGGTAGGAGGGGCTTATTAAAACCAAAAAAGTTAAATATTCCTTAAGTTTTACAGACTTTAATTTTTCTTTGCAGAGTGAAGTATTTTTAAAGCTGGACAGATGCAACAGATTGAGCATGGGGTCCTTTCTCAGGTCTTCAAGGGTTTTGTATCCATTACTTTTTGACTTTTCAGCAGTTGCAAAATTATGATTCTCATGTGAATCTGTCTAAATCAGGGTTTGATTCTGTCTTACCGCAAGGAGTTTGAATATTCTCCCTGTGCATGTGTGGGTTTTGTCCAACTGCCTGCTACACAAGCAACAAACCATCAGAGTGAGCTGCTTTATGTGGAAGCAAGTAATGTGGTGTGGTTGGACACTGGAGGCTGCGCAGCTAAGTATTTGGTTGCTGATGTCCATCCTGTTAATGACAGCACGAGTTACTTAATTAATCTAAGGTTCTGCTTTAGTTTCCGACCTACAGACAAAGAAGTTGTCATGCTTAAAAGTTTAAAAGGTTTTACCGTGGATGATACTCTCATGAGCTTTGTTTCAGTCGGTATCTTCACAAAGTTGACGTTGTTCTGCGATCTATGGACAAGGACCCTCCCTGAAAGGTATGACGGCTTGGCATTGGACAGTGGACCGCCCTAAAGCCACAGAATATTCTGTGCAGTGTATTTTAAAAAATAAATTGTGGAAAACTCCCCATTTTGCAGTTTTTTTTTTAAGAACATGCAGATCGGGAAGCAGAAAAATCTTTGTGCAACTGTGCTTGACTTTGACCTGCGTGTGCAAACCAGTCAGTCTAGAAGAATTAATTATTTTCCTTGACACTGATTGGCTATCCCTAATAGGGGAGATGAGGAAGACTTGATGCTTACTTCTGAGCTAGTTCCACTTATCCTATGTAAGCTTATTAAGGTATTTTTGGTTTTTAAACTATTTCCATATGCACTTAAATCCATTCTGAGGAAATGTCAAGTGTTTCTGAATTTAGGTATAGTGTTTAGTGTTGTTTAGCAGTCACTTTTATCCAAAGCAGGTAGTTGCGCAAAGGTTCTTGCCCAAGGACCAACACTGGATGCTGTGGGTGTATATCGTTGCCCCCCTTATGTTTGTACCCAACGATGAACCATATGTGTTGAGTTCCACAGTTATCTTCCTAATATAATGCCGGATTTCTTTGTCAACCATTGATGGGATGAAGCTGTGTGAAAGACCGGTACCTCTAAAACTGAGACCATGGTCTTGAGATAGCGAAAGGTAGAATTCCGTCAACTCATTGAGGTTGAGGTTTTTGCCCGAAGTGAAGAAGTTTGAGAAAGAAAGAAACAAATGAGGGAAAAACAGAGAAGATAATTGGTCCGAATTGCCGATCTATGTTCCTGACCTCATCTACGGTCCCGAGATTGAAGGAATGACTGATAAATTAGTTTCCTCCGCATTGGAAGTGGCCATAGTTGTTGGGAAGAAGGAAGTCTCGGCTTCTCTGCTCTCGCTGCTTCCCCAACCCTACCCAGGATAAGCGAAGAGAGTTAATGGAAAGTCAGGTGTCTTTATCTTATCCTATAAAGTCAAACAGGGAGGCTGTGAGTAGGATGTGTGGCTTTTTTATTGTACTGGGTAGAAAATTAAACATTCAGTGTGATTTAATGTCTGTGCTATATTGTTCTGTATTTTTTTCCGAGCTCCTTCTGAGCCCAGGAGACCATTAATCACACGACATGACATGTTCTCATGCGGTGCTGTCTGATCTGTTTAAGGTCATGTTCTAATCCCTGCTGGTTTTTGCATGCTGGAGTTTATAACTCCCTGTATCATTTCACACATATGTCTACTGTAGATCCAAGACATTTCTTTAAGTGTTTCCATGAGACGTGTTTTATAAAAATACAGTTTAAAGTTTAAAACGATAAGATAAAGAGCAGTACTGTAATGTGGAAAAGCCTGAACGTTCTGGTAAAATTCTTCTGATTCTTTACCTGTGCGTAGTTGGTCTACTGTTATGTTTTCAGCATTGTGGTAAAGGCATTATTTGTTCATCCTCTAGATTTGGGTGAAGGACCTAGTTGTGTGGAAGCATTTGGGATGTATCTTTTGAAATGTTTCCTAGCACCAAGTTAGCTTAGGTTGTGTTCAATTTTTACGAATTTTTTTTGTGTGCCAGTGTTAATTTGATTAATTACATATGATACACACTCAACCCCCCGCCATCACTACCCCTGTATGGGGCGCTCGGCTTCCCTTTTTTTGCACTCTTTCCAGTTCAGGTCCAATATTTTCTCGGTGTGCAAGTTGATCAGTGGTTGTAACGATAAGGTGCTCAACATTTTGTTCTTCCTTCTAGAAACCAGCAAGTCTACCTCGAGGAAAGATGTTTGGATGGTCCCAGGTTAATGTTAAAGCATCTTATGACTCTCAAGAAGGTTTTTGTTAAGTGTTGACTGACAATGTGTGTAAAAGCACCCTAACTATCCGATGCAGAGAAACCCCAGCAGCAGCAGCTTCTGTCTGGTGCCAAACAATATCTTTGGAAGACCTTTAAACATTGCAGCTTTATAATCCGAAATGGTTCATATTTATGGATATTAATCGGTTCCATCAGATTTAGAAATTTATAAGGCTTTTGAATTTCAAACAGAGAAATTTTAAGCACTTAATTAACGTAGGTGAATTTTTAAAATTTGAAATAAGCTTTTAGGTTTTTTAAAATAATTTTTTCTCTACTGTTTATTCAGTGTTTTAAATTTCAAGTGTCATTGTCTGAATTTACAAAATGTCAAAGGTTTTTAAATATTTTAAAACTTGTTCATAATGGTCCAGTCATGGTTTGAAGTGTCTATATTTTGTATTTTTTTTTAATCTAGAGCTAATATGTTCTAAAAGGTACGAAAAATTTGACGGAATAGCCGTTCAGCCATTTCCTGAATTGGTAGCAAACATCAGTTTCACGGTTTGATGTAATCCTGGATTGAGTTGTTATCCCAGAGACCCGGATTTTAAAACTGAACACCGAATTTTAACCGCTGTATTTAGCTTGTTGAATATTTTCCTTTGAAATTTAATCTTTGATTTTTTCCCTTTAAAACTTTTAGCTTCGGATTTTGAGGTTTGGAATTTAAAACACCCAAATGACCAAAACTTTTTGCAAAACAGGAGAAAAAAAAGTTACATAATAGGAAAGGGAGTCCTTTTTGAAACTTTACCGTTACAGGCTAAAGTGCAGCTGTTGATGCTCAATCATTTTACCAAACTACAATGTCCACCAGCTCACAGTAAAAAACATACCTACTTCCTGTCTAACTGGTTGAATAGTTTTGAGCAAACTTCCAAGCGGGACTTGATCTGGGCAGGACGGAAACAAGACAAACCAATGATTACCTAAAAATTCTTGTAAAATCTTATTGGCAAGGACAACAGAACTGCTTGGGCTCCAACAACTTTTGAACATCGGAAAACGTAAGAACTGAAACATCTCTACTTGACCTATGTTCAATTTAACAGCCTATAGAGAGCAGAGACGCTGCCTTACTCGAAATTTTGTTGGCAAATCGTGTCGACATAAGCAAGTTTTTTTAAA
Source organism: Orestias chungarensis (assembly GCA_032876305.1). Classification (NCBI taxonomy): domain Eukaryota; kingdom Metazoa; phylum Chordata; class Actinopteri; order Cyprinodontiformes; family Cyprinodontidae; genus Orestias; species Orestias chungarensis. The sequence goes on along the minus strand of JAVLVB010000489.1, from coordinate 687,303 downwards.
CAACCGGCTTGGTGATTTTTACACTGAAGCTTCACACAATAGCCATTGCTGTCACAGAATAAGAAACAAAAACAATCTACCAGAACAGTGATATATGCAATTTAGATGAAACTGCACTGAACCAAAAAATACATGTTCAGGTTGTTACATTTCCTGTTCATGGTCGGAGGACAGTGGAAATCTGGAAAAAGACGGAAGGCACAGTCTGCTCAAGCATTTCTGTTCAGGGAAGCAAGACTGGGGCGAACAGAGACATCAGCGCATGTTATACCGGAGCGTAGACCACTCATTGAAGGTTTTATCCCCAGAACAGCCACTGGAAAATAAATGTTCTTCCCATACATCCCGTGTGAAAGTGAAACTTTATTTAAAAAAGACAAGAAAGCTGATGGTTCTCTGTAAGCACACAGTCTTTCTTCTACTGAAAATATTCGGGTATGGCTGAAAAATTCAGCTCGTATTTTGCTGCTAGTCGATCTTGTCAGGACGAGATGTACTGAAAAAGTTTACCACCGCATCATAAATAAAGCACACTGCGTTTAAATGTTGCACATTTAGATTTTCATTGATTCAGCCTCTACCCTACTCATCTGAGGTCAAACTAAACTGTTGAACACATTACAGTGTCCTTCCAAGCTCGTTTTTTTGCAAACTGATCGCACGAGTAGATGTAATCGAACAGTGAAGCTGTCAAATCGAGTTCTCCCTCCCTCTAAATGAGAGCGACACGCGGAGCGGCTTTCTGGAGCACGCCCGTGCGAAGCTCCCCTCACACTCGATTGACGTCATTGTCTGCTGAACGTCCCAGCGAACCCGCCTGCTACTAAAAACGATAAAGCAGAAGGAAGCGTTGCGGTTTGCGTAAATGAAAGAAGCAACAACCCAATTATGATTAGCATCCATATCCACGCATTGTTCCCATTTTCTGCGGCTTTATTAAGAAAGCGGTTTGGCATGCTCTCCATGTTCATGGTGAAGAGGGTCGTTTGTCCTGTCAAAGAAAAGCTGGAAGTCTGACGGTTATCTCAGCATGAACTCTGACACCAGGGAATAAGATGAGCTGTCAGAGGGACGAGGGGAGAGGTTGTAGTGGATTAACACCTTGCTTGTTTTGCTTAATGTGAACAAACCCTTTGGATTGCATTTCAGATGTGTTTGCACGAATGATTTACTGGCTTTCCCTTCCTTCAACAAACTATTTCAGTATTTCTCCATTAATAGAGTAAGAAGGAATTTCGTCCGTGTAAGATGGAGGCTTGAACGAGGGGTGACCCGATCCGAAACATCTGACATCGATATCGGTCCGATATCAGGATGGTATATGGCGGCCTACATCCAAAATCTCCCATAGCAGAACTCCAACACTAGCAGTTTATTCCAGCGTTTCATCTGTGCCACCATTGCTGAACTCGTCATTTAGTTTTATTCAGTTGTTGGACCTTTTATCTTCAATAAAGTTTAATGTATTTAAATCCCATTTAATCAAGTGTGTTTTTAACATTCCACATAACAATATATTGGTCAATAAATCAGGACGGAAATATCGGCATTTAATGCCAATGTCGGCGAGCAATGAACACGTGATTCAAAGTCAACTACTACGTACTCTTAAGAGGTTTTATGGATTGTACAAACAAAAGCTCCAGCTCCAAATGAAGGTAAATAAATGTGTACATACTACACAGATCTTAAAAAATGTGTTAAGCGTTTGTATGTAGCCCAATCTACTACTCGTCCAATTGGACTGCATTTAAGTTATTTTTGCAAAAGGATTGCCAAGAAGAACACGTTCTCCGGATGCAGAAGAAACCGGTGGAACAACAGCGATAGACACAAAGTAGTGACTCAGAAGAAAACATACCCAAGCTAAGGCTGCACTTCATTACTAACATGTGATGTATGATAATGGACTGTCAAACCTAGATAATGGGCGGTGTATTCAGTTAAGAGTTATTCCCGGCTGGTTTTCATTTTTATGCAGCATTAAAAGAACAAGCGTCACTAAATATTACCTTCATACACATTCTAAATGTACAGTTCTTCAATAGTTAGCTAACATTTAAGCACATTTTCACAAAACACGCATGTTGTTTAGGGATTCTGTAAATATGATACGTTTACTATATGTTGTGCGGCTTGCATGCATGCCAAACTACAAAATATTGAAACCTACACAATTGTGTGCCCATTCTGCACTTTTTGTTCATCACCTAAAATCCCCCCGGTAAGATGTACAAGTTTGTAGAAGCGTGTGAAAAAAAACAACCCTACAACAGATCGAGATGAATACGATGAAAAGGGTTTGCCGTGTAGAATTAAGTTCTTCGTATATTCCAGTAAAAACCAGCCCAAGTTTGAAAGTAAGTATACAGTCCCTGACAGAAGTTCTGTCGCTTATCCATGTTGTGGAAACAAAAGCTTATAACCTGAGTTTAAATTCATCCATTGGTTTTAGAAATGACTCATATGAAAGCTGAAACCCTCCCAAATGAGGTTTAATTTACGAAAATAAATTTGCTTCACTGCAGAAATATTGATCATTTAATGAACACAGAAAGGTCAGATTTTGGCAAGACAAAAGTTTTGTCACCTTGTCATATAATGCACCCAATCCTAGTTTACAGCCTCACCTGTGCTCACTAATTGATCGGTTAATTACTGGGTGTGTATAAAAAGAACCCCAGCACACCAGACCTTCACTTGAACTGCAACTTCACCTCTGACAACATGCCAAAAATCCACCCTGAGACCAAAGCCTTGATTGTCAAGAGGCTGAAGACCAGATCCACTGCAGAGGTGGCTAGCACCTTTAATTTGTCTCAGCTTCAAATACAAAGAATTAAAAAAAGATCTGAAGAGACTGGAGATGTTTTTGACAACCCCTGTTCCGGGCTTGTCAAGATTCAGCCAGAAAACTGTTAAGTTTGGTGGTGGAAAGATCATGGCAGGCAATATCAATAGCCTAAAATATCAAGAAGTATTAGCTACCTCTTACATTCCCAATCATAAAAGGGGTCAAATTTTGCAGCAGGATGGTGCTCCATCTCATACATCCATCTCTACATCAAAGTTCCTCAAGGCGAAGAAGATCAAGGTGCTCCAGGACTGGCCAGCCCAGTCACCAGACATGAACATCATTGAGCATGTTTGGGGTAGGATGAAAGAGGCAGCTTGGAAGACAAAACCAAAGAATCTTGATGAACTCTGGGAGGCATGTAAGACTGCATTCTTTGCTATTCATGATGACTTCATCAATAAATTGTATGAATCATTGTCGAACCGCATGGATGCAGTCCTTAAAGCTCATGGAAGTCACACAAAATATTAAATATGGCTCTAATTGCACCACAACTTCATTCACAAATGTTATGAAACATATCTTTGTATTTGAAGTAAATTATTTGTTTGATTTTCACATTACTTTCTGTGGGCGACAAAACTTTTGTCTTGCCAAAATCTGACCTTTCTGTGTTCATTAAATGATCAATAT
>JAVLVB010000489.1:672698-683713 GCA_032876305.1 Orestias chungarensis | reverse complement strand
TATCTTTGTATTTGAAGTAAATTATTTGTTTGATTTTCACATTACTTTCTGTGGGCGACAAAACTTTTGTCTTGCCAAAATCTGACCTTTCTGTGTTCATTAAATGATCAATATTTCTGCAGTGAAGCAAATTTATTTTCGTAAATTACACCTCATTTGGGAGGGTTTCAGCTTTCATATGAGTCATTTCTAAAACCAATGGATGAATTTAAACTCAGGTTATAAGCTTTTGTTTCCACAACATGGATAAGCGACAGAACTTCTGTCAGGGACTGTATAACCTTCAATCTGAATCTGGAGGTTACTTAGATTTTATAAACTCATGTCTGTTTCCGCCCCGCTTTTAATGCGCCCGTTTACAGCAGCGCTGCACACGAAATGGCGAAGCGAAAGTGCCGATTCACAGATGTACTAGAAAAACAAGTTACGGTCCCGGTTTGGGACAAGGTGGAACCTCAGTGCACCGATAGTTAGTACCTTTGTGTTTTATTATTGTAACATTAAAAACATTTTTGTTTAAATTTGGAACGGTATTTCATTTTATCATTAAAAAAAACAAACAGACCTATGATTTTTATTTTGTGGACTTTATTCATTACAGATGTTAATTTTGTACTATAGAAGCATAATCAGATCTCTGAATTTGTCTTTTTTTTTCTTTCGGAAATCAAAATATGCTCACCTGACTTTATGTAAGGCAGTAGGGAGGCCCCATGTTTTCCAAACCTTTAAACGGATTAATATGAACCTGTGACCTTCACCCTGACATCTTCTGCAAACTATCAGAAAAAGAGGAAAGGACCGATCGTTCAGGATGGAATAGTTTTAGCTGCCCTGCTTGGAGGCAAAGATTAGGCAACCTTTTTCATCTCTGAAGCAGAGTTGATCTTTTAGTGCCCCTCTACCAATATAACCTAAAAATATCCTTCAGTATTAGTCATCTAAGCTAATGTTTCCTCCAAGTGCCTTCGAATGGTTACAGGAATGCAATGCTTGAAAATAATGGCACCGTTCACCATGATTTGGGGCTTAGCTGCCTCCATCTCCATTACTCATTCCCCGTTTAGTGCGCCGGGATGAGATTTCAGCCAGCGATCTTCCCCGACACTCTCGGGACTTGTGGCTCCGCGCCGTCGGCTGTGTCCTGTGTCAAGAGTGCGAAAAACGGCTCCATGAGTCAGGGATGGCGTCACGAAGGTGCTGCGGCGGAAGAATGTGTGTGGTGACGGCGGCTAATGGGCCGTTTTATGGACTAAGCCGAGGCGATGACATCAGGGGCCTCAGCAAAATAACCCGGGGTTAAAGTCATACTTGTGAGAAACAGACGTTTGCTGCAGATTTGAAGGAACATTTGTGCCCCAGGGTTTACTTGCTAAATCGCTAAGACGGTAAAACTTTGTTGTTTGTTTTTTAAATTGATGTCAAGAAAAATAGAACCATGTCAAACAAAAAGAGGCTACTGGATTACCTATAATAAGATAAATAAATGGTCCAATAAGTACCTTTTTTATCGATTATATCACAGGGGTATCTTATTGACTTTTCGACTGGCCGATTGTTCATAGAGAAGCTAAAGGCCAGATTTTCGTTTTACACATATATTTTACATTCCTATCTTTTTGCAAACTGACTTTCTTTGATTGTAACACTCCCTTTGTTGCTCTCGCTGCAACATTTCTTCACTATGTGTGACAATAAAAGATATTTTTTATTCTTTTTAGGATTTAGGAGAGAAAATGGCAGCCATGCTCTAATCTGATGCTCTTGAATGTCTGATCTTCACCCGGTGAAACTACCTCTATAGAGAGACTGGTCTTGACAGCCACCTCAGACTTAGGGTAAACATTTCTGTTCCTGCCAGTATAATAGGAATTATGGGTTTGCTCGGGAGGAGTTGGCAGGATTTTGCGTCAGAACGACGCACAAAACTAGATAATGCCAAAGTAGAGGGAAGCATATAAAACCAAACACCTCATTACATCTGTTAAGCCTGGTGTTGGGGGTGTGAATATTAAAAGAACAACATTATCCAGGTGTTGCTTTTCTACTGTTTTCTACTAAGTCTGCTGTCAGAGTTTATAGCAGACCATCTCTTAATCTATATAATGCAAAATGGAATGGACTAATAGCTCAATTTAGCTGACATGATGTGAAGGGTTCTTAGTTTTTATTAAGAGATTATCAGACTTAAGTGCTATTGGAAAGTGAAAGTTGGCAAGAATCCCGACCTTCAGGTTCAGATGAAAATGTTGCACACTGGCTTCGGCTGCATCTGTTCACCAGTAATTATGTTCTCCTCATTATGGTCGTCGTCCTCTTGGGGACCGTCGCTGTTTAAAACACCAACGCGGGGCCATAACCGCTGTTGTTGTTTTGTCTAGCAGCTCCTCACCTGAACGCTAAACTGCCGTCTGGCTATGTTTTCTGCTCTACTACCCAGAGAAGCGAGGCATCATGGGGAAACACAACAGCAAGCTGGCCCCGGAGGTCCTGGACGACCTGACCAAGAGCACGGAGTTCAACGAGGCCGAGCTCAAGCAGTGGTACAAAGGCTTCCTCAAAGACTGTCCCTCGGGGATTCTCAACCTGGAGGAGTTCCAGCAGCTCTATGTTAAGGTGAGAGCCGGGAGAAAACACGAGGCGGAGGAAACAATGAGGGGGTCATTGATTTCGCATTAATAAGGAGCGTTGGGTTTAATTTGAATTAAGATGGAACTATTAGTGCTAATTAATTTTGTTCCTTTTGTTAATATCCGAGATTGATGAATATTGCATTCTTTTATGTATTTTAAACCTTCTCTTGCTGAATTGAAACATTATGTTGGTCTGTGTTTTATACATACTGGACTGTATACCTCAATTCTGTTTTAGTTTGGCACATACTCTGTCTACTTTCTCCTACTACTCTCCAGTTATGCATCATATGCAGTTATTGGGGCCATTAGCTTTACATTCTTTCTGTTTTGGTCTTTGTACAGAAGCTATACCCGGCACAGGTTTTCTGTTTAGCTCCAAAACCTTCCTGAAGGGGGGGCATTGCGGATACCTTTATGTTTTCCTTCAAACATTCCTGTCCAGATAAAATTTAAATTGTTCAGACTGACCATCCAAACTTTTAGACTTTCTGCAACTATGGAGAGGAATAAACACCATTTTTAACAGGAAATTTGCCTCCAGCAAAAAGTTGCCTTCTAATGTCAGAACTGACAGGAAAAACAGAAAAAACTCACTAAATGTTCAGTTTGAATGCTTTCCATGGAGCAGCGCAGGAGAACATAAGGTTGCACTAATACTGCATTATTTTTGGCCAAATCAGACATAAGCAGATAGAAAAACATCAGGAAAAACCCAAAAGTGTTGCATTATGAGGAGGCTAAACATTTCTTTCTGGCTGAACAGTTTTCACAGTTTCTACTCCTCTGCAGTTCAATGCTTTTCTAGCTTTCATGGAGAATTGCTGTGGACTCCAGCCAAAATGTTCCACTTCAGTTTCCTATCAAGCATAGTTTGCACTAGCAAAACAAAGTTAAGCACGGAACCATGTGGCCAGGCGTACTTTCTATGGGAAAGAAAAGCAAAGTATATGCAGCTTTAATGGCTGTTATGTCTAAGAAAGATATGGAATAATTACATTTTGTCTGAAAAAAGACAGCAACTAATCAAAATGCCTCAGTATAAAATAACATCATTCCAGAAAGTTGACCTCTCTATATCTGTATTCCATACCGATGGTTTTCTAGCTTGCAGGGAGAGCCCAGAAACTAGCGAAAAATGCATAAACACTGTTGAACGGCAGTTTGCTAAACTCTAATTTATTCATCTGGTGTGGAGTAAAGAATCTTCCTAGATCTCAGGATGTCTAAAGTGTCTAAATATAACTCACAAATCCAGCAGTACCGCTTCTGTTTAATTGTGACTAATAGGTTGTCTGTTTGTTTCTAAAAACTCTTGGTCAGAATTAGTTCATATTGGAAAGAATAGTAAAGGATGCAGAAACACATGTCATGTCCTGATCAGGTAACATCTGAGTCCAGTTTTCCTGACCTGTGCTTCTGCTTTTCCCGTCTCTCACCGTCCAGTTTTTCCCGTATGGTGACGCATCCAAATTTGCTCAGCACGCCTTTCGCACGTTCGACAAGAACGGCGACGGCACCATCGACTTCAGGGAGTTCATCTGCGCTCTCTCCATCACCTCCAGGGGGAGCTTCGAGCAGAAGCTCAACTGGGCCTTCAACATGTACGATCTAGACGGAGACGGGAAGATCACGCGCATGGAGATGCTGGAGATCATCGAGGTGTGTGACCGCGTTCGGCAGTTCTGCAACGGAATGCGAGCCTTCGCTTCAGAGTCGCCTCTAAAAACATTTTTGTGTCCCCCTTATATCCTACGCTGCAGGCAATCTACAAGATGGTCGGCACGGTGATCATGATGCGCATGAACGAGGACGGGCTGACGCCTCAGCAGCGCGTCGACAAGATCTTCTCCAAGATGGACAAGGACCACAACGACGAGATCACGTTGGAGGAGTTCAAAGAGGCGGCCAAGTCCGACCCTTCCATCGTCCTGCTGCTGCAGTGTGACATGCAGAAGTAGAAGGCGGATGGGGGGGAGGCAGGACAACCAGGGAGGCTAAAGAGGTGGACGAGAAAACGGGGGAAAGTATGAGGTTGAGGAAGGAGGGGGAAGGATGAGGAACAGGAGGAAGAGGCAGCCTTCAGATTGACGCCGTTCATTTTTGTTCCCGTCTGCTGTTGCTGTAGTTTGAAAAAATTCAGTCAGATGGTCTGTGGAAACTGGAATTCCTTCCTTCCAGCATTTGGTGCACAGCAGAGCAGCGTGGTGTTGCTCGTGCTTTCGCCCCGCGCCGTAGTTGAGATCACAAGGCTGCGGAGTAACAGCAGTGAGGATATTGGCTGTATTGTTTTGTACTCGGCGGGATGTGTTCGACTGAGCCTGCCGACAATATAATGACCTGTTTGTGTGATAGAAACACACGTTGGTGCGCTCTGCGGGTCTGGAGGTGTTTTACTGTTTGAATCAGACCCGAGCTGCTGCCAGCCCAACAGGCAGCGTTTCGTGACACAGCGTCCATCAGCTAAACCCTGGCCCGGCAGCGGATGAAAAGGGTCACAAGGTCTGCCTCCAGCAGCGTGGCGCGGCATACTGATGCGCTTCCCCGCTCTCTTCCTGGCGCCTCCGAAGCCTCGATAACCGAAATCAATGTTTTGTCAGAGGACTTGATTTCAAGACTCGTGACGCAGCCTGAGCTCTTGTTCCGCCGTTGTGCTCACTCCCTTCGATCCACAAAACTGTACGCCGAGTCCCGCAAACCGCAGCGTTTCGTCACTGAGCACCACTTGTTCGAGCAACAAGAGGCGCCACTCGACCGGCTCGGAGCGCGGATAATCGCCGCCGTAATTATAGATCTTTATGACAAAACTGTATTTCCGAGAAAGGCCAAAGCTGTCCCTGTGATTAAACAGCCGGCTCTTCTCTTTCTCTGCCTCTCCCCGCGTCCCGCTGCTGACCTGCTTTTGCTATCTTCCTCCCTAAATGTCAGAGAGGAAGTGCTTTGATAAGGTAAAAGGGTCTACGATCGATGGGGAAACGAAACAAAAGGTTGACGAGGCTAGATGAGAGAAGGGAACTGGACGGTGGGCTTGCGTGTTTGCGTTACATAGCTGGAAATGCATAGGAACCATTGGGTAGACTCTTATTTCTTTATCTCTGATGGAGAACAGGTATTCCTTTATAATCTTAAAAGATCTGCTCGCGTTGTGGTCTGATGATTCTTTAAAGTCAAATCTCAGACCGTCAGAAGTTTCTAAACGTCACTCACCGATGACATCTCCGATCCATCGCACCTCTTCTGGTTAAATGTGACTAATAGGTTGTCCCAGAAGGAAGTCTTGACTGTTTCTGAGGATATGACTCTAACTGGCGATGATCTAACTTGCTAGAAGGAGCTACTTTTCTCTTCTTTTCTGGTTCTTTGTCAATATTTACAGACATATTTGTCATTCCCGGCATCTTGGAACCTGTTTATTCTAATATTTCGATATATAAATCCTATCGGAAACCTTTCCAGAGACGTCCCCGGCAACTGCGTTTGTGTCCAATGTGTCGGCGGCGATCTCCTCCTCCTCCTCCTCTTCCTCCTCCTCCTGTACAGACCGTCCCTCCCTGGTTGTACAGAAAGGGCCTCCTCCGCGTGGCGATGTGAGAGACGTATGTGTACATTACTACAATACGAGCGGGATCGTATTAATGAATATACGCAAACATAAGGTGTAAATGTGCGCATAGCGTAGACTTCGATTTCATTTAACAACACTGCTGCCGAGAGAGAAAGAGAGCATCTGTGTGTGCGTCTGAGCAACACTGCATCGACATCAAAAATGTGCGAGTGTGGATTTGGGTATGTTGGGTAATTACTGTTCAGTGTTTCGTATTTGTATCATTAGTGTGACAAGAGAGGCCCCAGTCTGGTTTCACTTTGCACCAATGTGAATGTGACTTCCACTCTGAAGCACTGAGTATTTTTATTCTATCTCCATACGTTTGCTTCTGTGCTGTTCCGGCGTCCACGTCCTGTACGAATCGCCACGGTGACGCGGGCGGCCGTCGCCCTGCTTCCAGTGATACGTGTGTTAGTTCGGGTCCAGACAGCAGAGCTGACCATTTGTTTTAATTCAGCCTGAGCTGTGAGGAGATGGTGGCGAGGAAGCAACGCTGTGTCACAGTGCCACCTAGTGGGTGGAAGAACAATACTAACAATAACAATAATTTTTTGCTGCCTATGTCCTGTTTTATTATACGAGATCAATGGGGGGTAACACGTTCTATCCTAAAAGACGCTGGTGTCATGATATAAGATACTTTTTATTTACATTTTACATGTTTTATGTCAGTTAATTAAAGTCCAAGGTGGCAAATATGTTTAAAAGAAAACAACAAAAAGACAAAATAAAAATCTTTTGGTAAAAAAGTATGAAAAATAAATCTCAATTTAGACATATTGGTTATTAACAAAAATTTGAAAAAAAAGTGGGAGAAAAAATGGCTAAAAAGCAAGAACCGTAGTTAAAAAGCTGTATTTCGTGTTAAGCCGTTAAACTTTCACAATAAAAAGCAGCTTCAATACTTAATAGTTACCCAAAAACATAAACAACTATTTGTTAAAAGCATCTAAAAGGGAGGATGGAGCGAAACGTCTTCGAATGGATGTTAAGAAGACTTGATTTACATACTTAATAAGTTCCAAGTTTCCTTCAGTCATCCTTGTCTGCTAGAGAGCTGCTAGTTCATTTCTGGAAATAAAACAGTTTTCCATCGAAGCATTTTAGAAGCATTTGTATGTTTGTTTTTCCAAAAACAGTGACGTCGTGTATCCATTTCTAACCTCAACTCTCTTTCTAATCTTCTTCAAGATGTTTGGTATGTTTCCGTGGCAACACTACAGAACTACATTTAGTCCTTGAATAGGATCTATAGTATATTTATTACTTGTTTTGTGCTTAGGAGTGGGGCAAAAAAGAAATTGTGTCGTGTTTGCGAGGAAATTCTTTAGCATAACAAATAGACTAACCTTTTCTTTATTATTTAAGTTTATTTATTTATTTTTTCGTTCATGCATTTTCTCCCTGTGCATGCATGGGTTCTCTCCGGGTACTCCGGCTTCTTCCCACAGTCCAAAAACACGACTGGTTGGGCACTCTAAATTGTCCTTAGTGGTGACTGTGTGTATTAGTGGTTGTATGTCTCCATGTTACCCTGTGATGAACTGGCGACCTGTCCAGGGTGTACCCCTTCCTCTCTAGCTGTAGATAGACGCCAGCAGACCCAACCGACCCTATTAGGGACAAGGGTGTGCAGAAACGGACGGATGGATTTTTTTATCATTGCAATTAGGAATTTAGATAACAAGGAAGTCAATATTTCTTTAAAAACATTCAGGTTTGATCTTTAAACCAAAATAGATTCAAGTAACCAAATTTCAGTGGACTACTGTAAACCATCTACCGTCACACTTTATACACAATTCATTACAGTTAGGGAGGATTCGTTAAAAGGTCATGGATCAATATTTTAACCCGAAGTAGAACGTCAGTGAGTTAGTCTGAGGGAGACGTAGAATTAAGCTGACCAAGCTTTACCAACCAATATACTATCAACTTATTTTGGTCATTATTCACAAAAAAAATAAAATAAAAAATAAAAATACATATATATATATATATATATATATAAAAATGCTGATTATTGACATAGGAAGTGTAGGTTGGAGGTGGTGTAACTCTAATTGTCTTCTTGGGTGAAACACACACTCTGGATGTACTGTTAGGCTAAAAAACAAACAATAACTGAAAATGTGGCCAGCTTGTTCCCCCGATGACGCGTTAAATTATCACTAAAGTTTAAATAATCAATCAATGCAAACACGAACAAGGTGTGAAGGAGAGCAAGGTTCATCTTTGGTCTTGGGGGATAGATCCTCCGGAAGAAAAATAAACGTGGACTTTACTAAATTAAGACACCAGGAGAGTTCTCCACCTCAGGCAGGATACTGAGAACCTCACTTCAACCGTTAAATCATTTCTGCTTTTGTCCATCACTTCCCACCGTAGAAACAGTTTATCTTCCTCTATACTCCTTGATCCTTTGCATTCATAATCGCAGGAAATCGATCCTGCAGAGTGTTTTGTATATAGCAGTGGGGGTCTTGTCACTCCATCATCGTCACAGACGCGGTTAGTCGTCCAATTTCACGTTTGCCGGGTTTGCCCTCAAACGCTCCCATTGGAACAGATTGCCTCACGCTGTTGATCAGACTCTGTCCATCCTGATTAAAGCTGCTTAAGATCCCACCGCGTACACAGGAGGTCATTTTTTATTTTTTATTTTATTTTTTAAATCTTTTCATTTGTGAACCTGCTCTGAATGTCAAAGGGAGGAAAGTTTTCCTGTGCATACGATGGTAACGGGATTGACTGATTACCTGGAGATCGTGCAGATTGTTCCCTTTGAAGGAGTCAGCTCTCTTCGTGCACTTTGACGTCTGACACGAATACGAACATGTACGACTTTCCTCCTTAACAGGGAACGATGTTCTTCGACATAACTATACTCTTTCAACATGTCTCTCTCTCTATGGTGTTCAAGTAAACGTATGCGTGTCCTTTTTACTTTTCTTTGGAGATTTGTTTGAAAAAAACAAAAAAAGAAAGCATTGTAATTATTTTTGTTACATAGAATAAAACATAAATGTCAACAGTGACGCGTGTTTTTCTTTTTCTTTTCCCCTCTCTGGTCTAATCGAGCCGGAGGACCGACCCCGAATCAGTGTGAGTCACCATCGCGGTGATGATACCACGCCGCAGCACTGATGTCACCCCTAACGCTGTTCTCATGGCAACCGTGCCGAGGCCACGAGAACAACCGTAACTTCTGCGTGTCAGTCGCTGCACATATTCATGCGCCAGCGTGGAAGCAGAACGATTTAAAGTGGAAGCTTATCATCCCCGAGGGTGATTGTTGGCTCTCAGTAACCAGACAGTGACACTTGCACCTTTTTTGATGTGAAAAGGGTGTAAATGTGAGCCTACCTTAGTGAATCCAAACATACAGCTTCATTTATTTAAATATCAACCGTCTCTTATCATTGGAAGCAAACAATTTTCTTCGTGTATTCTATATTTTTTTTTTCCATTGCACATTCCCCAGCCTTCCATCACAGATCAATGAGAGCCTATTCTGAGCCTCGACCCATAAGGCTTTTACAGCTCAGTGGAAAACCTAACGCCACGACGCACACACATATACACACACACACGCAGGCCACAAGCAGATGGGAATCCATGCTGCGGCCACACGGTGGAGCTGCCTGCTCATGGCCCCCCACTCAATACTTACCATCATGTCAACTCACACAACAGCTTGTCTTTGACATTTTAATCACAAAAGCTGCAAGTACTAGCATGTACAGGTCAGGTGTCATGGCAGTCTCCTATTCGCATAACGGGGAGGAAAAAGTAAGAGGATGCAGAACAAGAAGAGAAGCTAAAAGATAATAATAATAAAAAACCAGCAAAGAAAGACCCAAAGCATCACTGAGTCACAACTCTTGTTTACACGTCAAAACAAGGAAAACTGATTGATTTAGTTAGATGGGATGGGTGCTGGGCCACAATTAAGAAGAGCATAATTGTAAAGTGGATCCTGAAAAGTGCGACGTGTCAGGATTTTGCTGTGATAGCATCTGGAGACGGTAAGTTTGTACCAGCGTGCCGTATGAAGAAAATCATTTTGTCCTGGTGGTCTTTGCAAAAATACTTTGTTCTCTGTCAGGTCGGTGAAGTTTATTGGAACATAAGGGGGAATAAGTCTTAAGCCGTTCCAACAATAAGGTCTCTTCTAATGTGAAACATTTTATTGTACCTCTTGATAAGGGATCAACCTTTCTGTCCATGCAAAGACATGCTGCTGCGTCCCTTACACAGCTTGTTGCCAACTTTATTTTATGACCGTAAATATCCGGCCACTCTGCTATAGAGAATATTTTTGTGAGCATGTCGTCACCTGAACTGAGGATTTCTGCTGCTCCTCCAGAGTTACCATCAGACTCTTATTTGCCAAACTGATTGCAGTTCCTCTGTTGGTTGCTTGTTTGTGGAGTAACCCTGTTTGCGGATGAAACTTTTTTTTCCCCCCGGGTAGTTAAAGCTTGGGATGTTTTATGACCTAACAAAGCTTGAAAGTTCTCCACAGCTTGGTTCACAAAGGTTTCCTGGCAAATCTATTAGGCCTTCAGGAAAAAACAACAACTCGGTTTGTACTTTAATAACAAGGAAGGCGAATCATTTAGAGATATACCAGATGTTTGAAGACAAGTGCCTGCGACGGGTTTTTATTTAGGGAAAATAAGAAAAGGGTTGAACACATGCCTATATATATATATATATATATATATATATATATATATATATATATATATATATATATATATATATATATA
>JAVLVB010000489.1:634213-672598 GCA_032876305.1 Orestias chungarensis | reverse complement strand
TATTTCCATCATGGGAGAAGAAGTGGAGATGGTTGAGGAATGCAAATACCTCGGTGTTCATCTGGAAAACAGACTGGACTGGAGATGCAACAGTGAAGGTTCTACAAGAAGGGACAGTGAGACTTTATTTCTTATGGATGCTAAAATCCTTTAAGGTTTGCAGCAACATGTTGCAGATCTTCTCTAAGTCCGTTGTTGAGAGTGTCATCTCCTCTGCCATCATCTGTTGGGGCAACAGCGTCAGAGCAAAGGACCTAAAAAGGCTCAACAACCTGATAAAGAAGGCTGGGTCTGTTCTGGGGACAACTGTGGAATCTTGATGGAAAGAAGGATTTTATATAAAATCAAGAAAATCCTAGACAACCCTGAACATCCTCTTCATGAGACTGTAACTGGAAAATAGTCTGTTCAGTCAGAGGCTCCTTGGCTTAGTTGCAAAACAGACTGCTACAGAAGATCTTTCCTGCCCACATTCATCACCATCTACAACAACTTAAATTAGATATTTTAACAACAATTCATTTCCCTTTAGGATAAATAAAGTATTTTTGAGTGATTGATTTGATTTTGAATTAGTCGAAACTGTATATTGTAAATTCAATTTTTTCTTCAAATTTCAAGTTTTGCCTATACAATTTGACCTTTTTTTGTTTTGACAGCCAATCCAATAATGTGAACATGATGTTGCAACCTTGCAGCATACGTCTTGAATTCTCCATGTTTAAATAGTTATTAAACATTTATGGATACTTCACACCAGGTACCAGGACTTTTCTACAGTTGACTGCTTGTTAATTTTTCTGTGTTCAACAACATACATAATGACTACAGTCAACAAAACCAAAAAAAAAAAAAAAAACTTCAAAAATCAAACTTCCCCCTGTATTTAAAGCAGCTTTGAGATCTGACCAGCGTCTCACTAAATCACTGGCATAAATGCAAAGTCATGTGTGTATTTAACATGAGAGCGAACCCCTGGGCCGCCGTTGGGTAGCAGTGTTCAGCATGCATGGGTGAAGACACTAATGGCTCTGAGTACAACCTGATTTTAATGAAGGACAGATCCATTATCTGCCGCCTTCAGGCTAATTTATTCCCAATCCACCGCTTTAACCCTCGCTGACTCGCTCTGATAATCGCCAGAAATCAGTAAGTGAACATCTTTTTATCGGCGTAAACCAAGTTTTACTTTGCTTTATCTCAGGTTTTCCTTATATGGTTCTGGTTTATACACCCAACATGAATGCCGCATTATTAATAAGGTTTGAGTTATTTATCTTAACTTTTACCTTTTAGTTTTACACTTTGGAGCTTTTTTTTCTTAATTCACCAAAAGGTTTCTGGCATAATTGTGGCTTTTTGTATTTTTTTTTCTACATAGATCCTGAAGCTTGAGTTTGCATTTTTTCCAAAAACCTTTAATAGATTATAGCGTTTTAGAAAAATCCACCTCTGTCCACGCTTCAGCCTTTGTGTCGATCTGAATAAGTGCAGAAACAATTGAGGCTAGCCTTAGTTCCTATTTATTCCAACCGGTTAGCACAGTAAGGTTTCTCTTGGAGTAAAAACAGTCCCTCGGCATCATTCTGCCACCACCGTGCTGGACAGTTTGTACCATCATCTTGGTTTGAAACCTCCCTGTGACTTTCTTTTTCAGACATTATTGTAAAATTATTGTGGTAAAACAATAAATGCTTTGTTTCACCACCAACAGTTGACTTGTGTGTCCCGTTAGCTGTGCAGTTAAGTTGAGCTGAAACGTTTTAATATTGAATCCTCTCCATCTATGTCTATGGATTTTAACTTACACTGTTTACTTGCATGAAAACTGTTACAGCGGTTTCCTTCAACTTTCATAAAACCTCCCCCAATAATTATGTTTAGACAATTTAAAGTTGTGGCTTTCAATCCCATGGACAATCTGCGGATTAAGATCATCAAAGCCAGAATCTAGGCAGAAGATCCGGATTGTGTTGAAATACTGAAAAAACTTAGCCTAGCACAACAATCCACCTTCGAAGTAAATTCAATCCACTTTCCTCCTTGTTTTGATGCTCAGTTTGAGCTTGATCACACCTGGATGGAGATGCTGACACATGATGGGCTGATCCATCATTTTGGATAACAGGCAATTAAAACCGGTGTTCCTAATAAACTGGCTCTTATTTTCACTCTTTGGATTAGTGAAATTCTTACAGAAGAAAACAGAAATAAAAACAGTAACAACATAAATATTTTTTTACCTTTTTAATCGACGTCAGAGCTATCTTCATTAAACTTCCCATGAGCCTCTTTGGCTAAACTGCACTGTCAACATGAGGACAGGGGTGGCGGGGACTGAATTAGAAAGCGGGTCTCTGATTGGTCAGAAGGGGCGGGGGGGATCAAACCAGGGAGCCAAGAGAGAAAGAGAGAGTGGGGCAATGAATGGGACACAGAGTTACAAGATGGGAAGGGGTTGGAGAGAATGGGTTAGGGGTAGGGGAGGGGGGTACTGAGAGAGGTGGCAGCAGATGGACGGCTGCACAGTCTGAAACACTTTCACAAGGGACAGGCAGAATGTGCGTCCGCTGGCGTGCATGCAGTCAAACTGTAACTCAGGCGGATCTGAGTGTGGGATAATAACTGCTGAGTAAGCAGCGTCTTTCGTGTCCTCTGGATTGGATGCTTAGAGCAGTAATCCTCTCGGGAGGGGGGGAGCCGGGTACAGAGCAGAGAGCACGAGGAGGAAGAGTGAACCCCTCTCCTCCTCAGAGTTTGTGTGTGAGTTCAGGGCAGGTGCGAGCAGCATCACACACACATGAACTCTAGTTCCTGACAAATGTGAGAGACAGAAGAGGGACACTTTTGTTTGTTTAGTTGCACCTTCTTCCTGTTTGTCTTTCCTTTTTTTTTCTTGCGCGAGAGGAACACAGTGTCCTTTTGACAAGCAGAGTGGGGCCGACCGCTCTGGACGCACAGGCAGAAGGACTCTTTATGGTGAAGATGAGTGTGGACCCCGTACAGGTGATGAGTGGACAGGTGAAGGAGCTCAGAGTTTCCCCTCCATCCAACGGAGACGCCAGAGGATCCTGGGAGGAGAAGGAGGAATTTGACCCAAACCGACTGGACCTGCCCGCCAAGCCAAAGCCGGTAAGTGTCACAAACTGTCACCACGGCTCAAACTGGAGTCTTTGTCTGACACCTGTTGTTCTGAAAGGTCCCTTAGACGTCCCTGTCCTCTCCTCCTCTGACCCTCTCCCTGCAGATAATGGTTTTAACACAGGACGCACCTGTCGCCCGCGCCTGCCTCCCATCTTAGCTGTTTAGTGTTCAGGCAGAGATTCAGGCCCGGAACATCGTGTATCGCAGAGTCTGCAGACTTAGTGATGTCCTCATACTGTGTTACAAACTCGCAGGAGGTGGAATTTCAGCCGGACACGTTTAGAGATTCACGTTAACACATGGCCAGTGATTATATCAGCGCTTTTTGAACATTAAACTTGTTTAAAGGTCTAAATGTGATTTATAGACAAGGCTTATGATCAGGAAAACACTTCAGTTCATAACTATTTAGGCCTTTATGTGTGCGATCAAAAGCAGATCTAAGTTTTGATAGTGAAACCTAATTTGATGACTTTATTTCTTAACATGACTCAAGAAATATAAAGCCTTTTCACGAAAAAAGGAAACAAATCTGAGTAAAGTACAAGTCTTTATATACCTAGAGACGGCTAGAATTATTGATGTACTTTTTTTCTCAAATTGTTTTGCATTTCTTGCTTTTTTTTAAAACATTTTTATCTTTAACAAAGAAAAAAAACATCTTAAACAAAATCTGATCACCTGGTTCATTTTCATTAGATACTTAGATTAATTTATATTCGGTGGCCCTAAGGAAATCAAAGCCTCTTTAGATTTAAACTTAAAATAGAAACTGCAATTTTTAAGTATTAGATGGTCTTCAAAGTGTTGCTGTTTCCCCCCGGAATCACTTCAGAAACAGAAATAACACTGTCCAGCTAACCCCGCGCTCCAAAATTAGGGCAGAGCTTTGATAATGTTCCTTTTATCAGAGTTATTTATTTAACTGATTTCAGTTGCCATGCATCTCGCTCTGCTGTACATGTTTAGACAGAAACATGTACCCTGAGATGCGAGGCTACGGATTTCCATAATAATGATGATATAAAAAAAGCTTTTTATTGGGTCTTGGTTGACTCCATGTTCAGTCCAGCTCTAAATTAGAGTGTTGGCTTTATAAATTACTGGGCTATGCAAAATTAAAGTTGAACTTTTTGAAAAAGGTTAACACCCAGTTTTCACACCAGGATCAAGGTCCATGTATTTATATCCTGTTAGTTTCAGTAACCTTTAATACAGGAAGGAACATGAGGCCCTGTCAGTACAAAAATACAACAGCAATTTTATATTTAATGTTATGTCATGGAAAGAGAAATGCACAGTTTTGTATGTTTGCTTTAGAGCACGGATGTGAACCAAATCTATGAGGAAACAGCCTCTAAATCCTCCTCCTGACTCTGAGGGGGAATGGCTGCAGCTGCTTTGCTACTTTTATAAATATTAGACAGATAATTGAAGCAACATGATAACAAATGACTATATACTAACTGCAAAGAAGCTGAAAGCCGCTCAGTAAAGCTAAGCAATCTCTAGCAGGTGAGGATTAGTTTCTAGGGGAGTATTTTCAGATAGAGAACATCTACTGATGAATTTGCTTAAACATCAGAGCCATTATAATCTTATAACATCACTTTTAAATACTCGGATGGAGAAATATTACTGCCCCTTATATCAGACACTGTTTACTTTGCTGAATGTAGAATATGGATGAATAAACAAGGACAAGAAGATAATAATCTTTATTTTTTTTAAATGTTACATTAAATTAGACAAGTTAAGAATTTGTCTTTTTTCAAAAAAAGTTGTTTTACTTGAAACAAAAACGTAATTTCTTGAAGCACATTAAGCAAAACTGTTAAACTAAAAGCAGTGGAGTAAATGTGTTAAAACATTTTTTAATCGATAGATTGGGATATCTACTGTATAAATGCTCTACTGTCTTGCATGTGAATAATCCTGGAGACTTATCTGTCAACAGTCATCAAATAGGTTTTAAAGTCTCTGTGAAGTCAAAGCAAAGCATTGACTTCACAGAGGTCCAGAAGCTTTTACATCTACAAAACCTTTAAAGCAACGGTTCATTGTTTATTTGAAAAATGTATTTGATTTTTTACTTTATTCAATATATCTGGTCGTACTTAAGTGCAAGTTTTTACTGCATGTTTTCTAGCAAAATAAAAACGATGCCCATTTTATTCCTGCTTTATTTTTCCCAACGAATTAAATCAAATCTGATCAATCAAAAAAACGCTACATTTTTCCCCCTGTGATTTAAAAAGCTAGCTGCTAGGTGAAAGGAGCTAACTTTAACTTCTCGGGTCATTACTCCCACTTTAACAAAGCGGAACGACTGAAACCAATTTTTTAATTTGTAGGAGACATAAGCAGGAGGAAGATTATGGTAAAATAGCATCTTTCTATATAAGCTACAAATAAGAAAAGAGAGGTAAACTAGCACAGCTTCATAACATTTGCACTGCTGGGGTGAAAGCAGCTCTTCCAGTGGCAGATCGGCTACTGGGATCGGGGTTAATGATGGGCCGGCACACAATGTACACAGAGTAGACATGAAAGTTAAAGTGGTCAATATCAATGGTCTTCATCATGGCACCTGATTCCTGTTATGAAATGTGAACCACAAACTTAGACTTGAATCCACAAAGTTGATGAGTTTGCAGCAGCAGAATGGAAAAGTTTATTGATCCGTTTTTAACCAGGACCAGGTTGTCTTGCTTAAACCACTACAATGTCGGCATTTATTAGAAGCTTTGCAATGAAGGAGCAACGCTGAACCTTTGAAGTAAAGCTTTTTTGTTGCAGACCAGTCCAGTCAACTTATGTCGCCTAAACTGCATAAAAGGTTTGTTGCTAAATCTTATGGAAAATGTCAGAATACACTATGGTTTGTTGTATGTATGGTTCTACACAGAGGCAGAACAGCCAGGGTTTCCCTGCTGAACATCGACGGCTGCTGTTCGGTATATCGCTCACTGTTGGAGAAATAGAGGAAGAACTATAAAGACCAGGCCTCTTTCAGCACGAAGAAGAAAGACAATTTATAAAGTCGTAGTCTTTAAACTCCCCACAGTAATACAAATTTAAGTCCTGGACAAACAAGTTGATGGAGTTCCGAACTCGCAGTTTAAGCGTCTGAGATGAACATATTGGTGCCAGATCTCACAGCATACCTTAAAGGTTCAGTTGAGTCCATGCCTGGATAGGTCAGACATAAGAAACCATTAAACATTAAACAGCAGCTCATCATGTCACGTCTTGTACGAGCAGGTTACAGAGAAGCTTTTTTCCAACTTCCATTATTCTCACGAACAATTGAACAATTTATTTATATATTTTTGTAACTTCTATAGTTTTTATACTGCAGAAAACTGCACTTTTAAAAATATATAAATGACACATGCTAAATGTTACAAATGTTTCTTTATTGTATGTTTCGTGCACTGCAAGCATCTGTGTAACCAAAAACAAATTCCTTGTATGTGTGAGCATACTTGGCCAATAAAGGCTGATTCTGATTCTGATTCTGATTGTAGGTGTATACAGCCAATATACAAAAGCGCTCGGATTTTAATGCTACGGAGCATTTTTTGACAACAGAAAGTGGAAACAGGAACCTCCCGCTCACTGTCTTCACATAGTTGTTTCAAATTTACAGCATACAACGGCTCATTGTTCCCGCTGTGTGTTCTTTGGCTTTGATTTGAAACGCTCCGTGTGAGTTCATGCGAGCCGTGCCGCTTGTTGTTGTCATCTCCGGGGAGAGTTTTTGTTTCTTTATGATTACGCTTTACTTCTGGGAACGGTGTCACGTTACTGCGGCCTATGAATAAAACACATTCAAAGCAGGTTACTCTATATTAAAACGAACTGATCCCAGTGCCAGATGCCCTGGTTTAGATCCAGTATTTATCAGCAGTCCAACTCTGTTTACTGTAATCACACATCTGTAGGATTTCAAGAGTTTTTTTTTTTCTTCTTCTTCAAAGAACAACACGAGTCAGATTTCAGGGCAACATTGCTGTTAGTGGCAGCCTGTAAAGTCACACTCCAGCGTTACCATGTCTGCCAAGACTCGGACAGAGTGCATCATCACTGGCCTTTACCTTATCTATAAATAACCACAGTCTGCACTCACCCTGCTACTTTCTGCTCACACTTTCACCCCCCCCCCCCACTCATTCTCGTTTTACTTCTCCATCTAAATAGAAATCTCATGTTCTTTTGATGTCTACTATCTTTTATATATGAAACTGATCACTGATCAGGATTACACAAGGATGCTAGAAGTCCTAATCTAGCAAAGTTCAAAGGGGATTCCTCAGAATGAGCAGAAGATTGACTTTATCATTTAAATTAACATCAAAAGAAATCACACATTTATCTACATGCACATAAAATCCTTATAAAGTAATGATTCTGAGTTTGCATTGACGTTCTTGTAAAGAAGAGTCCAAACGACTGATGAATTCCCAGTAAAACCCAGCTGGGGGAGAGGGCAGGCAGTTAGCACCAACAGTATCAAATCACAGTAAAGGAGTGGACTCTGGCTGTGGGATCACTCGCAGACTGTTTGACTTGTTAATCATAGGATGACCTAAAGGTTTTAAGCATCTGAAACAAAGCAGTGTCCACTGCAAACATCACTCTGAGTTTAATTAATTCCTACATACTGTCATCTGCTTTTGTTCTTTCCTCTAAATTTAAACAGATAATCTAAGTAAGAGAAGTAACAACAGGAAAAAAAAAATAATAATTGAAACATCTCACAACAATAATGAATGTGTAATTTTCCTCTGCCAAATAAAACAAAATGTCATTCTGCTAAGGTGACAGGCAGACGGGCCAGGAAGGTGGAGGGAGGCGTGTTCTTCGTAAGTATGTCCCATTATCACGTTGTGTCTAAGCAAGCATCAGTGGCGACCTTTCACCTTACGTGTTTAACCTTCTGCGTGACGGCTGACGTTGCTCCTGCATGATGACACACAAACCCACGTAACTAACCAACCGCTTGATCTGATCCATAACCACGTGCGCTGTGCTGATTTACGCTCTAAGCTAATTACCCAACAGCTGAAACCTTTAATGTGTGTACATACGTATCCTCATGGGTGGACCTAAATTAAAATCACACCAGGGAAGCATATGCACAAGAAAACACCTTAGACCTTTGTAATAATAGCCCAAATCTTTAGGTAATTGTAGTGATAAAAACAAAACTTTGACATCCATCTGTATCCAATCCCCTTTTTACTGACACCCATTATATATTATTATTATGTATTAGATATAATACAAATGTTCATAAATTCCTTTAAAGTGACCAAATCAGTAAATATGGTCTACCTGTAAACAAAATTGTTGTTGGTACAATTACAGCTGGTCTGAAACAGTGCCTATGGTTTATTAGAGAAGCAAACAGCATCATGAAGAACAAAAAACACACCAGGTATCATTTGTACACACAACAGAGTCGGGATTACGAAGCCATTGTTGAAAGAAAAAGCCATCAGCTTGCTACAACCTCGATAAGTGGCATAATAAAAGCTGCACTGGTCAGCTGAGATGAAAGCAAATCTTAAGCCAACATTCAAAGAGCTTTTGGGGAAGAAAGCACATAAACCATTTTCAACTTTATTTATTTGCTCAAAAAGAAAAACACAATCTATGGACTTGGTTTTGAAGGATTCCTTGCAGCAAAAAAGTTTATGTTAAAATTTAACAATCTTAGTCTCAGAATACTTACTCACTACTTAGATTTTTTGACTGCACTGGCCTTCAGTTAAACTGATGGCACTTTTCAAAGGTCAAAGGAATACATCATTTATTGGGTCTCGTTGCAGGGAAATTATATTTGAAAGCTGATTGGTTCTGTTATTTGTTTACCTTGATCATATTTCACCATGGAGTTTATGTTTGTTACGTGCCGAGGCATGGCAGAAGGACCCAGAATTTCAACCGACACGGCCCAGGTAATTTTAACAAGGATTTCTGGAAATAAATAAATAAATAAAAAATGAAAAAAATCCAAAACAAATGCAACAACATAAAAATTCAAAAGCAAAGGGCAAGGCGGAATTAGTTCGTTTTTAGAAATAGAGTCGTTACCATAAGAGCAGACAGGTACAGGGGTCAGGCGTGATCAAGTCCAAAACCATAAATGAGGTCAATTTCCAGATTAATCTAATTTAGCGAGGGTAAAACAGGAAAATTCAAAAAACTGAACGTGATCAAAAACCCTGAAAATCAGAACAGAAACGCAGTACATTCAGCTAGACTGGGGAAAACAGGCTTGGTATATAGTCGGGAACACAGGTGGAAATAAAGAGTGTAAACAGGTGGGCGTGGCTGGAGCAGGATGAATCCAGACATGAATGTTAAACCAACCAGCCGAGCTGCCAGGAACATTACAATGTTCATGTTTTGCTCAGTTGAGTACATGTCAGCGTGGTAAGAAGGCAATTCCAGCACCACTGGGCAGCGTGTTAATGGAACATAGTCCTGTGGCAGTAGGGTTCTGGTCCCCCGGACTGCAACCTATTTTTTTTTTTTACAATCACACTAAATTACAAGCATGCGGATGCCTCCACTCACACTATTCCTTTCCTCACTACAAGGACACTACTGCATATATTGACAATCTATTTTAAAGCTTTACTACGTTGTGAGTCTGTTTGCAAAAAAAAAAAAAAAAGCAGTGTGTGTCCGTGTGTGTTTGTGTTTTTTTCTATTAAGGTGTTCTGGAGAGTAGGGTCCATAAGATAATCGTACCTTGGATTCAGGAAGAACCGTGTGGTTTTCGTCCTGGCTGTGGAACACTGGACCGGCTCAGCACCCTCAGCAGGGTGGATGAGTTCGCCTAGCCAGTCACATGTGATGTATGGACATGGAGAAGGCATTTGACTATGTCCCTCAGGAACTCCTTTGGGTGGTACTCAGGGAATATGGGGTACCAGGCTCTGGATATGAGCTTTTACGTCCCTGTATGACCAATGTCAGAGCTTGGTCAGTATTGACAGCAGTAAGTCGGGTTCAGTTTTAGTGAGAGTTGGACTCCACCAAGGTTGCCCTTTGTCACCTCTTCTGTTCTTAACTTTCATGGAATGGAACTTTTAGGCACAGCCAAAGTGTGGATGGGAACCATTTTGGTGGCCTTAGGATTTTGTTTCTGCTTTGTTGGATAATGTGGTCCAATTGGCTTCATCAGCTCGTGATCTACAGCCAGGTGGGAGGCCCTGCCTCAAGTGGGGAAGTTGAAATATCTCTGGGTCTCTTGTTCACGAATGAGGAAAAAAAGGAGCAGGAGATCAATACAGTAATTGGTGCTGCGTGAGAAGTGATGCCGCCACTGTACCGGCCCGTGGTGGTGAAGAGAGAGTGAGTGAAAAAATGGAGCTCTCAATTTACTGTTGGATCAATGTTCCTGCCCTTATGGGTTGGGTTTTTTATATCAAAAAAGGTATCCTGAATGAATAAAAAAGGAACATCTTTATTGATGATTTTAGCCATTCAAATTCAATGAATATTTGTTCCAGATGACGTAAAATTACTGTGGCCTCCATGAATGAATTTGAACTGGAACTGTGTTAAACAAAAGGTTGAGCATGTTACACAAAGGAACCAAGAGCAGGCACAACATCAGAAGAATCAAAACAGTGAAGATGTAGACAGCAGACAGATCCACTGATCAGGCGAAAAATCTTGGTAAGGAATAAGCTCAGGTACACAAATGCAGATTCAGGCTTGAGAGGGTGAGACGAAAGGCAGTGGTCAGAATGCAGAAATAGAGTCAGAAGGTCAGAACCCAATGAGAAATCCAGAGGGGACGCTCATGGAACAGAACATGCTCCTAAAAAATCAGAAACACTGGACATCTACTTGTTATAGGCTGCCTCCCGTCTGCCTGCCAAAAGAGATGCTTATAAGCTCAGGTGAACTGGTGGGAGGAATGAAGCTGATTCGGTGTTGGTAACAGAGACACAGGTAAAGCACTAATAAACATACAGGAGAGTGGAGTGAAATATGAACAAAGCAGGCAGTTGGGCCAGAATCAAGAACACTGACCTTAAGTCAAGTAAGATGTTCACGTACGTTATTTTGTCTGTTCCTGGATGAGTTGTTGTTGGTTTGCTGTTGGCGCAATTGGATTGACTGGTTATTTATGCTTCTGTTCATTTTTCTCTGCTAAGTTGTAAAAAGGGCTGGCACTGTGAAATGCTTAAATTCCAAGGCCTTAAAAACTTATTTTATAACCGTTTCCAGATCCATAGAGCTTCAGCAACAGTGATTTCATCTGTTCTTGAATTTCTGCACATTAGTTCATGATATCTTGCTTTTTCAGATATTTGAGTCTACCTCCTGATGTAACACAGGTTCTGCCTAATTGTATTATTTTATTAATGAACATAATTAGATTGCATCTTATATCAATATCATTTTTAGAACACTTTGTTTTATTACATTTTATTTTAATAAGTGTAATTAAAGTGGTAGTAGTGGTAGTTCAGTAGGTGGCCCAGTTGAAGTCTAGCACATTTTGCAAATGAAAGAAAAGGTATCACACTCTTCCTTTGGTGTGCTAGATCAAATGTGGAAGCCTTGGACAGACCGTTCACACACTTCTTAATTCTAAGTCAAACAAGCACAGCTACGCAGTATTCATCATCTGATCGCAGCTATCTGCTGTAGGCACTAATGCCTGCTGCCCTGGCAGGAATGTTACCCTCACCCTACAAACTGCACACACATTCACATCAGGTAACATGAGGACGGCATGCAGTCCAGATCACTCCTCTTGAGTGTATAAAGGTAGAGTGATAAAACCAATATTTTACTATAAGGACAATGGGATAAAGTATGGAAAAAGGAATATGCTATTCCTTAATAGACGTTTGTGTAGAAATATCTTCTTTGGCAGCATGTGGGCTGAAGATCTTGATAGGTTCTTAAAGCTTGTCACCTGCTTTTGTATTTGTAAGCCACAAACCTTTATGAATATTGTCTACAAAAGGTTTACAACAGTAGGGTTTCTCTTTTTGTTCAATGCTCCTAATTTAAAATGATTGTCTCTGCTGTACCCTCACGTTAAGTTGATTCATATATTCACACCACTTTCACCCTTCGCCGTTTCTTTTTTAGCCAAAGCCAGAGAATGCAGTGACGGTGGCTGTTTCTTCCCGGGTGATGTTTCGGACAGAGCGGGAGCAGAAGGTGTTCGAGCAGAAAGGCGTTGAGGAATATCTGAGATACCAAATCGAGCACGAGAATGAGCCCTTTGCTCCAGGACCCGCTTTTCCTTTAGTCAAGGTGAAAGTCGCAGTCAGAGATCACAGATTAGGGGTTTGATGATGTTTGTGTTTGATGTGTGTTGAACATCTTCCAAAGTTACAATTTGTTCTACCAACAGGCTCTGGAGACGGTAAATGCTCGCCTAAGGGAGCTGTACCCCCAGAGCGAAGAGCTGTTTGACATCGTCTTGGTGACGTACAACCATGCTCATGTCGGGATCCGCCTCATCAACACGATTAATCACCACAGTAAGTTCCACAAAAGATGAACAAGTTTTTTAAAATATCTTGATTTGACAAACCACGATTATAACAACTAATAAAGTAGCTTTTAGTCTTGAATGAAAACCAAACAATTAGATAGTTATCTTACTGCACATTTTGCTACATTGTAGACAACAGTTTTTTAGCTTTTAAATGTTGTTCTAAAGTTGTTTCGCCTTTGATCAACAAACTATGAAATTTAGTTACACTTACCTATGTCTTCACAATAAAAGACGCATTTTCAAAGCCTAAAAACTGCTTCTACAATTGTCTAAAGGATTTATTTGTTCAAAGCCAGGTGGAGATAAGACATCTTGTGGCTGTAAATTGATAAACGGTCTTTTCTGTGAGCTCCAGGGAGCATTTTACTCTTTTAGTCACATTGGGAGCACCGTGAGGGCCCAGAAACAGGTTAACACAAAGGAAGACATGGATGAGGGACAGCAACACATTCTACTTGCCAAAAATATAAAAATGCAGCGGAACCAAGAAAGACAAAGCAAAGAACAGGAAAATAAATATTCAGGCAAATACATTTATCACCTGTAGCAGAAAGTTTCCTCAGTATTTAAAATTAAAGGCACACAAGGAAAAATGTATATGTTTTTTCGTAATATGTAATTTCTTGTTGCCATAGATATTCATAAATATTACCATTAGTAAAGAAACTACTGACACATGAAAAACTGTTTTCAAAAACGAAGGTGACGGTATCTTTCCCAACAGTCAAGAATTCCTTGGACAGGTCACCAATTTATCACGCCTCATTCAGCAACAAACACATGGTGGTGCTTCTCGCATGATTTAGAATTTGGGCAAATCGGAATGGCTGGGCAAATTTCTCCATGTAGTTTTGATTAAAATAAAGGTAAGGGGCTATTATCCATCAATTATCTCAGGTCAGGTCAGGTCAGTGGTCAAAGCATTCAGGCCTAGACTTCCCTTTCCCAAATCATTTGGCCCAGCTTTTCTAGGCGAATCCTAAGGTATTCCATGGCCAACTGAAAAACACAAAAAATGCCTGAAACACCTCACCATGGAGGTGTCTAGAAGGCATTCTAACCAAATGACAGAGACATCTTAATCAGCTCCTCCCAACAGAAAGGACAATGAAACTATATAATTTCTCAACTGGACAAAAGCCTGAGTGTGATGAGGGCCAAATAACATAGGCCTGGATACTTCTTGTTTCCATCACTCCAACCAACTGCTGTCTATACCTTCCTTTCAGGATTGTGTAGAAGGTGATACCTAACTCTTGCAGTCTTTAAATGAGAGATTGGGTGAGCCCTGGACATAACACCAGTCTATCACAGGTCATGCACACAGACTAACTTTTGAAGATGTTATAACCATACATGCATATGTTTGCCCTGTTAGAACCCACACATGCAGAGAGAGAATAAGCAAATCCTTAACTTGGAATGTATAATCAATTGGACTAACTTTTTTTTATGGACTCTGGGAGAAAACCAGACGAACTTCAAACAAATCCACAGGGAGCGTTTGAAAAGTCCTCACGCCGCAGTCACCACTCCAGTCACCGTGGTAACCTATAGTTAGATCAATTCATTAATCTTGAACAGTTTACATTTGTCTCCCCTACAGCATGATGCTGCCACCGCCACATTTTTCTGTTTTCATTTGTCTAAAAAAGTTTGAAACTATGTACGTTCCTCTTTGGGCTTTAAAAGTCCACACTAAATTTGCAAATTGGTTTGTCAAATTAGATCCTTGAACTAAACATTTGAGTAAGAAATGTACATTTACCTATGAACAAATATGACAAATATCAAGGGGCATGAATGTTAAGTTTGGCATATTGAAATGATAAATATTAGTTAATGTTCCAAGGACTCTGGACTGAAGTTTACGTAAACTCTGTGCAGAGACAAACAGCGGAGTGTATGAACAGCTGAGTGAATGGATGCTTCCCAGGGAAAATCTCAGACCCTCTGGTGACATTCTCCTCACAAACCGCTTCCTGTTCAGCTCATCTAATGTTTTCAGATCCGCAGACCTTGAGGCTTCAATCCCGTGGGATTGAAGAATAATCCATGAGGCCCGAAAGAAAAAACAGAAAGGAGCAAATGCACCAAAAAGAAACTCGCCGTCTTTCCGTTGCTCTTATGTCTGATGTCGTTGGTTGTCAGATCTTTTGGCAGATCTGCATGCATCCATCATGCTAACCTCTGATCTTCCTTTAGCATTATAGGACAGCATTGTTCCTACTGAATATAAGAGAACTGTTTGATGAGAACATAATACGTTAAAGCATCCACGAGGATATCATAATTTGTATGCAGTAAAGAGATAAATGGGGATTTTGTGCTTTGATGCTTCAAGGATTTAGATCCTCTACGCCAGCAAAGAAACCAGAGATAAATAATATCAACACAAACAAAAAAAGAGTAAACAAAACAGTAAGTGAGGAGGACTTGTTTCCATAGAGTCCCTAATGAACGCACATTTTATTATTACTATCAAACTCCCCTGAACACTACAACTTTGCTGCCGTACACAACCGAGCTCTGCAGTGGTTGGAACTTGCTTCTTCCTTGATGTTAGTTAATATTTTGAAAGCAGTTTTTTCGGGTGTTACATTCCAAACAAATAGGTGTGATTTTATGCACATGTTCTCCTTTTTTGAACTGCTCAATACAGATTTGATGAAAATAAATAACTGATTTTAGTCCAAGCATTTGTTTTTTTTTTGTTCTTGACCTTAGTTTTGAGGTTATGCTTAAATTGTGTAGAATGTATGTAAGATATGCATGAATGTATGCTATATGGGCAAAAAATTATTAAATTAAATAAAAAATGACTGACTATTTAGGTGGGAAAAAAAACTTTAAATAACAGGGATGTGAAGCCTAAAGATTATAACTTTAGATTTCAACTCTCCAACAATCAGTGGTCTTTTGACAATGTATGTAATGTTTTAACGACTAACTTCTAGAATTTATAAATTGTGCATTTTGAATTTATTAGTTAGATATGATGATGCATGAAATATAGACATATATGGAAGAATGAATGGATGGATGGATGGATGGATGGATGGGGGGGCGAGTATTTTTTAACTCTTTGAATTCGCCGAAAGGTGTTCAGGTGGTTCATGTATGAATAGGTCCAAACATCTCAGCCCCGTGAGTCAGTTTGAACGGCTTCTGGTGCAAAAACGAATTTTTTGACTTTTCCACAAATTTGCTTACCTACATAAACCTTAACAGAAGTATAAATACCTATAATAAAAAGGGAAATATGTTGCTGCATATGTTTTGATTCAAGACCTGCGATGAATGCTTAACTTTTGTAGAAGACATAATTATTATAAGTTTCATGCAAACTTAGTTGATTGTGCTTGTAGTCTGAGAACTTTTATTTATAATTCACTGATTAAAATATTCACTTATTGAAACCGTTTCTCGTTGAAATCAGATTACATAACAAAATAACTCAATTGTGCAAAAATAAATGACCAAACAATTTATTGTAAACTATGTAAAATACAAAAAAAAAAGAAAGTAAAATGCAAAACAAGCTTTAAAATAAAGAACCCCTTTTATCAGTTACTACGACTACTATACTATTTCTATACTAGAACTATTTACATATATATACATGCACGCACACACACACACACACACACACACACACACACACACACTCCCGGCCAGCACAGCTTCTCTGTGATGTCGCCCGTGTACTGCGAGTTCTCCAGTGCAAGTAAATAAGGTAGCGGTCGCAGAAGGAGCGCCACGGCGCAGAGGCTGCCCGGCCGCGCCGAGCGCGTGGACCAGCCGGCGCAGCTGCTGGTAGAAGCCAGTCAGTTGTGATGGAAATTTTAAAACACAACTTGCAAGTTAAATAAGCAAGTTAAAATGCTTCATTAACAAAAACTGGCAATATAAAATATTACTGTCATACCAAACAGTCAGGTAACGCTTCACAACTTTTATCAACTTACCTTAGAAAACACTTCCGAAATACACAGAGAATGAACTACCAATGCTAGAAATGGTGCTGTTTGGAGCTATTAGCAGCTCCATGCTTCTTTCTATGGGAGTCTATGGGAGCGTCCGAACTCTCTCTCTATGGCGCTGATTCTAATCGTTAGCTTCTAATGAGTGATGGTGGAGACAGCCAATCACACAAGAGATCCAAACAACAGAGAGCCAATCAAGTGCTTGAGCGGAAAATTGTTTTTGGACAGTAAAAAGTGCAGGGGACCAAGTCGGACATTTGAAAAAGTGCAGGGGACATGTCCCCTGTGTCCCCCACAAAATTACGTCCGTAAATGGATGGATCAAGACAGACAGATAGATGGATGGATGGATGGATGGATAGATAGATAGATAGACAGACAGATAGAATATTATTTCTGTTTTATCTTGTGTTTGGATGAACATTAACGCATTAACGCTTTTACAAGTGTTTTTTTTCAAACCACTTACCATTGACCTGAAACAGTATAAATATGCTTTCACACCATGATGAGTAACAGAGTTGTTTGTTTGCGTGGCCTAGTCAAAGTCCAGACCTAAATTCAAAAGATTATCTGTGGCAAACGCTGTTCACAGACACTCTGCATTCACCCTGAATGAGCTTGAGGTCAATGAATTTTGAATACTTTAGCATTGCACAGTGATTATTAACCTCCTGCCCATATTAATCTTTTTCCATTATGCAATATTTCATGGGTTTCGGGTTCGCTACACGTCTTCTTTACCCTTCAGCTCTACCTAATTTCCCTCAACATTCTCTTAAAACATTCCTCTGACCTTCTAGCCTTCTCTAATGCTCTGCTCTCTCATGAATATCTCTCCATTCCACCTGGGAACAGCAGATAGGATCTGTAATCATGGATCTGATTACCCTTTATCACTGTTCTCCACGGACCTTTCTGCTCTGCTCTGCACCAAACCACAGTAGCAAGTTAAGAGCCTTCGGAAAAATAAAGAAATAATAAAATGAAGAAGAAAAAATTTGTGCAAACAGAAAATTTACCTCATGTCTTTATTCCCCCTTTGAATCTTTTAACCACTTGTTAGTTTATTTCTCCATGAATCCTTACAGGATTTATTTTCATGACGCACTAAAAATCTCTGCTACTCCGTTTTTAGAGTTGCCAGTTATATTTCCTGTTAATAAACATTTGCCATAACATTACATAATCACAATGCAATGTAGGCTTATAAGGTGCTTATCTAAGGAACCACATGATGCACTGAAATGAAAGCCCTGTTGCCCTCTGTTGATCTCGTTCCCAGACTTATTTATCGAGAGGTTCTGTATGACCGGAGGAAGCAGTCCTATTGGCTACCTAAAGGCCTGGCATACAAACCTCTACCTGTCTGCAGACGCCGAGAAAGTCAGGGAGGCGCTGGCTGAAGGTAAGCACACGCCACTGAACACACATGGTTAAAGGTATGATGTCTAAGAGGAACATGTGAAACATTGTTTTCTATACAACAATGCTAAGGGTTTCCCATTTTAAGTAGGAGATTGTTGGAAAACTCTGTTGTTATTAAAGTCTACTCTAAACCTATGTTCTGTTGGCTCAGTGAGGAAATCTAAAGCCTGTTGGCTGTTGTATCTCACGTCCCGTTCTGGATCTTATCCTCAGGGATCGCAGCAGCCACCATGTTCATGACAGAGAAGCTGACAGAGGTGTCAGACTCTCAGCTGAGGGTGGCCTTCGACGGGGATGCCGTCCTGTTCTCGGACGAATCCGAGCGCATCTTCAAAACCCACGGGCTGGACAAATTCTTTGAGCATGAGAAAGAAAACGAGGACACACTCCTGGATCACGTTTGTAACACTTTGATGCAGCATGCATGCATGTCAAAGACCAATGTCTCAAAATGGAGTGGATGCAACAGCTTATCTCTTGTACCACTATACAGGGTCCCCTGAAAGGCTTCCTGGAGGCTCTGGGAAAACTCCAGAAGAAATTCTACGCCAAAGGCCAACGCCTGGACTGTCCCATCCGCACATACTTGGTCACAGCTCGGAGCGCGGCCAGCTCGGGGATTCGAGCGCTGAAGACTCTTAGGGCCTGGGGGTTGGAGATCGACGAGGCGCTGTTCCTGGCGGGCGCCCCCAAGGGCCCCATGCTGGAGAAGATCAGGCCACACATCTACTTCGACGATCAGATGTTTCACGTGGAGGGAGCGGCAGAGATGGGCACCATCGCCGCCCACGTTCCGTATGGCATTGCGCAGAAATATAACAGCCAGCAGAAGATGAACGCAGGGAAGTAAAAGAAAAAAACAAGACTTGAGATAGCTGTGAGAGGAGCTCAACTTATACACCAAGGTTAAGAAAAGGTCTGGAACCTGAGGTGACCTGTAAGCCAATGAGACTTTCCTGCTTTAAAATGTAGAGCCTTAATGTGCTGTCTGGTGGTAAGTTATAGGAAATATTACCCTACGTAGGACAGCGAATGTTTAATTACCTCTATAAATGCACTTTTTTTTCAAACTCCTTCTCATCTTCCTAAAAAAAATCTCCTCTACTCAGATGCAATGCTTCACTGACTAATGCTCAAGAGAGACTTTACACTGAATTCTGTTATGAGATAAGCAGGAAGCAGAGATGTTATACACAGGCTAAAACATATGACGGATGTATGGAAGCAGATGAGTAAAATAAAAATCCTCTAATGATTTTATAATTTTGATTTTTAAATGAATGTCCAAAAAAATACCTGTAAACTAAAAGCTACTTCTCTTGTGGAAGACCAAAACAATTATAGAGAGCCAGACAGTGCCTTAAGAGTGGCAGTGGTTAAACTCCCAGGTTTCATAAGAAAATTATAATGCTAACGTATTATTTATGTTTATGTATCATAGAAATATATTACCAATTGCACTATATTACCAAGTCATATAGTACAGTTTCATAGTTTGTCACATTGCAGCCACTTATATTGCCACTAGTATTTTAATACGATTATAAGTGTGTGAAAGCTGTATAAGAAATGCAATTATTTGATTTACGCCTGTCTCTGGACATAAACACTTCACCCAAAAGACAAGCGGCGTTAAATTAAATGAAAGAAGTTAACTGTGGTTATAAAGTCACAAAATATGAAAAGGTTTGAATGCTGTAAATACTTCTGGAAAGTCCATAGATGATAAAAATGAAAGTGTAATAACTTAATCCGATACTTTGATGCCACTAGTTGCTGATTGTTTTGTTGATAAGCTTTGCACTCAATTAAAGTTAACTGTGCCAATATTCTTTTCCCCTTTTAATCATAAGAGACATTTATTTGTTTATGTCAGTTTATGTCACTATTTGTATTGAAAAACAGGGAAGAAGTATAGTAATAAATATTGACCTTTCAATAACCCCATTACCTGCCTGTGTTGTACAGAGTACATGCAGGGAAACCATGCTCTGAAAATATGCATTATTGGCCTTCTCAACTCTGCACAGCTCAACTGAGTTTCTGCGCTGTAAGTACCAGTTTCCTGGTACCAGGTTACTGGTACTTACAGCGCAGAAACTCAGTTGAGCTGTGCAGAGTTGAGAAGGCCAATAATGCATATTTTCAAAGTGTGCGAAATTGGGCTAAAAAGCGTCAGAACAGAATCTGTCAGTCACTGATTGGTTAGGGGATGGAGTCACTGGTTGCGTCACAACAGTCCCTTTTGATTATCCGACCTCCTGTTTGTAAAACCTTGCGTACAAAAAAAGGTTTATATAGCTTTACCCTCAACTGTGGAGAAGTAGAACATGAAAAAGTGACAAGTTTTACTTTTAGACATAAATTTTTTTAAAGCTTTTTACTGTTAATGTTTTCTTCTGTAAAATATATGTCTTGTCAGTGTTAGGCCTTGTCACTTTAGCAATATTATCTTACCTTTTAAAAAAAGTGTTGCAGTGTTGCTAGGGGTATCTGTGGACTGTGTATGGCAAGACTTGAGCACTAAAACAATCTTTTCTTTCAAACAAATACTCTTCAAGCTGTAAAGTGTGGGGAAGTCAGAGGGAGTACTCACTTCTGGGAAAGCTGAAAATAAGTTTCAATACAAACCATCAGCTGAGGGTTTCAATTCAGAAGTGGTGATACTGCGTACCGGTCCGTATACTTAAAGCACTTATGAGGTTTGTTGTGTAAGCTGTTTGTCATTGAATGGTCTTTTGTGCTACTCACACTGAACAGATAAGTTTATAGTTTAATTTGCTGATAGAAGTTGAAAATCAGAAAAAAAGTAATCCCTGAATGAATGACTTGAGAAGCTGACAATTTTAGTGTTTGCTAATTTTAGCCTTATAAATTGGATTGTCCTACATGTGGATAAAGTTTAACTACTTGCAGCTTTGATTGTAGCTGTCCAATTGAAAAGAAAAAATTACATTACCTGCTGATTTTCAACTTCCAACTAGACTATTTATACGAAGTAAAATGAAGCATTTAAGTGTTGAGTTACAATGTGGAAAAAAAAATCTAAATTGTATTTTGTTGCACTTCAATAAATATTGAAATAATATCCAGCAGCAATTTCTTGCCATCGGTAGAAGCAATAATCCGTCTGTCAACATTACCGTTCCTGCTCCACCAAACCCGGATCAAACTCAATTTCCTGATCAGAATGTGATCTGCAGAGGCAATGAGCTGTTTATTTGATTCAAGTGTTTTGAACTGAACACGCAGAATAAAGCTAAAGCTGCAGAATAATATATAAGTCAGTGACTGGAGTTATGTAAAACCAAAGGTCCTCAGACTTGCAGAGTATGCAGTCATGTCTGCAGGTCTGACATTTAGCAAGTGAAAATATAAAGAATGTCAAATAGTGAGAAAAACAGCTTTTATACAGTACATTTTAAAATTCCTGTTGTCAGTTTTATTCGCAGCTAACGTTATGGAGCGTTATCTGTAAATTTGTTTTAAAGTGTTTTGTGAATGTAATGTATGAAAATGCAATCCTATGTAGCACCTTTAGAAACTAAGGTATTGTGGCAGTCTACTGTTTCTATTCCTTATTAAAAGACAGACTGAACAGGCGTAATGATTTCCATTAGGAGATTTGCAGTAATGTTCTTGGTGTGCCTCCTCATTTGTCCATGATGTGGCAGCATTGGCATGACACAGAACTAAATGTAACATCAACTAAAACTCCTGCAATAAACAATGTAGAAGAAAACAGAAACATTCAATCAGAGAATTCAGGCATCATACATCGGGAAATATTTTGCCATTTTCTATTCTTTTGATATATTTTTACTCTATACCTAATTTATAACTATCTGGTAAATATGCTCTTCCTTAGATTAAACCCAGTTCTATGATAGAAACAAGGATAAACATAACAAATACACCTGGGTCCATTTAACTAACTGTGTCCTACCGGTCGGTCACCGGGGCTAATGTAATGACACTGATGGGGATGTTTTCATGGACTGAAATAGCATTCTCATGACATCGCTGCTAACCTACGTCAGAGAACAGAGGCAGACAGATAAGATATGGCCAGCTGGCAGAGCCTATGCACAGTTTTAGATTGGCACACATGTTTCTGCCTGCCAGAGGTGTCCATAAACAGGCAATAACCATCAGCTTGAATGGAAAAAAAGTGGCAGAATGGATAGTTTAAGTGCTCCTCCGTGCCAGATTGAGTTTGCCTGGGGACCAAAATTACAACCAGTCATCCATACCCCAGGTAGTTCATAACTGCTGAACGGTGCCTACGTGGAAACGCAGAAGAAACTGCCAGGGTGTATATTTCAATCCGAGCTGCTCAGCAGTGCTGAAATTGGAGAGCTCCCAGTGATGATATGGAGGATTGTTAAAGCATGTGGAACAGTGTGTATGGGGGAGAAATGATCAGAATAAATCAGGCTGTTGTCTTATTTTTTTTTTTTAAATGACGTTCCACTGAGTGTACTGGCTGCCCAGATGTGGGACATAATGGGCCATAAGCCCAAATATATGCGGTCTTGCAGCCATATGTGACCTACAGTGGGAAGGATGATTTAAGTCTTTATCAGAGACTGGATGACAATAAAAAACAAATGTGTGTGAGAGAGGAGAAAAACAAACATCAGTGTGGAGAGAGACAGATGGAGAGAAAAGCAGATGAAAGGGGTGTTAGAGTGAGCTGGTGGCTCACAAAGCAGAGCGCCACCCGTGGAGGGAAAAGACGGGGTGACTCACACTGGCCAGGCTGAGGATGGTCATGCTGACTGGAACTGAGCAGTAGGAGGCCTGTCCACAGCAGCCACCATGTCTGGTACGTTACGTACCCTTTCGTTGGTCCCTATAGTCCTCAACAGGTAGGCCCCAGACAGAGCCTCAATCTGAAGGCAGTTGAGCACACATGAGGTCTGAAGTTTAGTCCTTCCAACACTCGCAAGTCTCTACACCATCGCTGTCAGTGTGTGACATATCGGCGTTGTCATGCATTTGTAGGCTGGTAGTTTGCCAAAAGCCACAGCAGTCAGAACAGAATTACTTTTGTTTTTAATCAGCGTCATCTACTTATCAGAAGTAGTAAATGTTTCAATACAGTCCAGTAGTCTATGGAGTAAGATCGCTGTCAAAAAGGGTGTACGCGCAACTCTAACATTTGTATTTGTTTGTATATGTCAATAAAGTTTTCGTACCCAAAACTCTTTTCAAAAGAGTATTAATCTAGAAGCTGTGAGTGCAATAAACTGTAATTTCTCGCACTTTCTCTGAGGACACGAATTTAGCTTTGTGGGTACGAGTGAAATTTTTTTACAATGACGTCACAGGGTGGACTAATTGAGCCGCGATCACATCAAACACAGCCAGCTCCAAATTTAAAGATGGCGGAAGACAGTGGACCGGGAGGTTATTGCTACATCGATTACTCCACCCTGTGACGTCGGTGCTGCACTTTTCTACTCGTGCCCACAAAGTTGAATTCGAGTCCACAGAGAAGTGAAGAGTTCATCGATTAGAGTTGAA
Source organism: Orestias chungarensis (assembly GCA_032876305.1). NCBI lineage: Eukaryota > Metazoa > Chordata > Actinopteri > Cyprinodontiformes > Cyprinodontidae > Orestias > Orestias chungarensis. The sequence continues at coordinate 648,964 of JAVLVB010000489.1, read as the reverse complement.
TTCACAAGACTTTTGCAATCACAGCTTTTAGATTCATGCTCAGAGACTCGAGAATCGTTCAGCAGAGTTTTGGAAAGAAGAACTTAATTGACACATCAATACGATTACTTATGTTTCCAGGACATGTTGATTGTTGGTTTACAGTGTTTGAGTCATGAAACAGAAATCCTCTGCAACCGTTCTGTTAGTATGAATTTTGAATATTTTCAGAATCTGTGAGGACTACTAAAATGTGTGTCAGCAGGTTTAATGAGAAATTCCTCCTTACAGTTCAGTTTGTTTGAAAACTTTGTAAATCTATTTTAATTTTAAATGTTTACCACAACTGCATTATTTTAATTACACCACCAGTATCTTAGATGGGTTTTAATTGGTTTGGTCTTGGGCTCACACTACATTGTGAAAAACATCTCTTTTTTCCCGTTTGTCATACAAATCCATTGGACCAGAGTCCTTATTGTAAAGGTCACCTGACCAGGTTCTTGGTGCCACTCGCTTCTCCGCAGCTTTTTGCAAACAGCATCAAAACTTTCAAAAAGTTTTTTTATAAGCTTGCAACCTTTGCCCTAAAACTGTGTAGAAAGGCCACTTGGTGACAAATAACAGCTAGATCCAAAAATAGAACCAACAGTCCAGGAATTATGTGTTGACCTTTTCACAACCAGCACAGTCTGGATGGAGTCATGTTTGATATGACTGCTTCTGTCATGCCTTTGGCCTCATGCTAGAAAAGATAACGAGCATTTTACTAAAAGTTGATCATGGTTTAGATAGATGTGCTGAATGGTGGTACATAATCAGTTCAGTATTGGCAGCAGTGTTCCAAAATGCTGCCAATGAAAAGGTTGGTATTTGAAGAGGCAGACAAAATTTGTTGTCCGGCAAAAAAAACATACTTCTCTCTGTAAGGTAAATAAATAACTCAGGAAAAAATGGAAACTATAGAAAAGGGAGAAACTGTCGAAGATTATGGGCCATGAAAAGGTTGGATAAAATTAGTAAAATTATTATTTACAGATTTAAATAAATCTGAACTATACTTATGGTACCAACAAAGGTAAATTCAAACACACGCTCATGATAATGTTTAAGACCGATGTGTAACATGAATTCCACGTTGCGAGAAACGACCAGGAGGATGAAAGGGGATGGACGTGTGAGAAAGAAAAAATAACTGGTTGAAAAGATGAAGGCTGAACGATGACTGGAGGATGTGTTCAGTTGTCAGACAGCTGCTGGAGCCGTTTTCCTTTACAGAACCTCGTGACCTGAATGGATTCTTATTCTAATAGAGCGAACATGCGGAGCAGAGCCTAATCGGGCCACGTCTGACTGTTTCATTTTCAACCGTTGTCTGTCTCAGCAACTGGTTTTCTAGTATTTTTACTATTGTTTTTAGACGTCACAAGCATTCTTTAATTTAAACAAATTGTAAGCATACAAGTCATCCTTTGTAAAGCTTAAAAATTTTAATCTCAAATAATAAATAAAGAAACAGAATTGCAATCACATTTCACTGAGAGGTACTGTCGTATTTAGGAGAGCATTGATATTTCTCATGCCGTTTCAAGTGTTTTCTTCATTTCTTACTACTCCATTGCTCTTTGTACATATTACCAAAGGGAACCCAGAATTAACGCAGTACGGGTCCATTGTATGGGCCCCTCTTTCAATGTTAATTAGACGAGCCGGGTTCTGTTACACTCTGTTAAACCAAAGAATAAGTTTGCAGGGCATTCAGGTGAGGACTAAACACACAGGAACTCCAATGCAAACAAACAAAAAAAGTCTCAGAGCTGGTTGCGGTTAATTTTTTTGTGTGAAATCCTTTTTATGTGTGCATTTTGAAGGGGGAAGGGGTGCATCTAAAACTATTATGGACAATGTACGATAAAATGTTGTATGAGCAAGAGTTTAACATTCAATAGTTGTTCTGCCTTTTGAACTGGCTCAAAATTGCACAGGATGTGTTTGATTAGAAGTGGGATCAAACAAGGGGAGGCGGTGATTTCTTAAACCAGATACAGAAGTATTATGTGGACAAACATGATTGAGGAGGATTTATTAATAAGGTCTTAATAAGGGGGGCTTTTTTAAGGAAGAGGTTGAAGCTCTGGACAACAACAATGAGAACATTTTAACACAAAACCTAAAAAATAATGAGTATATATTTTTTTCAGGATCCAACTCATTCATTCAATGAAAAAAACAAACAGATTAAATGCTTATTATAGTATCTTATCCTGTGTTAAACAAAGTAATATCAAATGAAATTATGACAACACAACACTATTAAACAGCAGCAAAGGTATTAAAATCCTATTATGTAGATTTTGAATACCTTACGAAACAGTAGTGCTTAAAGCTTCTGCAAGAAAAACTCTAAAGACTAAATGTTTTTTGTTTTTTTTGTATCTTGCAAACATGTGATGTGCCATTTGATGTACATGAATAAACCCAAAGGAATAACCATTGTAATTACGTACTTTTCAATGTTTAAAAAGTGGCGAATAAAGTCAGAAAAGAAAAAAAAAACATTGGTGTGTGTTTTGGTTGAAACCACATACTTACGTGTTCCTCCAATGCATTACAGTTGAAACACGATTATTCATTTAATTTCTCAGTTCTCTATGATTTCGGTTGCGTCACACCAAGCAAATGGACTTGAAGGTCTTTGTTCACGGCAAACACATCCGAGCAAAAAAGCTGAAAAGTATATCTGCTGAAAATGTCAAAGTATTTTTTTAGATTTCAAAAGAGTCCACATAAAAAAGGGCAGAGCACAACATTAAACAGAGAGAAATTAAAGCATAATAACGGCACTTAACTTTTGGCATTTTCATGTCGAGCTTTGTTCGGTATGATATGCAGAAAAGAAACTCAAAATTTCAATCAATGGAGCAAAAGAAGATCCCTACTTTAATTTTTAAGTAAACATCAACAGTGTATAGCCAACTTTTTAGCTTAAGTCATTTCTAATATATATCCATGTTAAACGCAACTACATCCCAGAGGTACACAAGGTAACCAGATCTGTAAAAACATGAATAATTTATGCTGTGTTGAATAACGTATTCGCACAAACAAAAAGTGCTGGGTTATTACAGGATAGGTTTATGTGGCGGGAACTGAAATTGGGTCATTTTAATATGGTGGGACTACTGTAGATTGAACACGATTGTTTTTGAGAGACAAACATTTTCATCCATAAAGTGACCTGACCAGAGACTTTTTCACAAGACGGAATGAGTGCAGTTAAAACTATAAAATCAAACTGTGTTATAAAGTCAGAGCCTTAAACTTGACAATGAGTGTACTCACTTAAGATTTCATTAACTTCTTACCTGCTAAGTTAGAAATAAAAGAGCATAGTCTCCTCAATCTAATGTTTTAGATATTTATGAAGTAAAAAAAAAAAAGCTAAATAAAGCTTTTAAGTGACCTTTATGAATTTGTTTGGTTAAGTTTTGCTGAATAGGGCCAGACCTGATTAAAGCCTGTACCTTTTGAATCAAGAAATGACTTGTGTAGACTCAGTCTGACAACATGAAGTAGGCTTCTTGATCTCCTTAAGCAACACAAGCAACTCCTGTTTAATTCAAATTTGTCAGGAACTGAGCAGTGTGGACCCAAATGCAGAAGGTGGAGACTGTGTTGGATGGGAAGATGTTTTATTAAAAGGCCGGATGATGGAGCACAGAAACCAGAACAAACAACGAAGCACAAGGATTGTAGACAGTGAGGCGTGGAGAGGTACAGCAGACAAAGACCGACAGAGAGTGGACATGATGAGGAACATAGGGACTTAGAAGGAACACTGGAGAACAGCGAGGAGAACAATGAGGAGACGGACATGATGGGGGAATCGAGCGGTGGGTAGAGTGAAAAACCAGGTATATATGCTGGGAGTGTGAGAGGTGGAACAAAGGAAATTACCTAATGGCAGAAATGATTGCAGGTGTGTGTGGTTATGGGGGAAGTACACAGAGGCAGAGAGAAAGAGAGAGACAGCTCAGGAGGAACTTGAGAAAACGGGGAGGGAGAACACAGAACAGTAACACTACACTGAAAACATAACAGGGAGACCATGACACATAACTATTAATTTCATTCATTTCAGTAGATCCATATAGCGAACCAAGAATTGTTTGAGTTATTTGAGAAATACAGACTAGTTAAATTTAGCAGAAAAATTTCTATAACCATAGAGATTATTTTAAGTATCTATGCAATAATAAAACACGTATCATTTAACTGACTTGCTTTCCTTTGACATTTTGATGCATAAATCAGAAGCTTCTAGAAGTACAATGCAATTGATAAATGTTTTACGGTTGGACTGTGGGAACTGACTGACTCATACCTCGGCATGTAGAGCCTCTCCAAGCAACAATGAAGACAGAATTACAAAACGAATAAACCCTGTGATGAACTATCGTCGCATATCGTCCGGCACTACCCCATCCAGAGTGGAGATCTGCAGATAGCAGTCAAAGCATATTCTCTAAGTTCTTGTTCCTTCACCGAGCCACTGAGGAGTGGTTTCTGAAAGCATGAAAGGTCTACTTCAAAAACATTGAGTTTTTCTCGCTCAAGTCTTAAATGTTACAACCTGAGCAGAGTAACCACCCCACAGAGCTAAAATGAACCATTTTGTCTTAAAGAAGAAGTCCAAGAAAAAGAAGTCAGAAGGAGATTTACAAATACAAGCCATTTACCATTTATTCCTCTGTGAAGTCAGCAATTATCCAGGTTTGATTCAGAAAACATATTTCCATACTAATAACAAATAATCATGTTTGTGAAAATTAAGTTGCCTGTTTTCTACTAAATATAGCAGAGTGAGAAAATGTGTGTGCCTCACATGAATTAAAAACTATCATTTGAATGTTTAACAAATTTAACGACAAGTATTTTGTGTAGAAGACTTTAAAGTGATGTCTGAACTTCCAGATGTGGGAAATGATTTGAATTGGTGCAGAGTTAATTAACACCTTTTATCTGAGAAGAGAAGAAGAGAAGCACACCATCTGGTGTTTTCTACTGTGACGTTGGTGTACAAGTCTAACCGGTCAGACACGTTGCTTTTTCAACATCAGAGTGAGTTTTGGACAGCTCTGACTTTCCCTCCTCCCTTGCTGCTGTCACTTAACTTGGGTTTTTGCATCAGTGCTGCTGGAAAAGTTCGGCTACCCCCCAGATATTTCAAAGAACTCTGGATTTTCAAGCAAAGGCATCGCAGCAGCTCTGGTGTAAAGCTGCTGGGACCGCCGCTGACGATAAAGATACCATTTCCAGTAACGGCATTAATGTGCACACATTATCCATATTAATTAGTATGTTTGTGAGTGTGACTTGATCTGAGGAAACTAATACAATGGATGTGATGTTTGATCAAGAACACACAATTGGTTTGGGTCTATCGATTTAGCTCTAACACCTAATGACTGTTGATCCAGCTCTGTGAGATCCAAACAGGATTACATCAAGATCTTTTATGTGACAAAATTGACATGTTTACCACTGTAAACATGAACTGTTAACATGACAACAATGGATGGGAGTTATCCCATCAAATATGCCAATATGCCACCTTTTCTACTCGTTGTCAAACTTGCATTCTGCAGCAACCCAATTGTAATATTTTACTTATATTTCCATTATTTAATTTTCTATAAGATGGGAATTATTTGCTTTTAAGGACAGATGGGCAACATAATATTGATTATGGATTACTTTAGATAGAACATTTAAAAGATGAGTTAACCTTCCATAATATAGACAAACTAGTTAATAGGTTTTGTAAAACTGCCAAACCTGAACTAATATTACAGTGACGCGTTGTAATAATATCATAAACAAAATGCTTGAAGAGTTAGAATAAATATTGTTGTGAAATTTGCAAGTTTTTATTGGATGAGGTTTAGTTAATGAGTTGAAGTCAAATTCCAAGGACTCTAGGCGTTTTTGTTTAATTATTAAATCAAACTTTTTCCCTGTTATATGTCAGAATTACTAAAATTAGTGAGAAATAAGAGAATCATTTTAGACAGCTTGCTGTTTAAAATGATGAAGTTATATTTATTGCAAAGAGTAAAACAGCAACCCTGGTGGAGCTGCGGGAATTTCCAATGAAGACTGAAACTGGTCTAAAGAAGAGAGTTGCAAAACTTTTTGTCTTCCAAAGGAATGTTTAAGGCTGGATAAAATCTCCCAAAATCGTACAAAAATTGTGTTGTTTTCTGAAGTATCTAAACTGATAACAAACATGAAACATGCCACACCATTTTATTTCACTAAAATAAGCATATCCACTGAGGAACATGATGGAGGCGTCTTCATGCTGTGAAGACAGTTGTCGCAAAGATGCATGCCATGATAAGTTGCTCCCGATACTGTTCAGTTTTCACCCAGAATATTCAGGTGTTTTTTTTTAGAAAGCTAAATATGAAGAAATTAATTATTTTCCAGGTTGCCATGATTTGAAGCAGACCAAAATCCACAAAGGGATGTCTGTACCAGATCAAAATGAAAGTGTGGGCAACATCTGCAAGTGATAAAAGTCAGAATGAAATGACAAATTACATGGAGTTAATGTCGAGACATGAAAGTGAGTGTGCAAATAGGTACAGTTTCACATCTACTTCTCCATAGCTTCATATATGTAGAAAACAGCCGACACTTGGTTACAACATTCCAACTTGTGCAAGGGTTACATGGCAGCACAGTGATCGAGAAGTTAAAGAGGAGGAGATGGCGATTTTTGAGAGCCAAGCCTTGGAGACATGGGTTTGTCTCCGAGGGTCGGGAGACAAACTTTTCTGTTCTGGCAAAAACGTTGCTTTTCGCTTCGCCAACAGTTTTAGTTACAATTTTTGAAAAAGGGCAATCTGTGCTTCCCTGCAAGCCTACCTTGTGTCATTTGTGCTCCCGGGTCAAAGACGTTCTCTGGTTCCAGAATCCAAGCTCAAGGCTCTCACTCCTCCAGCTAACTTTGATTATGTCCTCCAGCCTTATTACTGTTTGGCATTAGCCCGCCTGTCCAGTCTCCAATGATCTGTCCTATCGCTCTGGATCAGGAATCTTCTCTACTCTATTTCTGCATCTGTTCACTGGGTCTTCCAAGCCACCAACACCATCAGCACATACAAATACCAACGGTGAGGATTTGGCATATGGGTCACAAAAGTGTTAAAAGACTCCTACCCAAAAAATCATTGTGTTTCCGTTGTTCTGTTTAAGAGCCACTGTAAAAGGATGCATATAAACAAAAAGGCTAAATTCTGAGTCATATTGAGGTCATTTTCTTCTATTGCAGCTTAACAAATGTTACATCCATCTGTTGATCCGACAATGACCACGTCAATGAGCAATCTTTCCTGTTTCATACACACAAATCAAGCAGCTCCCCTCTATCCATCACTGTCATGCTCCCCATTCCTGAGGGTCACCCGGAAATGAAGCCCCTCACCAGCAGCAAGAACAGAGATCCAATCATGACTGGTCTGTCACACGCATGCCGACACACCGTCACACGTACCACAAACGAGCAGAGGCGTGGGGGTTTGTGCTGCGAGCGCACACAAACACACTCGCACTTCAGCTTATTGAGGTCAGAGAGGTCCGGGCAGCGCGTGTGATGGCTGAGATGGAAATGGTCTCCATGATTCAAAAAAGGGTTCAGGTTTAACTAGACCGGCATCCTCTGGTTTACACAGGAAGGTTTTTTTTTTGTTTTTGTTTTTTTGTGTGTGCTTGCTAGCTGCCCTCCTGATGAAAGATTGACATTGTGTTATGCTGTAAATAAAAAAAGAACAGTACAGTACTTACTCATTTAGTGTTTAGCTTTGTCGTTGTGAACAGGTGAGCATGACTAAGATTTCAAACACGTGTTTTTGCGTGCAAATAGTTCAACAGGTAAAAATATAATCTAAAAGAATATTTTAATTAATCAATTTTAAAAACAAGTTACAGTAGGACTTTTTCATTCCTTTTATGCAGAAAAGTAAAATTGCTTATTTATGTCATTAATGTTATGCAATTGTGAGGTTTTTATGTTTTCAGCCATAATAATCAAAATATTAATACAGTGGGTGATGATTCCTTTAGGTTTAATAGAAATTGAGAAAAACGAAGTTGTTTTACGGTTATATTGTGCCAACCAGCTGATCACACACTAGACCGGGGGTCAGCAACACCTTTCCAATCAAAAATTCACCTTTGTCTTCCCTGGTACAAAACAAATACTTACCAGCAGACACAAAAAACAATAACATGTTTCATTATATAATCAACGCTTGTTGTGTCTTTAATTAAAAAACATTTTTTTAATGTAAAAGATCCACTGTTGAGGAGCCAAAGATTCACGTTGGCTCTGGAGCCTGGAGTGAGTAAATCTTGACGATGATACTTTTTTCCCCTCCCACTGGAGTTGCTGCATATCCGTCTTTGAAAAGCTGGGTAACATTCTTAAACATTTTTTTTTTTAAAGCTACAAACATATATTTTCATATTCTGTCATCAAAAGTGCTCAACGATTTACATTTAAAAAAAAGATATCTGACTTGTCACACATATAGTCCTTACCAGCTAAACTACTAGGCTAATACTCGCATGTTTAACATGTTTAATACCTTCATGTAACAGATTGATAATTCGTCTGCAATAGTTCTTGGTGTGGTGCTGGCTAATTAAAACATCGCTGTGCTAGATTAATTTAGTGTTGTGAATTAAATTAAATTAAATTTGATGACCTACAAAAGAAAACCAGCCACACAAACGAGTGACTAAGATAAATTGTGCTTAAAAAGACTCCACTGGTTTTGGGAGAAAAAAAGTTACATTCTCTAGGTAATGCTTACACATATTGTTAAGACTTCTGCAGCTTTTTTAACTTCCACTACTGTTATTGCATTGTTTTCCCTTTCAGATGGCAGCTGCTCTCTATCTGCCCGCCATCCGACCGCACACAGACAACAGCACAGATCGGCTGGCGTAGAAACCGGAAATACGGTGGAGCTTTTAGCAGTTAATTGGTTGCCAATTACTGCCAGAAGATTGTGTGTTGGGCTTTGTTTTCGTAGGAGTGGAAGCAGAAACCACAGGCTGGACTTTACCGGCTTTCAAAACTACTGTGCAGCCTGATTAACACAATGTTTAATTTCGGGACGAGCGAATGCTAATCAGATCCAATTTACACTAGTGTAATGCGAAAGTAAAATATAAATTAATAAAAAGTGGACAGCTCATTTTCTTAGAAGGTGAAACAAAAAAAACAATCCTTCTCAGCACCTTGTCTAACCTTCACGGACATCAAACAAGAGCGGACTAATTATTAAAGTGTCGTGTGCCCTGAGCCTTTAGCATCGAACTCCTCATCTGGCGAAAATAATGAATTCTATCCGAGTGGCTTAACACCGGAGTAATCACTGCTACACACTCAGGGCAAATACAGTGAACGCAATGATCTGCTGAGTTTTTCTCTGGTTAAACCTACACTGGAAAGTGACTACGCTCGAGAAGTCTGGTGTGAACATCGAACAACAAGACAGGAGAAGTCTCTGGTGGTATGATCCAGTTCCACCAAACAGAGCTTTAAGGGAGCAGTCCAGATATTCTGTGAAGTCTTGGCATTTGTTTATGGATTTCTGAGGCAGATTTTACTGCTCTTGTTCAGCGGGAGTTTACTTTTAGATGCGTTTAGGCAATGTGAAATCTCAAGGTTGTTGGTATAACTAAAAAAATACGTCTTTTAGAAAGCTTGTTCAACTTTCACAGAAAAACTGTATTTTAACCTCATTTGTATCTTTTTTTTCCCACATTGAAACCCAAAACCTTAATGGATTCTACTGCGGTGTCATGATAGACCAACAGAGAGAACACAGTTATGAGGAAAGGATCCACTGGTTAATAAAATGGTTAAAATTAGTAAAAATATAGTTCCTTTGTTATCAGGTCCTCTGAAAAAATACTTTGCTGAACCAGTTTTAGCTGCAAGCATCGTGTAACTCACCCAGATGTGCTTAAATGCTTATTCTTTGACTGTCAGGTTAAATGGAGAGTCGGTAAATGTCTAACTTTCAAGTCTTTCCACAGGCTCAGTCTTTGCTCCTCGTTTAGCTTCATCTTTCTTCCTATTACGAGTGGAAAGCTTCATTTTCTCTGCTGAAGCAACCCCACATCATAACTGCATTACCACCATTTTTACAGACTGGTTAGTATGTGCACCCTAAGCTGAATTTAAATTTTTTTTCAACTTATTGTCTTTGCATATAAGTCAGAAGATTCGAGTTTGACCTCATAGGACCATAGCAAACTCATTATCATTTTTACTGTATCCCTGATAAGGAGCTCGCTTGGGTGTTACTGTGAGTTCCTCCTCACCAGAGGTTCCCAGTTCAAATCCTGTTTCCTCCTTGGAAAACTCTGGGGGGGATGAAATGGAAAGGGCATCTGGTCTGGTTCAAAACATCTGACAATTTCTGAAATGCAAAGCTCAGGCTACTGTTTCATATTCAAACATTTTTATACCTGACTTGTTTGACAGCCTCGTTTATCTTCATGATGCCCCAATGTTCTCTAGAGACAAAAAACCCCCCTTAGGCCCTCACAGGAGAGGCTCTCACAGGAGAGCTGGAATTGCTCCAGCTGGAATTGCTCTAGCAAGCAGCCTCCAGCTGCTTGCTAGAGAGCCTTAACTCCAGGCCAGGATCCAGAAGGAAACCTGTTAATGTTCGTCCAGGTGAGGGGAAAAACTGTTTCCACTGATATCTATAACCAATCTCAGTCCTGTTTAGACGGATCACCCTAACAGTTTTCAGGGGATTCTCTTGCCCCTGACAACTTGAATCTTGTGATTATTTTGACACTCAAAACCATGATAACAAAATTGGACTTGCTAGTAACAACGTCAATGTTTGCACCTGTTTTAGAGCAAAATTAGGGATCTCACGTTCTAAAACTCCCTCTTTAATCATATAGTCTAACATGCGCATGATCTCAAAGCGGTCATAGTTTTCAGGTATCTGACCCACGTAAACAGAGGACTCTCAGGAGTAAAATAATAAAGTTTATTGAGATAATGTGGATGTGTCTTTAGTGAGGAAGCAATGGTCATGGCAGGGAATGAAGGGAAGATCTAGAACACAGAGCGTCGTAGGGAACCGGAGACTTCTGGAGGTGAGACGGAGAAGGTGAGTAGTTGAACCAGTGCAGAGATGATTAGAGAAGGAGCTTACTGTTGTTGATTGAAGTTGACGCCAGGGAGGGGTGAGTGGAGAGACTTTCCCGCTGAGTCCAAGTGGTTGTTATCCAGAGGGGCGTGTGGCAGATGGTGAATGGCTGGAGCGGGCAGATCGAGCTGAGCACTGAGAGCAGGAACCAGAGTGGTATGAAGTCCAGGAGATCTTGAACGGAGCAGATGTGAGCACAAGTGAGGTAAACCTGAAGATATGAGCACAAAAGGGAATTACTGGGGGCACGGGTGAAATAAAGTAACAAAAGAAACAAAACATCTAACTACAAGAAACACTAGCGACTGGGGCTGAGAATAGGTAACGTTACCAAGAGTAACAAACACTCAGGCGACGGGAAGCTGGATCCCTGCTCCTTATAAACAGCTCAGCCCAATCAGCCCAAATGCAGATCACCTGGAGTGGAGCTAAGGTGAGGAGCAGCTCCAGCCGCTCGTCCCCTCGTGGATAACCTGTGAAGGTGCTAGAAAGTCTCATTATGACAAAAGCCTGATCAAATCTGACTAGGGTAACTTCTACACCAAAAACACATAATCTAAAATACAGTTTTAGATTATATATATTTTTTAAAGCGTACAGATAAACCAAACCTGAAATTAAGTATTGCACACAGTTACATGTATGAAAACAAGAGTAGGGATACTCATTGATCTAAAAAGTGTCTGCCTCCACTGGATATAATATACCTTGACAACTAAGCAATGTTTAGCTGTCTACTGCAAGTAAGATACTGTCTACTCATTAATAGTTTGAGTTCACAACAGAGACTTTTCTTTACTAATGTCTCATTGTTTGTGTCCATAGAGACTCATTGGGGAGGAAATTCAAATTCTGTCACAACAAAGAGCTTCACATCAAAGCACTATTTTTCACGAGTACTGCATTCATTCTTTTCTTTTTTTTTTATTGCAAGAAGAAAACATAATAACTTTTTATTTACCATGTGAGGTATTAGATTTATTAGACTATAATCCCACACAATAGAAAATCCTTTTGGAATGTTTTTATGACTTCTTAGGCGTACACACAAGATATTGTAACAAATGATCAAAGCAGACCTGAGGAGCTTAAAGTCTAGAAAGTTAGATCAGAAAGTTGGACATGGGGAGCCACTAAGGACCATCCTCATCATACAGAGCATCACGCAGGGCTAACACAGACAGTTTGCAGAGTCTCACCCCCACAAAATGCGCTGACGGTCCCTGAGGAGAATATACCAATCATGTTGTTGCAAAGCCACCTGGCAACGGCTCGGACCATCCAGCTTCCTCTGCTCTCAGCTGCAGCGGTTCTGTAGCAACGGATCACACAAACCTCGGAGGCGAAACTCACTCAACTCCTGAGAAATTAGTGCAGCTCTCTCAGCTGCCTATCTGAGGCTTTGTTGCTCATCGGTTATTGGCCATCAGAGTTGTTTTAGAAGAACCATACAGTCAGTCCAGAATTTCCCTGAAGGAGTAATCCCAAGGGATAAATAAAGTTGAGTCTAAGTCTAAATCTAAGTCTAAATACTTGAAAATAAATGTCAGTCAAATGCGTTTCCAAAAAGTATCACATCACTGTGTAAATTGGGTTTGTTCCAGACGTTTCAGCAGTTTTGGGTCGTTTTTTTTTTTTTGTACATTACCAGAATATGGAGTAGAATTTTAATTTTGAAATGGACCTCATTAATACACTGCATGGTGCCCGTATTCATACCGCAACAAGTTATTCAGATTAAATCACTATACAAAATTACAAACGTTAAGATCAATATATGTTATGCTGCTTCTTTGTAATCATTGTAATCAATATAGTAAAATGTAGTTTAAAAAATAAAAAAAAGCATCAAAATGAAAAACAGACGTTCAGTCTTTATTAATATTCAGCTGATCACCTTTTCTCTGCAAGCTTTTAGGAATAAGCAACTATGAGCCAGGCAAGTTATTTACTCAGTATTTTCTAGCAAAATAGCTGAAGCTCTGTTATTTCAGGTTGAGAACTGCTTGCAATTTCCAAGTGTAACCACAGATCTTCATTTGGATTTAGATCTGAACATTTACCCGCCTATACTTTGATCTGAACTTTAAACTTTGAGGGATTTTTGTAGCCTCTAAGGACAGTCATGTATTTAAGGCTATTATTATCATCATAGTTGCTCATTGCATTATTGTCTGCTGCTGAAAAAGGCATCCCCACATCATTACGCTGCCACCACCATGTTTCCAATAGCGATGGTGTGCTTAGGGTGAGGCAGGACTAGCAACTCCACACAGAGAGAATAAAAACACTTAGAAAAAGCAACTTGTGAAAATAGATTTTGTATGCAAATTATGAATGCGAAAATAAACAGTTCAGATTTTATCGAATTTCTTACACTTCCATAAAGTCTTGTGGTTATTTAAAAAAAATTATATTTATTTCAACAAACAATAGTTGAGTAGAAGTATAATATTTCCCCGACAACACTACCCCCAACCTGAAAAAGCGAGTTTTATTAATGACTTAATGATCTTGATGCATTTTAGAACTTATATAGTGACTGTTTTAGATTTTGACTGTGTTCTCGCATAATTGATTTTTTCTCATTTAATTGTGTCGCAGCAGTTTTTGTTTTTCATTTAAAGTTTCGAACATATCAGACAGAAAGGGATGTTCAAATTTGGTCGAGTCTACAACATTGTTCTTAAGATCTACAATAAAAGCAGTAGACGTACAAATATTCACAGAGTGGGAGAATATATTGGCACAACAAACTGGCTAGAATACGCCTGCAGGGATTGTCAAGTTATTTTGTAGTTATTTTGTATTATGCAGATCTTAACTACGCCGCAGTCCAAATCATCAACAATTAAACAGCTCAGGACTTTTTGCTTTTCCCAGGGCAGAGAGTTTGTCGAACAGTAGCGCACACAGAACTAAGGGAACCAAACTCGAACTGTCAAGCTCAAAACAGGTAGTACACACAGATGGCGGAGCAACTTTTGGGAAGATGATTTAAAACCCAGAAAGAAGGTGCATCTTTTAAATCAAATAAAGCTAAATAAATCTCTGCGGGGGCTGCAAGGAAAAACTCCAGGCTCTGGCGCTTTGAAGGCAGAGTAACTCATAGTTATTGCCAGATTATGTTTAGAAGTATACTGACATTTGAACGATGAAAACAGATTTATTTGCACCGGATGGCTCCACAATGTTTCTATTATTCCCTTTAATGATGACTTTATTGTCATTTGAAAATGATTTTTGAGGCTACATTATGTGCTAAACAATCCTCTCGAAAATAAAAAGGTGCTGAACCCCAGGGGGAATAAATATTTTAATATAGTAAATTTTATCTCTGTATCTTTATTTTCATTCAAGTGTTAAGTTTTTTTTTGTTTTATTTTTGGTACTCTTAATTACTTTGGAAACCATGTCTATTTGTACATATATATATATATATATATATATATATATATATATATATATATATATATATATATATATATATATATATATATATATATATATATATATATAT
>JAVLVB010000489.1:605905-632329 GCA_032876305.1 Orestias chungarensis | reverse complement strand
TATATATATATATATATATATATATATATATATAGCAGCGGGTGAGAAGCTTCAGCTAGGTGCCACGGTTGCCTGTCTGAGCTGCCAAATTACAGCAATGCGCAGATTTCTCACACAGTTCGCATTAGGAAGACTGTACAGAGATGCATTCGCTCGCAGAGTAGTGATCGTAACAGTCAGGAAAGTGTAAACAAACACGCTCATATATAAATGGACGTATTCTTCCTCTTTGGGATAAGTAGAACTAGTTTGGTTTCTATGGCCTCGGTCCCCTCCTTTAATCCTGTTCTACATCACTAATCTGTTTTAATTAAACTGCATGAGATGTCAAAGGCCAGTCAGCCATTCCGGTTTTAGCCTCAGACCCCAACCTGTCATATTTGCTTTGACCCAATGAGACATCTCTGTTCCATCAGCCCATCCTCTCTTCCCAGTACAGTATTTTGAAACAATATCCAGTCAAAAAGCATCTCTAAACCTCTATATTTATTTGTGTCGCGGAAGAATAAGGATGCATGATTTCCTTTCTTATTTAAATGAAAAGTTTGTATTGTTTATGCCTCCTTTGCTATCCTACACCTAAATAAAGGCAAAGGACACTAATTCTCTTCATAGGTCAAAATATTTAATTTCAGCATAAACCAGCTATTCTCTAAAGGCCTCAAAGTTTTTTTTTATAGAAAGTTCTTAAATGAAAACCTCATGAAGACCAAGCGACACAGCCGACACAGGTCAGGGAGAAACTTGTGGACCCCTCTTAGAGCTCTGTTTGATTGAAGGGAGGATTAGATAAATGTCGAATGTTGAAGAATAGATTCAATTTCAGAAATCTGGTATAGAGACAAATAATTTTCAAATAATATGAAGACCTAATAAGACTCCTATTTCTTTACAGGTAATGATACCAAAGCCATATATCAGCTAAATAATGTAGATGAAAAGAGACTTTAAATTGCCACAGCACTTAAGATGGTCTTCTGGCAGACAGAAGATGAGTTGTGTTCAGGGCCTAAATGCGATGATTTGTAACTGCAAATTAAAATGTTGTGGGCCGAGGATGAAAGCAGCAGAGCCCTTGGCTTTTTGGTCTCTCCGCTGCACAGTTGGCAGCCTGGGGATAAAATCAGACATCGTTTGGAGCTCTGCTTTATTTGGCCACGAGCCGAGTGCATGCGTTTACTCAGCCGTGGAGTTTGGTCTCATCCACGAAAAGCTCCAAGGCAACATATCTGTTTCTAACCGCTCAAAGCTCCAGTGTATGTGATGGTGGATGCTTCCATTATTTCCACATTTTTAAGATACAACTAGTGTCTTTACACAATGAAAGTGATTTGGCCTGTTTTCTATCTCACAGAGACAAAACAATATCTTTGTCTTGCTAGTTATCATGTTAGCTGCTCTCTCTTGTCTCTAGTGTTTTCTTCTCTTCGTCCCTTTAAGTTAATAACACGGGCATTTAAGGCAGACATCAGATTATGAGTTCTCTCACATTCCTAGCTAAGTTCAAGACGTTAATCACTATATTTAAAATCTTCACTCTCGGTTATAGAAGCTTGACCTGGATCTTGTGATCTTGTTGTTGGTTAATGAAGCGGACTCAGAATACCTGCCTCACGTTTTCTTTTCACCTCTGGATGAGAAACACAATCTGAGCTGCAGCGTAAAGCTAAAAGTTTGTAGGATCATCTAGTAAAATGCATAGAAACAGACATTTCTAGAAATGGAAATTCTTTTTCCACCTCCTTAAGCCATGGAACATTTTCTTAGCCAGCTAGTCTGTTTCCTAACTTTGGGCTGCTTATGTTACCGCTACTGACTGGTTGCTGCTTCTCCATTGTGTTTTTTTTTTTAGGCTGCTTAGTCACCATCATTCGATGTGAAGTTTAATGTGCGTGTTGCAGACCATGCTTAAATCAGGTTGCTATTATAAGCCTTGAATCTACACCTGTAGGTTTTCTATCATGAGATCCTGACACAGAAGAGAGAAGGTAAGCTGAAGTATTTTCCATTTAGCGTGTCCCCAAACATCCCTGTAATACACGTTGTTGTAGTTGTGTTGCTTTTTTTGTGTTAATGCTGCATACCACTTTTTTGTTGTTGTCCAAAGTTCATTTACTGGCCTTTTCGTGCAACTTTGGTGTTAACCTTACCTTGAAGCGAATGTCTCCCAAAGGTGTGTGATTGTAAATAATATGCAGACATTGACGCCTTATTCCATAAACAAGGAACAATAAAGCAAACAACCACACTTTGTTAATTTATTTACAATATAGATTATTTTGTTAGTATTAAGAATGTCAAAAGATGAAAATAAAATCCATTTTTGACCATCCCGTTCTGTCCGTCTCTTTGTTCGCACTATTTTACCAGATGTTCCGAATAATATTCCAATAATTCCAAAAACTGAAAACCAAAAGGGAAAATCTTGTTAGGTCGCCCTCTCGGCCCCAGCATAAGCTGTTTATGGTAATCGCGTGTAGCACACAAACATGTTCTGCTTTCTAAAAACCAGCGTAATCCCCGGAGGAATCGGACCACTCATCTCTCCCGTCCCATTCTTCCTGCAAGTGAGTTCTGCCTAATTAATGTGCAGCGAGTACAAAACGGAAACGTTTGACCTCATCCCGAGTAAAAATAAGTCGCCACAAGCCTTTTGGGTAGTCAAGGCTGCGCTGTGGGATGTCCCGATTTCCAGCGCGAGAAACGTGTGTGAGCGCAAAAATTATTGCAGCTCGGAGGCTAATTGGGGCAACGCATATTAATTCATTAACATGTCTCCCTGCTGGTACCCACCTCAGATCTGGGCCTCATCTACTGCAGGTGGTTCCTGGGAGACGCAAATAAGACTTATTTTCAAGTAATATCAGGAGATCTCAAGATGTCTGTCAGAGACCAAGACAGAAATCAAAGCTTTACTTCTATCCTTCTAAGATGGGTTGATCACAATATTTAGTCAGTTTAACATAAATTCCTTGTTAAATTTCTCTCTACTTTCCTGAAGTACCACAGAAATGTACCTTAGTTTATTTCACAATGTGCAAAGCAAAGATAAGGTTTCTGTTTTGAGGGGACTTCAATGAAATTGTAACCATAGTAAAATCATTAGTATTGACATCCACTAATAAAAGATACCCTGTCTATCTTTTGTACATGTGAGTGTGCATTTTTTAAAGCTTATTTCAACTGTGAGAGCCATTTTGTTTCCAAATGAGGAGATTGTCATCACACTGAAGGCCAAAATGGGCTTCTGGGTTGTTCAATATTAAAGCAGCACTGAAAACTCTGAAGGAAGGCTGTGGTGCTAAATCAGCTTGTGTATGTGTGTTAATGTGTGCTCATGCAGCACGGGGCCATTTTGTGCAAACATGTTGATAATAGAAGCCAAATTAGCCACAGAAAACATTGGTATCAAGATCAAAGCTATCAAAGATCATTTCCCTTAGTAGCATCTAAGTAGCAGCTTTTTCCAACAGGAAAGGAAACATATAGAATGAAAGTAAGTAAAAAAATAATTTAGAGCTACGTAGTGGTAAAAAAGGGAGGTCTGAAAAGAAAGATTTCTTTATTTAAATCTTTCTTTGAAAACCAGCAGGTATTAACAGCCAGAACAAAGAATAACGAGATAAGAGACGATGAAGAAAACCAAAATAGAAAACTGAAGACGATGTGTTGAAAGAGGAAAGAGAGACAAGATCCTCAGCAGGAGAAAAACTGGAAGCAAATGTATAACAAAAAAAAAATACCTCCAGAGCACAGAAACAAGTGGGGGTTGGGCAGAATGGTCTACTGCCACCTACTGTAAGAAGGTGCACAGATGAGATTCTTTGGATATTTCTTCCAGTGGAGACTATTTATGTTGCTTGTGACCGACTCAAAATAGACCCAAGACCCAAAGCAGGCTTGTGCTGTGTTGTTGTTTTTACTTTCATTTTACATTAATTGAGCTAATTATTCTTACGTATGACAGATAACCAAATTGTCTTTGTGCAAAATGTGTTTGAAAACAACTAGCGTTGTTTAGCAAGCCATAATCACCTTTTTGATCCTATCCCAGCTGAAGAGCAATGTAATCAAATCTTGAAGAATCCAATCAGCAACATTTGGCAAAAAAAGTCAACACGCATTAAAGGCCTTTGTCACTCACTTGTATGAAAGCGCTCGATGTTAATATGAAGCATTGTGAGCCTTTATTACTAAGGGCACACCTCGTGTGACTCGTTGCGAAGGAGGAATCCCAAAACAGGGATTGCCAATTTATGAGAATGACACAGTCATTAATTGATGTTGCGAAAAAACAATGAGGTCTGGAAGTGTTTCATCTCGAATGGTTCCGATGGCCGACACACCCAGGACAAGTGTGCATTACAGTCTGTTCATAATTAATTAACGTTCACCGCACACAGCTCTGGCTTTGGTCTCTGTGTAAAGGGATACGCAGAAAGCTTCCGACTGAAACAAATGCGTCATCCTGCGTTGGTACACACTCAATGCACACTAAAGAATAAGTGTATGTTAGAATATTTCTTATTACAGGTGTCACTACAGCTTCAATATTTTTATTGATTGCCAACAAAATTAAAGGACATTTTCTAAAACAGGTTATGTAATGTTTAAGTTTATCTTTGAAGGTTCTGCCCAGTCCCATTTCACCCCTACTTATTTTCACTTCCAATCATTAAACAATCTTTTTTTAGTTGTCTACTTAACCATTCATATCTGTTTATTTTTATGCAGGCTATTGCTATATACTTAGAAAATGTCTGAATTGCCACTTCTACACTTTACTTTTTGTCAAAACTATATATTTGTTTGTTTTGACAGATTATATTAATTTGTTTATATTTTACTAGAACTAACATTGGTATTACCTGAAATTTTTTTTGTTTTTCTCTTAATCAGGATGAAACATGTGTTATAAGACAAAAACGGAAACAATAATCTATTTTTAGAGCTGCAAGGAATCACTGAGAGATGTAACTTACATTTAAGGCGACTGTGTCTCTGCTGCAAGTAGAGACATCAGAAAGTCGTGGGTTCGGTTTCAGCTTAATCACTTCACTGATCTGTGTACTAGTGTGAAAGCGACTTGGTGAGTGTGGCTGTAGTGTTAAGTGTTTGGTGTGGGTTTTCTTTTTTTAATTTGTCTGGTTCAAACAAAATCACATACATTTTTTTTCTTACTAATGTGGGTTAGACATGTAAAACTACAAAAAAAATATCTGTATTAAATTGAGGATGATTTATTCTAAACGTGACTGAGATTAGATTTTAAAACAGAGCTGATATCAGTTGCAACAAAAATAGCTCACATTAGGGTAATGGTGTGTCATGACTCAGAAAACATAGATATAATTAAAACTGTGGGGAAGCCTGACCAAAGAGGGTGGCTGATAAAAGGACAGTAGACAAAGATAATCCAGTACAGCCGGTGGATTATTAAAAAAAATGAAATTATAACAATCCATAATTAATGTTAACTTGGCGTGAATAAACCCAGGTGTACTTAAACCAACCAATATCAACACCAACTGCAGCACAAAAGCAACAACCAAACAATTTTTAGAGTTTAGTCATTACATAAAACAAGTTATAACTGGCTAATTTGAAACTTTATATGCATTAAAACCCTTTTGTAGTACCTGGCTGGACCCCCTTTTACCTTCAGAATCTTTTGTGGCATAGATTCAACAAGGTACTGAAAACATTTCTCAGAGATTTTGGTCCATATTTACATGATAGCACAATGCAGTTGCTGCAGATTTATCGTCGACAAATCCATGACGGAATCTCCCGTTCCACTACATCCCAAAAGATGCTCTATTGGATTGAGATCTGGTGACTGGAGGCCGTTTGCGTACATCGAACTCATTGTCATGTTCAAAAATGGTTAAGGCTATCACTTATTTTTTTATTCAGATTTGAGGTTACAGTGCCGCGTGTAGACCTGTGTTGGAGTGCTTTGTGCACAAACGATCCAACATGATTCTGGTCCTCTGATAATTACATGAGGGTTTCATCATCAGGTTTATTTAATTAAAGGTTCGGTTTGAAGGAAAATTTTAGCATAGAGTTGAGTAACAGCAGATGAAGTACACCCAGTTGGGGTCCAGTCATATACCTGGTCTATGTACAGTAGATTTAGTACATATCGGAAGCATGTGAGGCATACAAGTGTTGTTCTGGACTCCTTATCACTTTCTTGGTGAGTCATTCATTGCCTCTTGGAGTTATTTTGCTAGGCCTGACCAATCCTGGAGAGTTTGCTCGCTGTGCCATGACGATGAGGCCTCCCGCTGTAACTCACTTAAAATTCTTTAGATCAAGATGTGCTGCTTATATAAGACCCTTTCAAGTTTAGATAATAGATTATCCGATGAGAACTATTTATGTAATATCTTGATATCTAAGCATTGGAATTAATCAGGTTTAAGCATGATTCTCACAGGTTATTCATAATTTAGATTTTTTCAATAAATGATCAATTAAATCATCATTTCCTAAATTAACTTTGATATGTACTTCATAAGGTGTGTTTCATAGAGGGAAAATACATTTTAGACCAATTTAGAAACTCTTTATATACAGTATGTTACCCCACCATAACTATATATAAATCCACCTAACTTATGTATAAATCTAGTCCTTGATGACATTGGAAAACAAGGAAACTCTTAATGTGTGCATCTTTCTGCTGTTGCGGTTCAATATTCTATAATTCTGCTGTGACGTACAATCCGAGTTAACGAGCTGTAACCTCTGGAGGCCTCGGCAGTGGATCTTGAAAAATTGATTGCTCAACTCATCAGCATACTTCATTTTATAGCACCCCCTAGGACATCAGAGAAGCATAAAACCCAACATGAAGTGACAAACGACAAATGGATGTTGACAAATTTCGTGACTGATGATAATCATCCAAGCAGCTCAGATTTTATGGTTTGGGTTTTTCCATTCGTTGCAGCAGAGAAATACCTTTGCACATAAAATACACATGAAGCTTTTTTTAAGCACTTTGGGGGTTTAGTGCAGGTCACTGGGGTTATTTGAGTACATTGCTTTTCATAGAAAGGAACAGTGATGCCCTCAAAGTGTTTTAAACTTGTTCTTGATTGGAGATTGAAATCATGAACAATCTCTCCTGTCAATCATCAATTTTATTTTATTATTTGAAGGAGCTTGGCAACAGTTTTGGGGAGAAATTTGTCTAAATATTAATTTAAAAATGAAGCGTAGACATGACAAGACGCTGAAACCCTTCACCCGACCAGCTGTGCTCCTCTCACAGTTGTGGTGGGGAAAAAAATCAAGTCATTCTTATCAATGACAGGAAGACAGCAATCAAACTATTATTTAAACAGGGTTTGTTTGTCACGCAGTGTGATCTGAATGACTTTAAACTGGCCCATGTTTAATCTTCAGTATGCCTAAATAAGACTTATCCATTTTTTTCTAATGGTTATTTGGGGGTTTGGTAAAGCTAAACATCTGCTTTAGCTTCAAGGCCTGCAGGTGCGAACAGTTTTTCTTCTTAAAAAGAAGAAATATGTTACAGGATTGCTACATGTTTAACTCCATCTAACTACCAATCAACTCACTTTCACTGAAGTCTCTGTAAACAATAGTATCCGCAGAGGACAATGCTGATATTTTGTTCAGGATTATAAAGAGTGTTAGCCTTTGTCTTTGTCTTTAAAGTTTGCCTTGGCCATTATAAGCTCAAGGGAAGTGACTTTCAAACAGTTTATCTTTTATATAAAACTTTAAAAGTTGTAACGAATGAAACAAACTTGTGGAATCTATGAATAATAATTGTGAACAGATCCTCCAAACTGAGCTGCAGATCCCTGCAAGGCCTCCCAGGTGCCAGTGGCAGTTTTTCATGTGTTTTAATTGGATAGTTTCTGAGTAGCTTTGGAACCTGTCTGTCTGTTAGGCTTGAAGCAGGTTTCCTTTTCCTATTATTTTTCTTTTTGAAAAAATAAAAAGAATGACAGTATGCCACTCAGAATTGTTATCCAGTTGCCATTGTGAAGCTCAAAAGAATTATTTACATTAGACATTACTTTTGTTTTAAGTCCACTGTAATAAACAAAATTAAAAGGCCAAAAGAAACGGTAAGAGGTGACAGAAGATGTTTTAAAGGAACACTAAAGAAGTTTCAGTTTTAGTTGATTTTGGCGGCCAGTGGACAAATGTGTTACTGTTTTGACTGAAGTAAGACTGCATTTCCCAGGAGAACCAGCGCACAGCTTCGTAAAATCCTGATCTCCCGGTCGCCTGCAGTTGGATTGAAGCACATTTCGGTTTCCAGTGTCTGTGTGAAGGATGAATAGCGATGAGGTGATGCATCTAATTATGGCAAAACAATGTCCTACGATGATTAAAATAAGAAACGGGGGAAGTGATGTCTGCTGCAAAGCAGTCAGCACATTTGTAGTTCTTTGGTAGGCAGGGTTCCTGCCACACAAAACCCACACCGAAGTGTATGTCGATGTATGGTCACAAAATGTTCTGAAAATATTTTATGAAGCTTGAAAAGTTATTTAGTGTTGCTTTAAGAACAAGAAGGAGCTGAAAAAAGAGGGCGGAGAAGATGATACACGGAATACCAGGCAACACTCTAATAATCTGCTTCAACAAACGCAGAAGGAAAGGGAGAAAGAAAACAACACACAAAGACTAAGAACATGGAAATCATAACAATAAACAACAAATTCATACTCTATGTAACAACAAAAAGTACATCATCAATGAAAAATACGCATTACTAGGCTGGTCTCCTGTGAAAGCACCTCCCAGCTTTAGTTCTTGAGGCAGACAAATTAATCTGCCTTAAAACGTTCTTTTTTTCTGATAAACCTTAAACAGAGAGATATTGGCTCTGTCACTAGAGGAGTAGATAGAGAGTACGGCTCAATCCTGTAGGGGGAGAATTCAGTCTGGTTCTCCTTGCCTCTACCACTCTTATGGCTTTTCCTGAGCTATCTCTAAAGCTAAGCTGCTAAAGGCTGCTGGAGGCCAATCTAATCACTTCTCTCCAGTCTACTGCTTTCTTTTCTACATAATTTGCATAATTTGCTGCTGTTTGAACTTTTCATTTGCACTCCCTGTAGAAGCTACACCTGTTCCTGCATTCTCTTAGCTGTGACACCTTCCTGAAGGGTCTCATTGGTTAGACGGTGCTGCCAGAAACCCAACATTCTGCCTCTCCTGCTATTTAACCTTTCCTTTTTGTTATGAAAGCACTTTCTTTTTGTGTCATCTTTCTCTTCAAACCCTCAGTGGATTGTGGCAGATGGCTGCCTGTATTGAGCCAGGTTCTGCACTAAGTGTCAACATGATTTTCTCCACCGTTGCTACATGCATGTTCATTGTGTGTTATGAGCCGAGCCATGGGAAAAGGACGCAGCATTTCAACCAACTGCTCAGATAATTTAAACAAGGATTTATGGAAAAGAAAAATCCAATATTCAGACAAAAATACAAAATACAGGGACTTGGCTTCAAGTCCAAAGGTTCAGGGGTCAGCCGTGATCAAGTCCAAAAATCAGAAAAAGGTCAAAGTCCAGGTAATCACAACAGTGAGATAGTCCAGAGGGTAAGGGAAAAATCTGTGATAAAGAAACAGGTCAAGATACATGAAGACAAGCATGAAACGCTGGACATCTACTTACTATTAGTTTTCAATACTCTGGCAGCTAGACTGGGGAAAACAGGCTGGTTTTATAGTCAGGAAAACAGGTGCAAGTCATGAGTGTTGATAGGTGGGCGTGGCCAGAGACGGATGGATGTAGACATGAATGTTAAACAAACCACCCGCACTGCCAGGAGCATTACACAAAGATGTTGCACTATTATTGTAAATGACACAGAAAGTACAGGCAAGTTTTCTACAGCCGCCAACAAATCAATCCATGGACATCCGCTAAAACTGAAGCGCCAGGCAGTGGCCCCTAGTGGTTCTTATTTGAGTGGCACTTTAAGTGAGACCTTACACTTTTGTATTGGGTAAACACAAAAATCTACCTGTTCCTAACAGCAAGTAGGAGAAGCCAACTCTCGACATGAAATATGTATGATATGCATACAATAAAATGCAAGGAACCCCTGTTAGGTGGAGCAGGGTGGTGACTGTGGGTGTGGGGTGGGCTTTGTGCGGTTCTTGCTCAGATTCTAGTTTCTTTCGTTGGTTCCTGTTCTGTTTTGGGGTGGCCCTGGGAAGCTGTTCATTGTTTGTAACGGCTTGCTGCTCCAGGCTGTTTTGAGATAAGATGGTCTTGGCGTCTTGGTGGGTTTTGGTTTTGACACTGGTCTGGACTGTGCCTTTTGTGAAATTTGGTGTGAGTATTTTAAGGCTGATTTGAGCTGTTAAATTAGGCTTTGAATGTATTACAGCACAAAGTAAACTACAGGAAATGTTATTGACCCCATATTTTTTGTACTTTTTTTAATAGCAATTTGTAGTAGTTAAATTGACTGCACTGCATTGTGGTCTTTTGTTGATGTGACAGGTTAGTTGTTTCCTGTTTTGGGTGGATCGGGGTGTGTGGACTGTGTGCTTCGGGTCCTTGTTGTGTCGTTTGTGAACTCTATGGTCTTTGTTTCGCTTTACTTGCCCTGCTTTGCTGCTTCCCCCTGCTGATCTGGCCCCCGCCCTGGTACTGAGGTGACTTGTGGGTTGTGCTTGGCCTCAAGGGGGGCTGGCTTGGGTGTGGATAACCGACTGACTTGGGAGCATGTGGTATTTTGTGGACAAACAGGTGGGGTTTGTTGCCGTTGCACAGGTGTTTATCCAGATAAGGTTTTTCGGAGAGATGACGCTGGTTAGGGGGTTGGAAATGGGGCATGAGCTTTAGGTAGGGTTGCATCCATTTTAGGTTCACTGATGTTTTGGTTTGTTGGTAGGACGGGGTTGGAGATGGTTTATCTAAGCTTGTGTTGCAGAGGCAGCAATGTTGTGTGCTATGGATGTGTACTGGGCTCCATCAGCTCCAGGTATGGGCATCCAGCAAGGGGCCTACTTAGATAACGAGTCGACTTTGTCGTGCTCTTGTATCAGGGTTCGGATATGGTTGTATGGCTTAGCGACGTCTGCTTGATTTTGGTAAGGTGGCCAAAGCTGTAAGCTTTGAAGCAATCCCTCATACTCTAATGTTCCTTGAAACTAGGCTGGTTCATTCATGTCTACATCCATCCTGTTCTGGCCAAGCCCACCTATCAACACTCATGAGTTGCACCTTTTTTCTTGCTTTGCTCTCGACGGAGGCGGACACTTTCTCTCTGTCTCCTGATCTTCCCCTTGTCTGTCCTGCTTCAGCTCTGCGTTTTGTGTTTTTTCATTCTTTTTTATTTATTTATTTTTTAATTATTTTTGGAGCTTCTCCCTGCATATCTTCCGAAAACCGAAAAATCCATCAGCAAGATGCCTTCTTTTTCTTTTTCTGAGGATGACTACGCTAAACTCAACATGCTGGAAACCAAAAACCACGACTAGAAGTAAATGTGGAAATAAATGCCGGTTACGATACAACTCTACCTCTTACTGGACATGATGCTGCTACCCGTCAGCTAATCAGCATGGGCAAGGACAACCAGAAACAAGAGGATGTTGCTTTGAATAACAAGACAAGTAATGCCTGGAATGTGCTCGGCGCTAAACCGAAGAGTAAGTCATCTCAGAGGAAGAAGAGAGAAATCTGCGATGCGACCGGCTGGCCTGCACTACCAAAATCCTCCTCGACTCCAGTCGTTTGCAGGACACAGACTTGGACAGCTGTCAGTGGGAAACCAAAAATGAAGCTTCCTCCTCCTCAAACAACTCTCCCACCACAGAACAGATTTGCACAACTACAGAAATCTAGTTCTCCACTTGATCACCAGGATGAAGTTCCTGTCACTCAAAGAATAGATTTTAAAGCAGCCTGGCTTGTGTACAAGTCTCTTCAAGGTTTAGCCCCAAAGTACA
This sequence comes from Orestias chungarensis, assembly GCA_032876305.1. Taxonomy (NCBI): domain Eukaryota; kingdom Metazoa; phylum Chordata; class Actinopteri; order Cyprinodontiformes; family Cyprinodontidae; genus Orestias; species Orestias chungarensis. The sequence goes on along the minus strand of JAVLVB010000489.1, from coordinate 620,364 downwards.
TATCTGATATGTTAAAGCCAAATGAACCAGCCAGGACTCTGAGAACCTCAGGTAGTGGCCTCCTGCTGATGCCCAGAGTCAGGACCAAACAAGGGGAGGCTTCATTCCAGTTTTATGCTCCTAACATCTGGAACGGTCTTCCTGAAGAGGTGAGACAGGTTTCAACTCTGCCGTTGTTTAAATCCAGGCTGAAAACAGCCTTATTTAACTGTGCATATAGCAACTGAGTACTATTATTATTATTTTATTTTTATTTTTATTTTATTTCTTTTAAATTCAAAGCTGATTATATTGTTTCATTTTCTGATCTTTTTTTCTTATGTAAAGCACTTTGAATTGTCTTGTACACGAAGATGTGCTATATAAATAAACTTGCCTTGCCTTGCCATGCCTAGCCTTTTTCCCGACTACAAAACCAGCCTGTTTTCCCGAGTCTAGCTGCCAGACCATTGAAAACTAACAGTGAGTAGATGTCCGGCGTTTCCAGTTTCTATTCATGTATTTCGACTTGTTTCTGTATCATGTTTTTTACTGCCTTGACTTACCCTCTGGACTATCTCACTGTTGTGATTACCTGGACTTTGACCTTTGGACTTGATCATGAATGACCCCTGAACCTGTTCTGCTCGCACTGTAACAAACCTGTTCTTTTATGATCATGGACAAAGAGTTTTATCAAGCCCCTGTATTTACTTATTAATTAATTTCGCAGATGAAGTTAAGGATCTTAAACAGAATTCTTGCTTTGTTTGTTACCTGAGCATGATGAGGATTAGACTCCACTGTCAGCCTGGGGAAATTGAGGCAACTACACACACTCGCCACAGTAAGAAAGCTCTTGTGAACCTGTTGTTTAAGTATTCTTAGAATAAGGTTGCAATAGAAGCGCATACTTAGGATCTCCACAATTCATATAATATTGGTTTGCATCAATTTTATGTTCTGGTATAAGAAAAAGAAAAGTAAGTCTCTTGATTTCAGCTAGTTTTTATGTATGCTCTCTCTTTTTCCACTGCTCGGGATGACTCATTCTCTACACATCAATATTACAAGACCCCCCATCTTCACGACAGCAGGCCCAGGCTGCATTACTAATTTAACTTTTTATTTTTCAGATTTCTTCGCTTGCCTTACCTCACCCGGTTCCGATGAGACCAGGAGGCTGGAAGGAGCGCAGTGATCAGGTGACCTGGCTGCAAGCTGCTGGAGATTTGTAGAATGGATTATATATTAATTTAATGATGTAAGACCCTCATATAGTACATTGTATATAGAGAAATAAGGAAAATACTGATTGCTTTTGTTTTTAAAATACCTGATTGAATAGTGTTGTCTGCTTTATTTTTTATGTTTGCATCCTTGGTCTGTGTTGATCTGACCTAGTAGTCATTTTTAGATCCCCGTCAGGTTTTGGATAATTATTTTTATTTTTTTATATAGACATTGATCCTGCATCATTTGTCCCTGGATTGCATCGAGCACCACCACCAGGGTGTGGATGGTTTTCTGAAAACCATTCTAAGCCAGCACCAAGATATTAAAATGGATCACTTGGCCTGATGTGTATTGATTGCAGGGATTGTGCAATTGCTTTCCAGTGAAAGTCGAGCATTCATAATGTAATGGGGGTGTTTGTATGGGTTACGCAGACACAGGGTAGCTTTGATGCTTTCTCCTTCAGATGCCGTCCGTTGGGCTCGAGCCTTTAGCCTAATCCAACTGTTTCACACAGTGAGGGCTGTCAAAGCCTGGAAGTAAGCAACAGATGTATCAAGTTCATTCCATCACACCTTCGTTCCCCTCATACATTATGCATACAGATTGTGCAGGGTATAATATTCATAGTTTTCATGTATCTGCCCCTTACAGCTTCAGAATATTGTTTTGTTACTTCCTTTATTCATGTTTTTGTTTTTCAATTCTCAAAGCACATTGTAGCACTGGAAATAGATTGTTGTAACTGTAATGTAATTATGATGGAAATAGATATTTAAATGAACTGTATAAAAGAAATATGACATTTCTGTTTACTTTTTTTTTATTGAAACAGGTTACATGTGATACATTTTAAACAGTGTGGGAAAGCTGAGATGGTGATGGTATGGCTTTCATGGTTGGCCTGTTTACATAATTTATGCCTAAAGGAGTCACACTGGTAAACATATTAAAAGGCAACGCTTCACACTCCATGCTTCCTTTTGTGGGGTTATTGAAAACTACATACAGAAGCCAATATTCCGGGACCTCCACAAGTCTGCAGACTGCGTGTTAATTGTCACCTATCATAGTGTGATTTTGTGAAGATGGTGGCTGCTGCTGGTGCGAGGGGTCTCATTATCCACACTTTAAAGAGCCACTCAGACAGAAAGAAGCCAATACCTCATGTGAAGCCAGATAAGGGAATTTTCAAATGCAGTAAGAGACTTTAGAGACATGACCAGGGGTCAAATGAAGCCAAAGTTGAAAGGTTTGACTATCATTTCTCATTAGACGAAAAACCAAGTGCAAGAACAGTGTACCAGTGTTATGTATGGCGGTGGCAGCCTCATTCTGTCTCTATGTTTTGCTGCAGCAGAGACTGGTGGACCTCACAAAACTGATATCATAAAGTCAAAATAATGTAGGGGAATATTGAAGCAGCATCTCAAGACATCAGTCAGGAAGTTTTAATGTGGACCAAATTAGTCAACAACTAATAAACAATTGTGTAAAGCAGGAGGAACAATAATCAAGAGGTTTGACCCAAGTCACAGATATAAAAAACAACAACAATAATTTCCAAAATGTATATAGTCCAAATAAACTTCTCTCTCATTATTCAGACAATAAGAAAACAAGTAAGATTGTTTCATCTCAACCCACTATAAGGAACAACTGAAGCAATAAAAAGCTCTGCAGGAATAACGACTTCTATGCATATACAATTTGGTTAATCTGGTCATTACCGGCCGCTCATGAATGAAGGATATAGTTAAAATATTTACCTCTGAATTGGAGCGATACCGGTAAAAACAGGAATGCAGTGAGATCCACCGTCTTCAGTAGAGTAAGTGTCGCTTTCATGTCTCAGTACAAAAGAGAAAAAAAGAACATTGCTGCAGCAGGAAACCGTCGGGATTTCTGTGGCAATTCGGTCCTATTTGCAGGTTTACACGCAAGTCACTTGCTTTCATCAAAAAGACTAAACTGTCTCTTTCTTTCATTGGAGACTTTCTGTCTTATACGTGTAAAACAAAATGCTTCGGGTTTTCACCTTAACATGGAAAACTGAGGACCATCTGTCCGTTTTATGAGCAGGTTGTGTTTACCTGGGCCTGCGTGGGCACAGGAATATGGTACCTTAATTGGACATGTGTTTAAATCCCATGATAATAGAGATCAGCTTCAAGCAGGACTTTTTGCACAATTGTTAAAAATTCATATAGGATCTCTGAAACAGCTCTGCAGCTTTTGGGACTAGGGCTTAAAATACTGCATCAGAACAGGAAGTGACGCTTTCTCACATGTTTAAATGTACAAACTGCATATCTGAGCACCTCAAGAGCTTATTGAGGACAGTTATTCATCATCATCATTTCAGTCACCGTTCCCTGCCCTCTTGTCTGCACTCATTAGGTCCTGTGATCTTGAGAACATCCTCTCCTCACACGCAGAGGAGATTAAGGGGAGGCATTAGAGTGTGCCGTCAAGGCATTAGCGAGGCGTGCATTAAAACTAGCCCCTCTCACTCTAACTCTTTCTGAATGTTTAAGTCTGTGAAAGCAAAGCCAGAGGTATTATGCTTCACTGCACCGGGGCTGGTTAAGTCATTTTAAAGCCTGTGTTAGCCTATCGGATGTAATGGAGTCACTCCAACTCTGAACTGGCTGTTGTAATTTGACTAAGACCTCTTCTTTGTTTTTACCCCTGTTTTCTGTTTTGATGCATTTGTCGAGACCTACAGGAAATAGGCTATATTATTTAATTCACATGTCGATATTTTATACTGTAATAATTTAAAAAGAGCTTAAGAAGTGAACAGACATTATTTAAATCATATTCTTATTTTATTTATGCAGCCTGTTATATATTTTTTGACACTGAGGTCGGAGGTTGCGCCTGACGTCATCGGCCAGCGCATTAGGGAAGGGGAGGTTTTTTTTTTGTTCACGTCCATGTGCTACACATGTGTCGGAGTGAGCTCGTCATTAACCGTGAATGTAAACTCGAACTGGGAAAGATAAAGTTGCCAAAGCTGAGACGGAGTCTTGTCGTCATTAAGGGTGCAACATAAACTTGGTGTTTCCGCCCGGTTGGAGTTTTTCCTCCAGCGCGAAGCAAGACGAGCGACGAGCGACCAATGGGAGCTAACGCTAGCGGCTAACCAAGCTTGGAGACGTCCGAGACCACACTTGGTGAAGGTAAAAGTTTTACATCATGTCAGAACAGAAACAAATGTCATCCGGATGGGAGAGTATTGTTGCCGAGATAGAAGAAAAGTTACTGGCACTGAAAACATCCGATTTGAAGGATGTCTGTGAAGTAATGGCTCTTAGATTGGAAGAACGTGATAAAAACACACCTCGCAAGTTGAGAAGGCAAATCCTTCATTATATTGAGGGAAATAAACTTACCTCAAAGGAAGATGAAGGGATGGCTGATTTGTTGGAATTAAACGACAGACTTGAGGAATTGAAAGAGAAAAGTGAAGATGACGATGAACTCCTATATCAAACCGCATTTGATGGGCACCACCAGGTGGACAAAAGGGGAACAGCATCCAATGAAGCACAGGGTCAAGGAGAAAGTGAGTCAACGGTGAATGCAACAGCCGCTGTGGCTAGTCAAAATGTGTCTATTTTCCACCCAATGTACAGGAGAGAGTTAAAAATAACTGGAAAAATAGGAAAACCAAATCAAAAGGACAAATTAACTTATTCAAGTTTGGAGAGGCAGATTCAAAGAGCACTAAAGAAAGGATATGATGAGGGGGAGGTTGTTGAAGCTGTTATCCAGGCAATAGCTCCAGGAACAAAACTCAAGAGCTACTTGGAAAGTCGAATAGACCTGACATTGCAGGCCCTCAGGCAAATACTACGAACTCATTACATTGAAAAAGATGCTATTGAGCTGTATCACTCCCTCACACGTGCAGTCCAAGAGCCCAAAGAGATGCACATACAGGTTTTGATGCGAGCCATGGACCTCAGACAACAGATTGTCCTCGCTTCGGATAGAGTAAAGTCTGGTTTGAAGTACAGTGCAGAACTAATCCAAAACCAGTTCCTTCAAACAGTAATGACTGGTCTTCATGATGACACTATTCGAACGGACGTAAAGCCATATTTACAAGATCCCAAAGTTACAGATTAAGTCCTTCTGGAGAAAATGACAGCTGCTTACACTCTGGAAATGGAAAGAAAGAACAAGCTGTCAACCACATCAAAAGCAAAAGTGATCAGAGTGGCGGCAATACGTGAAGAAAATGAACAAACTGAAAATGTGCTCAAACCAAACAACAGTAAAGGTGGTGAAACAAACAAACGTGATACACTGATGGACAAGGTTGATCAAGGTAACAAAGCCATTTGCAAAGCTATTCAGAACCTCACCACGCACATCGCAAGTCTTCAAGTCCCTCAGCCTCACGTTCAACAAAGGAGAGTGGGAAGAGCCGAGTCGAAAATACAGGACTCAGCCTAAGACTGTTAACACCAGACTGTGTCGGAAATGTCAACAGTCCAATCCAGATGGAAGGTGTGACCACTGTTACAAATGTGGCAGTAGAGAACACTGGGCATCAGGATAGCGAAAGACAAACATAACAGCCATCACAAACAAAATTGAAATTCGACATTGCCCTGCTGAAAACACAAAGTGCACCTCTCACTGGTAGACAACAGCAAACAGCAAAGCTGTTTGGAAAGAGATGTCTAGTTCGGGCCTCTTTAGGAGGATTTGAGGCTATAGTACTGTGGGACACTGGTTAACAGGTGTCAATTGTGAGAACCAGCTGGAAAAAAAAGTACCTACCAGATGTTAAGGTGAGATCAGTGACCAAGTTGCTTGAAGATCATTGGAACTCTCAGCTGCAAATGGAACTGACATTCCATACGAAGGATGGATAGAAATTGAAGTCACCTTGTCTAAAGATGCTGTAGCTGGAATGAGTGACAAACCCGTTCTGGTACCCATCCTAATGGCCAACAGTGACATTCACATTGAACGCCCAATCATCGGATTTAATTTGATCGAGGAACTGGCCCTAACGGCACAAGTGAAGACTGCATTTCATCGGATCACATGGTTAAGAGACTGTGCACAGCCCTAGAAGTAGGCCACAGAACTGCAAGAGCTGTCATGTCTGTGTTGAAAACACAAAAGCCCGAGAACCAACCCAACTTGGCCAGAGTGGGCAGACAACCAGTGATCATACCAAAGAACAAAATGATGCTGGTACCATGTGGTCGGCTAAACAAGAGTTTGGTGAGTGCAACCCATGTAGTACTAGAACCAAACAATGAGACACCATGGCCATCTGGTCTAACCATTAGAGAACAGTTGATTAAACTACCTTCAGAAGGCAACAGCAAAATTGAAGTGACTGTGGAAAATATGACGAATAATGATATTGTGCTTTGAGGTCGCACTAGACTTGGTCGGTTGTACAGTGTTTCTGCCATCTACCCATTAAAGTCAGCTGAGGAGCGGACACCTCAAGCTTCAGACTGCAGTGCTGTTCCGCCGGCACCTGCACAGAAGTTGAGTGGAGAGTCCCGAGGTGAGCCCTGGAATCCGCCTGTGGACCTGAGCCATCTGTCAGAAGACCAGCGACACCAGGTAAAACAAATGCTCAGGGAAGAATGTGGAGTTTTTGCAAAGGATGTTTGGGATACAGGTTTTATTAAATATTTGGAGATGCAAATACAGTTAAAAGACGATGTACCTGTTCAAAGAACATATAATGCCATCCCTAAACATCTTTATCAAGAAGTGAAAACACATATACAGGATTTACTCCACCGAGGCATGATCCAGAAGTCTTGCTCTCCATATTCCTTCGGCTGTTGTATGCGTCAGGAAGAAAGACGGAAGTCTTCAGCTCTGTATCGACTACAGGTTGCTGAATGAGAAAACACAACCTGACCGCCTTCCCATCCCGAGGATTCAAGAGATTCTGGACAACCTGGGAGGCAATTGCTGGTTCACAGTGCTGGACCAGTGAAAAGCATACCATCAGGGCTTCATGAGTGAAAAAAGCAGACACTGCACCGCATTCATAACACTATGGGGACTGTATGAATGGGTCAGGATTCCATTCGGGTTGACCAACGCCCCCGCCTGCTTTCAACACTACATGGAGGGATGCCTGAGAGATCTCCGAGACGAGGTTTGTATCTCTTATTTGGACGATGTACTGGTCTTTAGCTCCAGCTTCAGTCAACACGGTCAGAATGTGAGACAATTACTCAGACGACAGCAAGAGTGTGGCATAAAATTAAGACCAAAAAAATATGACTTTTTTAAAAATGAAGTTTGTTATGTAGGTCGAGTTATCTCTGCAGAGGGATATAAGATGAACCCCAAAGAAGCAGAGGCTGTTCAAGCACTGAAATATGAAACACCAAAGACTGTACGGGAGGTGAGAAAGCTAATGGGATTCCTTAGTTATTATCGATCCTATCTACCAGATTATTCCAGGACAGCCAAACCCCTTTATGAACTGTTAGCGAACCCTAAGGCTGAAGTAAAGCAGAGTCAAAAGAAAAAGGAGCTTAGTCGTAAATCTGCCCAGTTGTCACCTTCCCATTTAGTACAGTGGACAGCACTCCACAAAGAGATACTGAACAGGATAGTAGACCAGCGGACAAGTCCACCAGTCATGGCATATCCTGATCTAGAGAAACCCTTTGAGCTTTATGTAGACGCTTCTGAAGACGGACTAGGTGCAGTTTTGTACCAGCACCAAGAAGGTGTCCTCAGAGTGATCGCATATGGTTCAAGAACCTTAACAGCATGAGAAAGGAATTACAAGTTGCACTCAGGCAAATTAGAATTCCTGTCATTGAAATGGGCCGTAACAGGGCGGTTTCGGGACTATCTCTTCCATGCGCCCCACTTCACGGTCTACAGTGATAATAATCCCCTAACCTATGTCACAAAGTCAGCAAAACTAAATGCAACTGGACACCGCTGGGTGGCAGAGTTGGCGGATTACTGTTTCACATTGAAATACAGACCTGGGACAGCAAACAGAGATGGAGACTTCCTGTCACGCAGACTGAAACATATTGAGGATGTTATCCAAGAATGCACTGAGGAATGCCAAGAGGATGCATTGGTAAAGCCCTGGACAGAGTTAGGTGACGTGAATTGGATCTCTGCTGTTACCTGCAATGAAGATGTGCTACCGGAGTGTAACATCTCAGAGCCACTTCAGCCTCTTGCAGCAGATGACGTGAGGACAGCTCAAGGTGCAGATCTGGTCATAAACAGAGTGGTGACTTTAAAAAAAACACAAGTCCACCTGAAACACAAAGACAAGCTGGCAGAAAATGAAAGCGTCAGACAACTTTTAAGGGAGTGGCCCCGTTTAAAAATAGATGGTGATGATATCCTCCGAAGAGAGACTGCGACGAGAAAACAGCTAGCGATCCCTGAATCTCTGAAAACGGTTGTGTACAAACATCTACACGAGAAAATGGGACACTTAGGAGCAGATAGAATGGTGGCTCTGGCAAGAGAACGCTTCTTCTGGCCTAAGATGAGACAAGAGATGGAACACCATGTTACTAAAGTGTGTTGCTGCATCAAAAGAAAGAAACCAAACAGAATAACCCGAACAACTATACAGAGTATAGAGACTTCTGCACCGTTCGAGATGATCTCCGTTGATTACTTGCATGTGGACAAGTGTAAGGGAGGTGAGGAATGTATACTTGTGGTTGTAGATCATTTCACCAAATATGCTCAGGCATATGCAACAAAAGACAAGTCTGGGAAGACCGCAGCCAGAAAACTGTTTGATGATTTCATTATGCGCTTTGATTTCCCATCCAAGATACACCACGATCAGGGAAAAGAGTTTGAGAACACTCTCTTCCACAAGCTTCAAGATTATTGTGGTATTCGTCACTACCACACTTCTCCATACCATCCGGAAGGGAACCCTGCAGAGCGGTTCAATAGAACACTACTGGGAATGCTGCGCACACTGGAGGAGTCTCAGAAGTCCAGGTGGAAGGAGCACCTTAAGAAAGTGGTACATGCCTATAATTCAACAGTGCATGAGGCGACAGGATTTTCTCCATTCTTCCTCCTCTTCGGCCGGGAACCAACACTGCCAGTGGACTTGATGTTTCCCAGGAAAAGAGGGGAGAGAAACCAGTCAAAAACTGGTTATGCAGAGAAGTGGAGAGAAGTGATGCAAGAAGTCTATGCCATTGCAAGGCAGAACAAGTTCTACACTTGAGTCAGGTGATCATGTTCTGGTCAGAAACCTCACACCCAGAGGCGGCACTGGAAAACTGCGCAGCTATTGGGAGGACATCATTTATGTTGTCAAGGGAACCTGGCCCTGCCGTTACCTGGTTGAAGAGCCCCAGGCGGATGAGTCCAACCCAAAAGAGAAAACCAAAGGGACCAAAACGAACCAGAGAACTGGAAGACAACATACAGCCAAACACAACACTTAGCCAGCTGATACACACAGTTCCAGTGAAGAGGAATATCAAGTGTGGATACCAATGAGACATGCAGATCTGTCCCCCAATGCAGCAGCAGAGGAGTTTTGCCCCGTGAGTGGAACACCCAGAGACAGATCTGACCTCATACCTAAGGAGCACTCTGAAGAAGAACATGTAGAAGAGGAACATGGCGTGGAGGAAAGGAGTGATGCTCCAGCTGTGGAATCAGGGGGTGAGCAGAGTGATGCTGAAATTTGGAGAGGAAGGCCTGGGAGAGCTCGAGAGCCAAGGCGTGTCTACACCCTATGACCAGCTAGGTCATCCGACCCTTCGGCAGCTGAAAACCTGTCCTGTCAGCGTGAAAGAGCCTTCTGAGACCAGCCACACCCTGTGGACCAGATCATCGCCCATATATCCTTTCTATAATGAATAGAGATTCACACATACACAAGTTAGTTTATTATTTGTACCACAAGTTATAGTTCATGTTGATGTAGTAATTTGGTAACTGACACACATTACGAAATAGAAGGAGACACCTGCACAGTAATAATAAGTACAGGAAATGCGGGTACTAAGCTATCATTTTAGAGTCAAGACAGTAGAGTAGTACATACTGTTAGGGATTAGTTGTGTGTACACTTACAGAGTAGACTTATATGGCTAGGAAATGTGTTAACATAGTTTTGAGTGTATATGGTAATCTCCTTGTCCCATGTATGAAGATTTGGGGGGCCCACCGATACTTCTAGGGACTATGCACTCTTCAATACTAATGGACTATGAATAGTTGATCCTGTATTGTGGCCATGAGAGACGTTTTTCAGAAGAACAACAAAAAGGACTTCTAAGATAGCACAACCTCATCATCCTGTAAAAGAAGAAATGTGTGGTGTTATACATACCTGTTGTTTATTTACCTTATTACGAAAGCTTCAAGAGTTATGAGAGTCAGAAAATGTTTGGCAACATTTTATTTAGTGGGGGAGGGTGTTGAGACCTACAGGAAATAGGCTTTATTATTTAATTTACGTGTTGATATTTTATACTGGAATATTTCAAAAAGAGCTTAAGAAGTCAACAGACAATATTTAAATCATATTCTTATTTTATTTATGCAGCGTTTTATATTTGTTTTGACACTGAGGTCGGAGGTTACGCCTGACGTTATCGGCCAGCGAATTAGGGAAGGGGAGTTTTTTGTTTGTTTATGTCCGTGTGCTGCACATGTGTCGGAGTGAGCTCGTCATTAACCGTGAATGTAAACTCGAACTGGGAAAGATAAAGTTACCAAAGCTGAGAGGGAATCTTATTCATTGAGGGTGCAACACATTTATAACTGAGGAACAAAAGGGAAGGTCTCAGCATTGTCAAGCATGCTTGTCTACTTGTTGCTCATCCCCCCAACACCGCTTTCCCCTGGCTCTCTGTTGCTCCTTCCTCAAAGCATGAACGCACACAAGCATAATAACAGTTTTACTGTTACCGTAAGTTGTTTCTCCACCATTCGAGAAGCTGCAGCAAATCTGCTATCTCGGGCAACATTTGAGTGTGACTGACGGTGTGAACGCTCCCTCCTCCTAGTTCTTAATGGTTGTTTTTGCGTAGTTCTGCAAATTGTGGCACACCAGAGAGGTGGCTGAGAACCTTCATTTTTTTTCACAGAGTATCTTTGAATGCAACTAATGTGCTTTTTTTTCTGAAAACATTAAGTTTTTCTTAAATCGCAATTATGTAGTATTTAAAAAAAAAACAATAAAGCTTATAAAATTAAAATAAAACCCAGTCCCATAATTTATTAATATGTGCACTCACACATCCTCATCTAGTGAATCAAATTACAACAGTAGTTCATTCATTTCCAATAGGACCCACACAGCCAGATTTATCTTAAACTGTTTCTCTAAAAATATACACAGCACCAAGGGTGTTAAGGATCTGCTGGTAGAGGGCAGGGATCTGAGCACAGATGTAGCAACGCTGGAGATGCAGCTTAGTGCAATGCTGCAGCTATTGTGATTTCTGAAAAGGGAAATATCTCGTTACATGTCCAGCTGGATGCTTTGTGAAGCTTGGGTAAAATGAAACCATGGAAAATGTTCTGACAGGTAACATTAATGTTTTTTTAATACTCACATTACTTGTTAGAGAATAATGGCTACTGCCAGATAGGGTTTTCTTTATTTACTGTAAACCCCAAGCTGTTACCAAGCATCCTGGCTGCAGTACCCCTGTAGGTCTGTAACCTGGATGCAGTCTTTCAAATGCACCATTGTTTGGTTTGTTTGCCGTTTGGCTGGGTGAGGACTACAGCAGCTGCTTAGCTCTGTGATAAAAGTTTGATACCTGCAGGGCTGCATATTTAAATACTACAAAAAGAAGAATGAAAAAGAAGTGATTGGGAATACTTACAGAACTGCTTTTGACTTTTCGTTTTACAGGTGAAAGTGTGAGGTGGAAAGTTCATCTAGAGAACCGTTGACAGCATATTCTCATATCTTTAATTTGGTTTTACATTTAAAACTCAGGGTCCACCAGTTTTTTCATTCTAGTCTTTGGTTACAATTTCTACCAGGACCTTTCAGCATGGAGTCTCAATGTTTTCCTCTCCGCCGTTGGAGCCATTCTCCTTCACTACAAACACATACTTTCCATTTTGGATAATTTGTCTTCCGTTCCTAGATATTAAAGACTATGAGAAATGCATCCATGTTTGTACACTTAATGATGACATTTAAAAGGTCCTGTGGTTTTAAAGCCATTATTTTTGCAAAAAGCCCTTTTAAACCAAAGTAGAGAATTGCAAAGGCAGAGTATTGATTTAGATGCGATTTTCCCATGTCCGACAGTACCGTGATCGATGGCCAGGATCCTTTGGTGCCATTACGGTTAACTTTCTTTTTTAAACTTGACATTTTGCTCTAATTGTACTATATTTTAAGTCTACATTTGCTAATATCTTTATTTACAGTCACCATGGCCGCAGGAATGATGTCTTACTCTTGTGGGGCAACGGAAAATGCAACGCTCCACATGACTTTTACTACACCAGACTCTCCTCAATAAACAGAACTTGTTTTTATCCAGCATTGGCATCACTAGAACTGTAAATTGCAACTAGTGAAGGAAGTGTTTGTTGCCTGTTTGGCCTATAATTCAACAACTTTAGTACAGAGCTTTTCACACTATGCCTGAATTGTGTTTACTTTGTCAGAGTCTGCATTAGAATTTCAAACAGAGGTGAAGGCAATCAGAAAATATTGTTTCTATTAAAGTGTCTATATGGCCTGCAGCAGTATTTAGAGAAAATCCCACTGATGTTTGGCCTCAAGCTTTTGCAGGCAAATCATGCTACCCATCACACTAATTCCCATTTGTCTTGATTTTATGATGGTTAGCATGGGCATCCGCACACTTCTGAGGCCATAAAACACAAAGAATCATGGGTTCTTTATGGAGGATATCTAAAATACTCAAAAGAAAATTCGGGTCGGGAAGTTTAAATACCTATGCACAATCCTACTTTACATACTATTGGCTGGCATCTGCAAAGCAGCACCGTTCATTTTCCCTGGCTTAAATTGGCTGTGCCATCAACAATGGAGAAAAGGAAAACAGTGGATGTTAGACTCTATGGTACTGCCAAAAATAATTTCCAGTGTGCATATTAATGCATATTAAGGTATATTGGAGGTTTAAACGTTAAAATATGCAGACATAAGCGTTTTCAGAAGGGGGATCTCAGATCTTCATGCCGTTCAAGTAATTGTGCATAGTTGTGATTCACAATGGCAGCAAATTTATGGCAAAGTATAATATCCAGTATAATCCAATAACTGTTGCACTTACATGGGATAAGAACTTTCTAACCTCTATTACCTTTGCACAAGGAACCATTGACAAAATTCTTTGTTCATCATTCCTTCACCTTCTGACAACTTTTAAGAGATACTGCACATTTGAAACAACTCACAAAGTGCACCAGTTTTGGAGAATTTGTAACCATTTGTGTGGTCTTAACAATTTGGTGTTTATTAAATTAGCTAATTTCTTGAAATTTCTTGAAATTTCCCATTTTTGTAAAACCATATGAGGAAGATACAATCAATGGTTTTCACCTTTTTTGTGAGATTCCTAATCTCCCTGTTGCACATATTGAGGCACTAGAGTTGATTTTCCATGTTTTTATAAGCAGAACTGCTGCCGTAAGCAGGCAAAGATGTGTAAAATTAGTTCAACTTTGATAATTTATTCATGGATCTTTAGCATAAGGACTCTTGGTATTTTGTTTCATGCTGGTGTAATTCTCAAATGAATTATATATGCATGTTAAAGAATGAATATACATTTTGAGACACCTTCAGCTCATAACAAGGTGTACGTTTCATTCTGTGGGCTTTGTTGATTGGATCTCACTGTGAGGGAAAAAATAGCCTTCTTTTGGTCCTTTCAGTTGCTGTATTTAAATACCCGTGTGTCTCTCTCTGATGAATGACACTGAGAACAGCAGAAAGCCGAAACAGTCATCCATAAGTAATGAAATAAACTCATTGTTGCCAGAGTCATTTAAGAGCACCAGTCTTTGACCAAAGCGAGTGTCAGGGGTCGTTTCTGAAGGACTCGAGCAGAGGTGGAGTTGAATGAAGAAATGATTTATTGTTGGGGATGAATAATGAACATAAACAAGAAACTAGACACTACAGGGAACTACAGGCAACCGGAGACGAAACGCGAGACGTAAACAAACAGGAAGCGGAGGCGGGACTACAGAAAGTAAACAAACACGACGACACT
>JAVLVB010000489.1:583855-605805 GCA_032876305.1 Orestias chungarensis | reverse complement strand
GAAGGCAAAGCTACAGGTAAGGACAACAGACGATCCAGCGGTGAGTAAGAGAATGTGAAGGGCTTATATACTGTGAACCGGTGTGTGATTGGTGGAGAAGATGATTGGATGATTGAATAACAGATGTGAATGAAGATGAGTGAAGACACACACACACACAGGAAGAAACAGAACCTAAACCAAACATATATCATGACAGCGAGGACCAGGTGCTTTATCCTACATGAGGGAAGGTCAAAAAGGTCAGACGACACTCTCCTGTTAGGAGCTGAGCTGTTTTTCCACAATCCTGTTATATGGAGGTCAGATTTCTGGGCCGCCATTTCCCTCAGTGCCTATCCCACAAGAGGAAGAGGAGATGAAGGATGCAACGCAACATGACCGCTCCCGCGGTTATGCAAGGCCTGAGAAAGTGCAACAACAGCACTGAAACCTGGCTCAGATCAGGGAAAGTGCAAACAATACACAAAAAAACAAACGAAAGGATGGAAGGGAAGAGGAGGAGGAGGAGGAGGAGGTAGGGTAATTCAATCACATCAGTGTCCTCATTTACAGGACAGGGAGCCAGAGTTAAGAAGAACTAATGAAATAAGCAAAAAGCTGAGTCAGATGCTTGCCTCTACCTCACACAGAGGGGAAACAACATGGAGGAGGGATAGAGGTGAGAATCAGTGTCCTGTAGCTGCTCTTCTGTCTTTTTCGAGTTAAGAGGTCAGGGGCAGTAAAAGAAAAACACTCAAGCGTCTTTTCTCAGTTTTCATTACAAAAAAAAACGTCCTGAAAAAAAATTGCTGCAACCAATCCAATGAATAACCATAACCAATATTATCTTTTTAATTGCAAAAATGCTACTTTTGTGAATATAGTTTAACTGTACTGATGTAATTCTGTGATTAACAGAGTTTGACACAGAAAAAAAGTAGGTCAAACTCTATTTGTTTTCATAGCTCTTTCTTGTGAGGGTGCATCTTTGTAATAAAGCAAATACTCTTGAAAAGTCTGTTTATGATCTTAACATAGATGGCACCAGATTTGTTGGGAAAACGTGTTAGGAGGTAAGAGCTGATCTAATATATATGGAGTTGAGATGCTGCACCAGTAGTGTCCTTCCATCTCCACTTTTAGAGGCAAAACTCTGTCCCCAACAGGGTTTGATTTCACGCTGAATCTGCATCTCCATAGCTTGATTTGTAGCACTCTGTGCCCATATGCCGGGACGTCCCCCTTTTGTGGTTACGTGCTGTCATCCCATCGTCCCTGTTTGTAAAGTGAAAAAAAATTAAACAAACACCACAAAATGAGAACCAACAGCTGAATAAGCATTAAGGGGTCTGCCTTTTCCAGGTGGTAAAGGTTCCAAATAATATGATTATTAATGAAGACAAAGGATTAGAAATGAAAGAAAGAGATGCTTTTCCATGCAGACATTCTGTCTGCACTGATGAAGATTCAGCATACCTCACAGGACAGAAGATATTGTCAAAACACTTGAAATATTTGTTAGTTTCCTTGTCACTAGAAAGGTGACATTTTAAAACCAGTGGCATTCCTTTTTCTTTACACTTAACAGCTAATTATTATTCTTCAACATACCATTTATCTCTGCAACATAGAGGGGATTTATTGGAGATCAAATTATCCATTTGAATTCATGATCTCAACACTGGTGACCATGCCAATTAGTTACTTTTTATAGTGTTTGCTTACTCTTAGTCTTACCAAAAGGCAAAAGCTTGATGTTTTTGTTGGTTATTTAGTTTGGTATTCTGAATGGGAGAACCAGTGGTGGTGAGCACATCCAGAAATTAGACCTTCAAATGAATAATAATAATGTTAATTTATGCTGTTTTATTAAAAAGACATCAATTCTCAAAGCCCTACTCCGGTAGTTTAAGTGTTGGTGTCTTTTTGCTTCAGTTTCCTGACATGCCCCTTTTGGCTGCCAAGGTATGGCTCATTATAGAAAGCAGCTGTATCTTCAATGAGCAGCCAAATACGTCTTGCGATACCACCGGCTGTGACTCATCGGTAACCTTTGGAGTTCATAAAACTTTCCTCCAGCCCTCTGATGCTCTGTGAGGTGTGACAAAGTGAGCTCGATGTCTGGATCAGATGCCTTACCTCTGAATGTGCATGTGGGTGTGTTTGTGCGGCGCCCGTTTAAAAATGGTTACATGGAGCGCCCGACACGTCGCAGCCCTTCCGTCATATTAGTTCTGAACTTTTACCATGAACATTATAAAGGTAAAAAAATGTCTCTGTACTTGAAGTGATAAATGGTTCCTTTTTACTGCCGGCAATTACGATCCTGACAACCGAGAACATCAACTCTGGCAGGAAGGAGAAAATGACCATGTCTGGGGTGCTGGTGAAACCAGCATGCCAATGTAAGCTGGTGCCGGAAAACACATTTTTTCTACATTATATTACAGCTGCAAAAGAGAAGGGAAAAGGTACATAAAGGCAACTAAATATTTTAGAGTCCCTTTACTAAATAGAGAAATGTAAAAACTTTGTAGAGAATTCTTGATTCTTTTCTCCAGTATTCATGAGTTAACACGCTTAAATTGCTATGTGTTTAAATATACTTGTGAAAGCCCGAATTATAATGTCATGCATGACTTTCTAAAAATCTCACAGCGTATGGTATTAGTTATACATGACCAAATTTTTTAATCCGTTTAAAGAATTATTTGCCATTCAAAACATCAATTCATTGTTCAGCCGTGATACCATGTAAGAAAAAGATGGGTTCTCCAATGTTTTGTCTCCAAGTGGCTGAAACTGGCAAGAGTGATTGATTCATTATCTTTCTAAAATTTAATTTCTTTATTCAGTTTCCCCTCGGGATCCACAATGTGTTTTGGAATTGATTTGAGTCGGATGCAAACGTTGTTTTTTAGTAGCAGGAACTAAACCCCAATTAAAGTAATCGTGTAACTGAGAACGTTTTCAATAATAAAATCATACATCTTTTTTTTTTAAGTTGTTTATTCCTAACTGATTTATTTCCTGGCTCGTCTTATACGGTCAACATTTTATCTGCCAGGCACTCGCATTGGAAAGACCCCACGTGAGATCCTCGCACATAAATGTAACTACAAGTCGTTCCTGAGGTACAGGATTTATCCATGAATACAAGGACAAACTTCCTTAACTTAATGGCTGGCTGGCAGAAATTTAACAGAACAACTTACATTTTCCATATTATAACCCATTCCTACATTTTTCACATATGCCCCAAGACTACAGGTTTCATTTTCACAACATGTTTTCCTTTCACTCAAATTTTTTTTTTACATTTACAATGTGTTTTTGGAAGAACATGTAGTTTATGTATATGTAGAATATGTTTAAATACAGATGTTCTCATGGTAAAGAACTGTCTTCTATCATTATTGTGTTTTACAATCTTTTTCACAGAGTAATATAAACCTTTTTATTCTATAAACACAGGTTAGTTTTTGGGAAACTGAATAAATGTGAGGAATTAAAAAAAGGGATGCAGTAGCAGAAGAGTCTAACTGCTCTCTTTCTTTTCTCCTCGTCTCCTTCTTGGGTGGAGCTGCTCCTGAGGAGATGCTTACTCACCACCAGCTGCTCATCTCATTATCTCAGTATGAGAAGACTATCAGGACTATCAGCATGTAGCATCTTTATGGTATAAATAGTTGTTTTATTTTTGGCTTGCGAGGAACTTGTTTCTCGTCTCTCGTCTCTTGTTTACCTCCAGCTTCAACCTGAGCGTCAACTGGATCCTTAAGTGTCTCCCAGTATTAGGGAACAACAACAGCCCTCAATTGAAAACCCAGCTTTCATCCACGGAGTTTACTTCTGGTACTACACAGCACTGCATGTTTATGCAATAACCTCAATAATAGTAAAAACATTTCAGAGTTTAATGGAAAGCAATGATCAGTTAGGTGAGGTAGTTTATATCTTGTTGGGGGGGGGGGGTGCTGAACACAGCAGACGACATGTCCCCTGCACTTTTTTACTGTCCAAAAACAATGTTCCGCTATTCTACACCGAAAATGTCAGCACTAGTACCAAGCGGAAAACAACCGCTCAAGCTGAAGCCCGCTTCTCTGACTTTAGACCGCCCACCAGCACTTGATTGGCTCTCTGTTGTTTGTATCTCTTGTGTGATTGGCTGTCTCCACTGTCACTCCTTAGAAGCTAACATTGCACTCATCTGACGAGCTGCTGAATTTGGTCTGTGATTGGAAGGTTATAGTGCTGGAGTCCTAAACGCTATCATAATTATAACTATATGGTGGCAGGGTCTATTTTTTCAGCTTCTTCGTAGTTGTTGGATTTTTGAGAAATCTGACTCCAGGAGTTATGTTTTTAAGGAGCACACAGTTTGGTCACTGTATGGAATCTGCTACTGTAAGTTGGACATTTGTTTGTGTGATTGGGTCGGGTAAGCCAGAAGGGTTTTAATATCAGATGTATTCATTTACGCTAATCTTTGTATTGGTGTTCATGTGCCTGAGTCTAGCAGCATGCAGTAAGCAACATGTTTGATATGATCAAGCTATTTATGAGATAAGTTAATTAGCTATAAGCCTTCCTGAAACGTGAGCAGTATTGACAGCTGTCTGGTTTCCAGTACTACTCTAAAAGTTGTGGTGTATCATGACAGATGCATAGTAGGTGGAGACGATGTCACGACAGCTTTTACATCATATCCAGCCTTAATGTCAGTAAATTCGAGTAAAACGCAGACTTTGCTCATCCTGTGCGAATGCGCCACAAGTAACACAGAGCTTGGGGGTAATCGGTGCAAAAAAGCACTATGGGATTATGAAAAACATGATAATGTTTTGCTACATGCTTAGTAACCAGTCAAACCAAAAAAGGAACCATTAAACTTAAAAGTAACAATTGAAACCTAGTAGAACTACGAGAAAACATGGTAAACTGATATACGAGAGTTTCGTTAAAAAATACACGCCCCCCTCACCTTTGAAATCAAAATTTCGTCCATGGTTTTATCAACAACAACACATTTAAACTTTAGACGGTTAGATTTGAATACTTGGTTGATTAGAGCAGCGAAAGAAATCCCAATTTTTTTTTTTACTAGAACTCAGAGATGTGTGAGTACAATCTCTACAATATTAAAAAGGACTTAATTGTTCTTGAGAAAGTGTGAACCCTTTTACAAAAGCAGACATTGACAGTTCACACATCTGAAGTTTTTATTTGCAGAGGCAAGGCTACAGTATGTCAAGGAGGAAAGATATCAGAGGTGTTCTTAGACAAGGAATTAATGCGGTCGGTCATGAATATTATTAAAGTAGGTGATAAGATGAAGTTTGGGAAATACACCTCAATAAGTTTCAATGTGCATTTTTAATTAAATTAATCTGTTTTTGTGTTTCACATGTGAAAAATCTGACAATTGACAAAAAAAAAAAACAAGACAAAACTGATTTACAACACAAAACATCAAAATTAAACTTTGGCCTTCAGGATAAGATTCAGACAAACCATAAACAGAAGGCTAGTAATATTGCATTAGATTTTGTGCAGTCTGTTTATATAAACGGATAAAACATCCAACTAGAGGAGAAAATAACAAGAAAAACTGAAAAAAATCCAAAATAAAAATGGGAACAAAAAAAATGAAATAATTCCAGCTGTCAAGCATAGCGGAGGTCAAGATCAAGACCTCAAGAATGAAAGATTTTCAAGCCATCCATCCATCCATTTTCTGTACACCCTTGTCCCTATTAGGGTCGGTTGGGTCTGCTGGTCCCTATCTCCAGCTTACAATGGGTGAGAGGCAGGGGTACACCCTGGACTGGTCGGCAGTCCATCGCGGGGCAACACAAAGACATACAACCACTCATACACACACTCACACTTAAGGACAATTTAGAGTGGCCAATCAGCCTAACAGTCATGTTTTTGGACAGTGGGAGGAAGCTGGAGTACCCGGAGAGAACCCACGCATTCACAGGGAGAACATGCAAACTTCTTGCAGAAAGACCCAAGACCCAAAGTGGAATTGAACACAGAGCCTTCTTGCTGCATGACAACAGTGCTACCCACTGCGCCACTGTGCTGAAAGATTGTTGTAAAAAAATGTTTATAAGTCCTATTATAACAGGATCCTATATGTATTATAGAACCAAAAGATTTCTAGTAGTCCCAATCTCTGACTTTTTCACATTTTGCAATGTCAGAATCACAAAATTCAACGTATTTTATCTAGTTAGATAGACATAAAATGCTATGTGTAACTGTAGCTCCAGTTAAAAAATGTACATACTAAAACTACTAAATAAATACATTAAAATAAAAGTTTACAAGCCTGAGGGGGGAGATAAGATGCAATCCAGGGGCCTAATAAATCCCACAACGCATCATCCTAACATCATGGAGGCAGCGTCATGCTGTGGGGAGGCTAGTCAGAGTTGACAGGAGGAGACAGGAATCACAACACAGGACAATACTGAAAAATGAAGGGACTGGTGTGGATTTCCACCATATGGAAAAAATGCAAATAAACTATTTTATTTGCAAATTTCACCTTGTCACATGTCACTTCAAACAAGATTCCCAACGTGAATGGTTAACGCTGCTATTGTATTTAAGCATCCCACTCAGCACGTAGACACAAGTGTAATAATAACTGTATAACACACATAGTAGCCTATGCTGTACTATCATTGCCACGCATCCATCAGGAGGAGGAGGAGGGCTGCGCGCATCCTCGGTGCCAATAAGCGCATCGCTCTCTAATTAAGCCCCCACCGCGTAATCCCAGCGACACCATCCCTGCCCTCCTCCCCCAGTTTAAATCCACTCTGACAGCGCACATCTCCTGAACCAGCAGCCTGCTGTCCTGCGCGTCCCTCTCTGGTCTCTACCTCTGGAGGAGAGCGAGCTCCAGCAGCTCCTCCCCGGCGTCCACGGTAACACGCTCCGCAGGCTTCCACTGCTCCATCTCCTCACACACATATATAAATATACATGTTTATGTATTTATATATGTGTCTTTTTATTGTCATTTTTTGCGGGACGTGTGTTGTTGCGCGTTTGTGAGGGAGGTTTTCTGTTGTTGTTCAGTCCCCCCCCCCCTCAACCCGGAGGAGAGCGAGCATCCCCGCATCCCTCCCAGCAGCGACGGAGACCCTCCGCTCCGGACAGGCCGTCGCTTCCTCGTGGTGAGGAAGGCTTAGGTTTGCATTAGCTTGCATCAGCATCGGTGCTGCTGACCAGAACACGCGGAGGGGATGTGGAAACGGGCTTTTGTTCACCCAGCGGGAATATGCGCGTCCTCTGGCTGCGTAAAGACAAACAAGCAAAACAACAACAACACATTCCCAGCTCATCTCAACACATTTAAATGCGTGCGTCTTGCGTCTGTGGTGGTTTTTGTGTTAGATGTGAACACCTACTGCTGTTTCTATGAATGATCTTAACATGGGACGAGAGGCAGAAGGCAGCAGAGCCGCGTTCCTCTCAGGCTGCTGTAATATGTTAGATAAATAAGATACTATAAGAATGAGATCAAATGGATGAGTTTGAACTTGCAGATAATTTTTCATGTATATTTGCATGGTTATCTATCTATCTCTCTGTCTATCTATCTCTCTGTCTATCTATCTCTCAGTCTATCTATCTATCTATCTATCTATCTATCTATCTATCTATCTATCTATCTATCTATCCATCGGGACAAATGTTTAAAAAAGCATCTATTACCATAGCCAGGGCCGGACTGAGAAGGCTGTGGGTCCCTAGGCTGTTTATCATTTCCGGGCCCTATATGCATTGAAAAAGGACTATTACATAAACTTAGACATTTCTAATGTACACAGAAATGACTCCAAGAAATATCTGCAACACCACAAACACAAAAAAAAGCCAGCGTATTTTGTTCGTGACCATTCCAGGCCTGTGCGTGGCAGTGTGATGGTCTGTATGGCCTAATCAAATCCAAGTTTTCAGATAATTACTTATCTCCACTGTAAATCTCTGAATAAAAACACCTTTTCTGAGGTTGTAACTTCGAAGTTCAGAGTTTACAAAACATCGAGTCTATTAAGCTACAATTGGATTGTCTGTTCAGCAGCTGACTTGTGTTACTGAAAGCAAAAGTACGAAAGAAGTGAAAAGTTTAGGTGAAAACTGGCCTCGTATTGTAAATATACTAGTCGTTGGGTTGATCGTCTAGCAGGTCAAAATTGTTGCTCCTATTTAAGTTGAGGTAATTGACAATGAAAGGCCAGTCTGGGCCTGAGTTTCTTTTTCATACTTTTGCGAGCTATTCATTTTTTTATGAAAAATCAGATCTAAAATGTACTTAATTACAACCTAAATGTTTTTTTTTTGTTGTTGTTGTTTTTGTACAGGTTACAAGTTTAGTTTTTAAAAGCAAACTTTAGTATACTAAACATTAGACGTTATCCTTTGAGCAGCTTGGATATTAGATAGATCTGTAGTTGAACAGTGAAGGGTGTAAATATCTCCACCTAAAGAAGTCTTTTGTATCCGAAATGTGGTTAAAAGGTGGTAAAACGGGCACAGTAAACCAACCGTGCTCTGCTTTGTCAAGTTCAGATGGTCTATGTTTGATTTTGTCCGATTTTTTCATTTCATTGCTGGTAATTGATCTGCATTTACATCAGTATCTACTGGGGTTATGTTATTTCTTAACATAATACCATCATTTCCATAAGTAAAGCTGAGCTGATATTAAGAATTTATGTTTTTTTTTTCTCTTCCTGTTGATGTTTTTTGATGTGCTTTTAGTCTGGGACGGTGAGCACTTTAACCATGTGGTATTTCTACGGGCAAATAACGGTAATCGGGATTCAGTGCATACATGTGGGGCGTGTAACTCAAGCAGAGAATATATTTTACCACAGAGCTTCAATAGTGTAAGAAAACTGATGTAATATATTTACCCAACAGTAGTAAACATTTAGGGGTGTCACTATTTAATACGTTGATATCGGATATCGGTCGGATATAAGCCAAAAAAATTGAATATCGGATTATGTTATCCTGCGTCTAAATTCTCAGATATCGGAAGTGAAACGTTTGTTCCTATAAATGTTGTAAAAATCATTGATGTTGGCTACTAATAGCTCCTGTTCTGATGCATGCACCCTATAAAACATTTTATCCTAATTGTAGATGTAAGACATGAGACTCTCTCAAGGATTGGCGGCATTGTTAGGAGAAAGGCTATTAAGACATATAACAATGCATTTTTTGTATTATCATCTGCCAGAGAGGTGATCACCACCTGTGCCTGTGCACTCACTTGTCTCTACCTCTGCTACACCATGTTATTAGCGAGGATACATTCGCCCGCACGTCTTTTTCCTAAATGCCACCCAGCTGTTGCACGCCTTCTGTTTATAATCCTCTGGGCTTGGAAAAAAAGTTTCTGTCAAGCTTTGCGACATGCGCAGACAAGCGGAATCAGTGCTGGCAGTCATAATTTTTTTTCTTCTTCTTCAATTGTTTCAAAAACAGGGAATCGGAGCCTAAACGTGTTACTATGATCGATCTTTAGAGCAGGTGAGGATGAAACGATCGGCGTTTAAAAACGTGTTAGCGCGTCTGATCCCAAAGTTAATTGGGAATGATGAGGTGTGGACCCACTACTCGCATGGATTGATCTGCTAAGGGGAGTCGCTGGAATGCGTTGGTATCAAGCAAACATTTTGCTGCCCATCCATCGCTTTTGTTGAGGCATGGTTTAGGCCGCATATGCTTATGCTCGTCTAGCTGTTACATAAGAGGATAAATGTGCACTGGAGCACTACTCTCTGTGTCACTTAGACTCATAAACACACACATGCTAACCTTCTCTATAGCTCTTAAGCTACAGATCAGAGGAAGGCTTTAACCAGGAAACATCACACACAGCAAACATCACAGCGATGGAGGTTAGGGACTATTGAAGAGGGACCTGGTTTGGCTTTTCACTCATTGGTGAATCTTTCCTGTGTGTACAACGCATTTTTTTTAATGTCCTGTTCTCTGGGATGTCACATTTACGTGACCAATGCAGCTCTTCTCATATAAATGACCTTGGTTACATATGACGTTGCCGGGAATCTAAACATGCTGCATGTACACAAGAACCAAAGTGACTTTGAAATCAAGGTTCATTCTTGTCACATGATCAGATGCCATGGCACAAGATGTCAGAGCTCCTATTTCTAATCTAAATATTCTCTGTGGATTTTTGCTGTAGTTGGGAAAATCCTTGTAAGTCCATATTTTTTGGCGCTCGGAAACAACATAAGTGGCAAATCTCCTTCAAGGAGATTTGAATGAAATGATATGATGTGGAAGGGCGATTGAGACAACATTAGGTTTAAATTGGTGCTCTATAAATATACCTAAATTGAATTGATTTGAATTATTTTCTCCGATGGTGTTTAATCCCTCTACTGCTGTTTCTTTGAACTCTGTTGGAATGCAGCAGGTTTGGCCTGTGGGTCATGTAGTTCTTTTGACTTGAATTACAATGTTGGCTTATTGAAGGAGAACTACAAACTGGTGGTTGATATGTTTCTTTTGTCTAACCAGTAGGTTCCCGCTCTCATCTGCTCCCGTTAGCGTTTGTCCTCCACCAATCACGTGATTAATAGTTACGTTTACCTCCGAGAGATGAAATCATGAAAAATCAAACACTAGATTGCGTGCCGTTCTTTTTCAGATTGTATTTGCAATTGTGGCTCAGGAGGTTACATTAGTCGTCTTGCAATTGTAAGATTGTGGGTTTGATTCCATTTTCCCCCTTTTTGCGTGACGATGATCCCTTGGTCCAGACACTTGACATTAAGTGGCCTATTGATCTGAATATGAGTGTGAGTGCATTTGTGAGTGTGGCCGGGTCCAAGCTGCTTTAGTATAAAGCCCTTTGAGTTGTTTGTACAAAAATTTGATATATATATAGTTTCATTCCTTTTTTCCAATTTCATAGTAATATAAATTCTTAATTAGCAAAACGTGAGGGCCCATACTTTGATGGGCCCTCTAATTACAACATAACTGCAGGGATAATGTTTGCCGCTAATGTACAGGAGGATTCCCTCATGGGAAAATTTGTGTTTTTTCCAAAGTGCTTGAATAGATAATATGAAGTGCTGTTAGGATGTGGGTTTTAAACTGCTGCTTTGGTTTGCATCCTGTTTCCTGACACCGGTCTGTATTAGCTTTCCCCTTAACATCTTCTTCCTTTTTCAACTTATTTCACTTTACTGTTCTATATTTGTAAAACTGAAGCTCCTATAGAGCTTTAACACCTTTTTTTTGGGTCAGGGACAATTGGAGTTTAAACCAGAAACTATTAAAAATACTTTCACTTGTTCTTTGAAAGTGCGGTTCAGTGATCCAAATCTGTTGCAGAGAAAATATTTGTTGAAAGGTCAAATTAGACATAAAATGAAGGGAATTTTCTGTTTGGTCTTTTTTGTGTGACAACATTAATTTTCAATCTCAAACCACTTAAAATCCTTCTCATTTTTTTTTTAATGGTGCCATATTTGCTATAAGCATTTCCAATAAGCATTTGCATTTGTGGGAAGAGCAGCAAGGCTGACAAAACAAAATTACCACATTAACTTTGTTAGAGGTGGATTTCTTTGTGGGGCTGGTAATCCTTCACTGGAATACCAAGGTTTGCTGTCATAGTATGCAAACTCTGATTCAAAGACATACCTGGATGAGATTCGGCAAACTCTTGGTAATCCCTCATCTTCAATTTTAGAGACCGAACTTCCTACCTGATGATGACAACGCTCGCCTCTACACAGTAGGGTTAATTAGAGACTACTTCAAGAATTTGGTATTGAACTCAATGGATTGAAGTGTAGACCAAAGTCTCCCTGAGCAGTTTGATCCGCTTTGATGTGCTTTTATGAGTGACAAACACACCTCCACTGGTAGAATAGTTGACGTAATGGAGCAGGAGAATTTTTTGTTAAATTAATCATTTGTTTCTTTAATCATTCAATCCCAAAAACACAATAAAAGGATAATGAGCAGAGAGCAAAGCTGGTCTCTGGGCCACAACTCACACAAACAACTCTGCTGCTCTATCCATAAATTCATTTGACTTACAACTGTGGCGCCACTCAAAGGGAACCAACACTAACACAACACAGAGATCCTTACTTTTGTGCAATATGTCGATCCATTACTTTAACCTCTTCTCTGTTTTTGTCAGAGACTCTGAAGCGTTATTGTCACAAACATGAAACTGCTGGATTGGTGCCAACACTTTTGAAAATAGGTCCCACCTGCTGTAAATCAGTAAAGCAGCTGAACCCATTTCACTGCAAAATATTTATCTAGACTCAAATAGTAGCGGTAATGGTAAAAATGCAGTCAAATTGACTTTAAAATGATAGTCTTTTAAAAGCCCCAAATACCTAAAGTGGTTAAAATGAAAGTCTACAAGATATGACAAATTCATATTTACATTGTGGTTTTTGTACCAAATCAAAAAAATTTATTTTACTATGTAAGCAATACGCTGTTGTTATTTAGTAAAACATCTGCCACTGTATAGGTTTTGGTCTTGACCCTTTATGTCATTTGGATTAATGTTATTGTTCTTGAATAAAATAAGGTAATGCAACTGGGAGGATCAGGTCGAGCTGTCTAGGACTGTGCTGTCACTCCCACATCTTGCTGAATTATGGCTCAGTTGAATTAGTTTGACTTAAGCAGTGTTTGGACCAAAATTCCTTAGTTGGTTCCGGGTGTAAATGTTTATGATTCTATTGTGTCTTCGAGATGCATAACACCAGCCTGGGATAATAGGGTTCTGCATTATCCTTGCAGGTTGTTGCCTTCTTCTTAAAAAAATGTCTTCCTAAGACTCTGTCCATCCATTTACAGAAAATACAAGGATTATTAAGTAGGTCAACTATCTATTATCGAAGTAAATGTTTTTTGGAAATTATTGCGTTCTCACACACTTAAATCTTTCCATAAGGCTAAAATTGGTTCATCCGAGGTCTGTGTTTCCCAGTAATCTGGCGTGATCCTCCCTGCGAGGGGGCAACTCTTGACCTGTCAGACGCCAAGTCCTGTTATTCTGGCGATTACGCTGGGAGAACGGCTGCTCTGCAGGAGGTTGATGAAGTAGAGCAAAAAAAAAAAAAGAGTAAAAAAATGCTCCTAAACCCAAATTTCTCCAATCAGCCTGAGGTGAGGCTTGGATTAGTAACATATTTGGCAATAATACTCTTTCTGATTTCTGATTCTAAGTACACATTATAAGATCTTGTCTGACCACATGAAGTAGGCTAAAAGATTAAGAAACACTTTTTAAAAAAACAAAAGGAAAGGAGAGCAATCCTTAAACAAAATTTGGGAAAACATAATACAATATCCAACACATTTATTAATTGCTTGAAAGGCTCCATTTATGCTGTCCTGCGGTTTCTGCAGCTGTGTTGATGAATGTGGTGAAAGCCTATGAGTCTTTTACATTAGTTAATTAAAAACATACTAAGAAAATTTTTTGCAAAATTACCAAGAAATTATCATCCATCCATCCATCCATCCATCCATCCATCCATCCATCCATTGTTCATATATTGTTTTTTTATTTTATTTTGAGAAATAGGACTTTTTGAATTATCTATGTTTGGTATTGTTATGGTCATATACAGGTCATAGTGATCCAAGAGGTCATAAAACAATATCCCAAGCTTTAAGCACCTCAGATGTTCAACCCATTTTCTGAAAATGAAAGACAGAAATGCAAACATATCAAGACTTGGCCATGCACCTAAACAGACAGGCCAAACAAGGAGAGCTATAACTACGTGAGCAACAAATGAGCCCATTGACTTAAAAACCAATATCATCCTTACAATCTGGGATTTATGAAAGCAATTAAGTTAATCGTTAAAAGAAAGCAACAACAACTTCTCTTTGAAGTTTGTCACAAGTCATGTAGAAGACAACAACAACAACAAAAAAACAATGGGAAGAAGATTTTAACCTTACTTAGAAAAAAGCTAAACTAAAACTGCACATCACCCGGACCACATTATCCCCACAATGAAGTATAATGGTGGCACCATCAAGCTGTCATCAGCAGAGACAGGAAAGTGGAACATGTAGGAGACATCATGGAATGATGAATCTTCCCAGGAATAGTAAGCCTGCCAAAATTAACTCCAAAAGAGCATATATTAATCAGCAACCCAGAACAACATCTGAAACACAGCATAGTGAGAGTTTAAATTTCTGAAGCATCAGAAAATAACACGATCACACATAAAACTTGTGGTTGCGTCATGGGTTGGGGGGTTCTTTGCTTTTTTGGGAAATGGACAACCTTCAGTTATTGATGGATTCATGAATTCAGCTCTTTGTGAGAACATCCTGCTAAGAATATCCGGTCAAAAGTTCATGAACTTCAGCTTAAGAGTGCCAATGAGTGAAATTTTGAAAAGAACGTGAACACATGGTGTTGGTTTGTCAAAGTTTCGACTGATTGAAACACTGTAGCACAATGCTGATCAGAATATTGTTAAAATCCCTCGAGTCTAAATAATTTTCATCGGGTATGCAATGAAAGGAGGGACACAATTCATCAATCAATCAATTAAAAGACAACATTCAGTTATTGAAACTGCTTGATAGCTGTTTTGAAACCAAGGGAGTTAGAAATTGTTTTTGAGTTTAGAGGGTATTAATCTTTTTACTTGTGGTCAGGTTGCCTTTCCCTGGTTTTAAAATACCTTTCTTATGTTAAAGAAAGAAAAGCAGAAGAAATCTGCCAAAACGGAAAGCATTTTCACGGCTCTGTAGTTTTTCCTGCTTCTGAGGGGATTGTCCTGACAGGTGTTCTCATTCAGATCCCTGCTCATAAACAGGCTACAGCTGTCTACTGTTGCAAGAAACCAATGAGACATGGAGGCTGAGCAACACAGACCTCATCACGGGGAGGTCCAGCTTCATTGTCTCCTGTGAATTCAGTCGAGAAGACGCTGGTCTGGAATAATTTGACAGCACAATTCATAGCACCTCAAATCTTTTCATTTAAACACAAACACAGATTAGGGCTGGACCAGAAAGCATAGAAAAGGACATTTGAGCAAAAGTAAGCACCAAAGGGAGTGGGAGAAATCAAAAGAAAGGAATTAATGAGAAATGTTAGACTGAGGCTTTAATAAATAACAATAATCATGCTAGTTTGCATCCAGGCTTTTCCTCCCATAGCCATTAGGAAGCTGAGATGGCAGCCAATTATTCAGAACTCTGCATTGTCTGAGGCTAATGAGGCTGAGTGGGGTAAAGGTGTGTATACATGTGTGTTCTGTTTCATAAAAGGCCCAACACCTCTACATGGATAGAGGTGTGGCTGGGATCACATTTTGACAAATGTCTCTGCTAAAATCACATCTCCTAAAGCGGCCTTATCCTCTCTTCCTCTGGTTATCCTCTATATTTCCTCCCTTAAACCTTGTACCCTTGATCATTATGGTCGCCCATTCCACTAAAAATTGAGTTTTTTGTTCCTTTTTCTGACTTTGTTTGTTCTTTGAGAAGTTTTCAGATGGCGGCATAAGAAAGAAAAAACAGGATCTATTAATATATGCCCTCTCCCACTGACTTGACATCTCAGGGAATCTCTTTTGATTAATATGGCTTCCACAAGCATGGACAGGATGCAAGGAGTTTTGTTGTTCCTGATGGAGGTATTTACAGCCCTTCATCCTTGTAATGTTGGGATTGCACTGCACGATATCTCAAAGTCAGTCAGATGGAAGGGAGTGCTATCCATCTATTTCTTCCACTTGATTTTGTTGAGTCTGGAGGCTGCAGCATAAACAGGGGTTTAGGATTCACAGCCCCTAGTCATTTGGGCTATCCAATTTAGGGGAAAACATCTGTTTTACCTGGCTAGCTGGCTAGAAAAAATATTCCCTCCACCTTATCTTTGGACTTTCTATGGGTCACATCCCAGTACGAGCCATATACGATTCATCAGGACTCCAGTAGGGCATCCTAGCTAGATGCCAAGTCACCTTAATTGTCTCCTATGGATTTGAAGCAGTACCAGCTCTACCTAGCCCTTCTTGGATGAGCCACCCTGCAGAGTAAACTCATTTTGACTGCTTGTATCTGAGATCTTAGTCTTTTGGTCACCACCTGGAGCTTTGGACCATAGTTAAAGGTAGGATGGATTGGTAAATCAAAAAACTTCCCCTATGGCACAGCATTCACAAATCAACAGTACAGTGCCCGCATAATTCCACATTCAATCCACCTATCGTTTTCTTCCTCGGATTTTCCCTAATTCATGAACAAGGGCCAATGAAGAAGATGAATTGAAGAAACATTTTTAGGAACAGTTTTCCCTCTCCCTACATACAAAACCTCCCTCTTACAATGTGCTCACCACCTGTGGGGAAATCAGATACATTGAGGGATGAACGTGGACCTTAGAGGTCTGATCCTGGGATGCAGGATCTGATACTTGAGAAGGTGGAATAAATGGGAGGTGTCTGTAAAAATTCATTTTTAAGTCTAGGCCCTGATTAGCATTTGGCTATAGGCCTTCTAACACATGAATATACAAGATAGTTGTATGAGCCCACACATTTTACTTTGAATAGTTGTGCATTAAAGCTAACACGGAAATGCTTAACTTGATATATATGCGTAAAACATTATTAGACATTACTTGGCGTTTATACTGTATAAAACTTCTAAAGGCGGTCTTTTGCACTCAGTTGTGTTTATACCTATAACACTAAAGGGGATTAAATAAAAATGCTTTACCAAACAAATTTTTCTTTTTGGTACGACAAAATGTCACTGTGACACTGTAACATCCACCTGCTGGTTACATAGACATAACCGTGGATGTTATGGTCTTGTCCTCTATTTTTTCTGTATTCAACAAAAGATCAAAAAGGACAAGACAGAATGTTAAAAAAAATTAAACCAGTGACAGCATAAATTAGGACTTCACTTTGTCTCTCCTCCCCATTCTCACTCCTCCCAGCCACTCCCTACGCTGTCACCCTCTCGGGGTAATAACAGAGGGCCAATCAGAAATAGCAAAATCGATCTGGCGCCGGCTGGCTCGGATGCATTTACAAGCAACCGTAATGACTGCAGACTCCTTTCTTTGGGCCGCTGCTGCAATCACACTGGCAACCTTTTTCTGCCGAGCTGTGAGCAAAAGAGCAGCGTTATTGTGTGGAGTCCGCTCAATTACTGTAAATGTGCTGTCTGCCTCTCAGGACACAGCATGACACTGTTGTAATGTGAAGAGCAATAACGCTTGTATTCTTTGGCCTTGCTTGTAAAATAGCTTTCTTTTTTTATTTTCACAGTAAATATGACTCTCTAGCTGCTTTCATGCATACTGATTGAGAATCAGTCTCATAACTGAGAAATCATTAATTACTGTTATGTCTTTACTTTTGATTTAATCAAAGATTTCTTTGAGGATGAGGCTCATAATGATTGATGGTGCTCAGGGCAGAACAACTGCAAATAAGGGGATAAGATATGACAGAATTCAATTTATGTGCTGCTGATGGGTTGGTGGTAAGAAGGTGTCACTGAACCAGACACCTTTTGGGATTCCATAATCACTAAAGGTGCAAAGGTGAATTGAATGATGGGGAAGACTTGCACTCCACCTTGACTCAAAGTTAATGGAGGAAGAGAAATTATGTAGTTGTTTTTTTCCCCTCATTATGAATCTTAGGACTTTTTTAGATGTTTCTAGTTACCCTCCTTGCCTCCAGTTATAGCCTCTATCAGAAGTCTGACAGAGAACATTACTGAGCAAGCATCGTCGTAATGATCAAGGAAGACATGAAACAGGTCAGGGAGAAGGTTTTTTAGAAAAAAAAAGGAAGGTAATACCATTTACCCATCAAGAGAGAGGCTAGGGAATGAGAACATTGATCAGATAATTAACCAAAAGCCCCTGGTAGGTAGGGGTGGGCAGTAGTGATTTAGAAAATCCATCACTATATCTTGGGGTGCTACTCGGATACAAGAATGGATGAAAAACCCAAATACTGCTCTTGAAAACCATACCAATTTAAAATAATCTTTTTTAAGACACCAATTTTCTAAGAACATTCCTCTTAATCTTTAAGATCTCCATGGTTGTTACAAAAATGACAATTACCATAACAATAAACTTATCACAATTACAACAAACGATACAATAAATACCAACCCCAAACAATTCTACATGTGCCCCAAAAGTAGCGCTGCGCTTCACCTTAACATGCAGTTTAGTAAGTCAGAAATAGATAGAAAGCAACAAGAACTTCTGTTTGAAGATTCTCAAAAGTCATGTAGAAGACAAAAAAAACAAAACAAGGGGGAGAAGACTTTTATCTTACTTAGAAAAAGCTAAACCAAAACTGCACATCACCCGGACCACATTATCCCCACAAAGAAGTATAATGGTGGCACCATCATGCTGTCAGAAGGGTTTTCATCCACAGAGACAGAAAAGTGGAGCATGATGTGCTACTATGTCCTTGGCAGCTTAGGAATGGACTTACAAGGGGTGTTGCATCAGTTTCTTGACCTGTTATTTTTACATTTTAATGAATGATTAACGATTGATTCCGTTCAGCTATCCATATACAATGGATTACAACAGTTAAATCACAACTATGTCATTGTGTCAATATTTTGATCCTGTTTAAATACACAAACTATGCATTTAGCAATGCTTTTTACATTTAGGTAGATGGGGCGTTTAGACACTTTTATGTCTGAGAGTTTCCTGTAATATTGAGATGCAAAGGGAAATTAAATCAAAAACTCAACAAAATGGTTTGCAGTTCATGCTGGGGCAGTGCCCCCTTACTGAGTGAGAACTGAAGACCAAGAGAAAGTGCTAACCTGTGAGAATGTAAAGTTATGCTCGCTAACAGTGGACTGATGTGTGAACAAAAGTAACATCAAGTGGCAGAACAAGAGAGCCTAAGAGCAGAAGACAAAGAGCTGCTCAAGTGTGTGATCTCTGCATCAGAGTCCCTGAGCAAATCTTTCACCATGATGCAAGCCACAGCACTGCATTCTGGGATATCTCCTTTGCTCTTCTGTCAGTTCAACGGGGGGAGATGGTGAGGGGGAAATTCCAGCTGAGTTGGCCAGATGACTCTGACAAAAGCCAGGGGGAAATTCACTGTTCATCATTTGTTTTCCAATCCTCTTAATCGTCCCTTCGCATCACTACTCACTGCTCTCCAGACTGGGCTGAGAAGGCAAGCATGTGCGCATGCAGAGACCTTGCATAAAACAAGCAATGGAGACCCTGTTTGTGAGATCACAAAGAAGAAGCTAAATCCTCTTTATGTAACCGACGTTCTCAGCTTCATTTGGAAATCAGCACTCGCTGACGGCAGCTTTCTTTTACTCCCTACCCTTCTGAGCACAGGCCATATCCTTGATACAGATCAAAGTCCACATCAACATAATCGCCAAGTGTGACACACTGAAGGGATTTGTGGATCTGTTCAGGGCAGCTTTGCATTTTGCGTAAGATAACAGGATTTGATCTTAAGACATGCAGTGAATAGTGCATACGTTCCATGCAACATTCTTAACATAGTTTAAGTTTATTTCACATTTTCTCACCTTACGACATCCAGTCCTAGTAAGTCTATTGGTATTATATGTGAGAAGGTAAAACAAATTAGCACTCAAGTGTAAAGTGCAAGGAAAACAATGCCCACTTTATGATTATTTGATCTTATGTGATCTGTATAACTAACTTCAACACTTTCAACTAAATCTTTTTTTCTAAGTGCATCTCCCCAGTTAAAAATGGGAGTGGTAGCATGATGCTGTGGTGAAGGTTTCCCTGAGCAGGCCCAGTTAAGTTAATTGATGGGAAAATGGAAGATGCTAAATACAGGGCAACCCTGGAAGAACGACACAAAGAGCTGTTTGAAGTTAAATCAGATCCTTTGCTTCAAGAAAATCTCTTGTCAGTTAGAATTGCCTAAAGTATTTCTATTAGCTAAATGCCACAATGACAAAAGAAAGTCAAATAGTGATTTATTAGTTTCTTCAAAAGCAATGGCGCACATGCCAAAATGATTACTGATGATGATGATTATTATTAATCACATGCAGATATAGACATGGTGGGAATATCCAACCGTCATGCGGAACAAACGCCAAGTACCTTGGGAAGCTGCTTGCTAAAGCTTGAAGGACAATGTCATTATCACAAACAATACGGCCGACATTACTCGAAAATAAAAATATAGGCCAGATTGTAGTTTCCAAATGAACACTGGGACAAATTGTCATTTTTGAATAATGTCCCATGTTTTAATGAAACTAAATTGGAACTGCTTGACCATAAAGACCATTGTTTAATTTTGAGATAAAAGAAGGACGTTTGTATGCCTGAGAACAACATCCCTACTTCAAAATTAGACAGTGGCAGCATTATGCTAAGAGGCTGTTATGCTGGGGAAGGAATTGGTGTATTTTTTATATAGATGGCAAAATACTGAAAGAATTGTTTGTGTAGATATTAAAGCAACATCTAAGGAATTGTGCCAGGAAGATAAATCTCAGCCCCATGGACAATGAGCATGGTACAGTGATGGACAATGATGGATGGTACAGCCAAAGTGGTTACAGGTTTAAGAACATAAAAGTCAGCGTTTTACCATGACTTTCACAAAGCCCCTATCTCACGGACAACTTTTGGGCAGATCTAAAAAAGTACATGTGAGTGAGGTGGCCTATAAACCTGAGTGAGTTACACTTTATCCGTCAGGAGGAATGAGACAGAATTCCAACTTTTCTGAGAAGCTTGTGAAAGGAAATACTCAATGTATGACCTTAGTCAAAAAGTGCAAAACAATGCAATGATGGATGGATGGCTGGCTGGCTGGCTGGCTGGCTGGCTGGCTGGCTGGCTGGCTGGCTGGATGGATGGATGGATGGATGGATTCTACTCCAACATTATGGCCTACATTTTGTTTGGTATGAATAAGATTCATAAACATATGCGCCTGAAACATGACATGATAACGCTCAAGCCGCATGTTAGCATTTGCAATTCAGTGGATATCTAGATCAAATGAGCATATACATGGCACACGCGCTGCAAATGAAAGAACTGCCAGAATCTGAGATATTTCTCTGTTTGATTCAGTCATCTTCTTCTCTTTTATGTGTCATGCATTTCAGAAAGACGTGTGATCACCATATGTTGGGTGCGTGGTGGAATACAGCCAAGAAGAGCATGGCAGCTGTGAAAATTAGATTGAAAACAAGATGTGCGGTTTGCTTTACCTAATAATTAGCAGAAAACCAGAATAAATGAGAGTCACAAATGAAGTGGAAAATGAAGTGGAAAAGCGTGAGAGGAATTAGGATAACAATTGAAAGAGAAGGTTTAACCTTGTGTTAGTGTTTCTGCTGATCAAGCAGCTGGAAAACAAGAATGCTTCTGCCTCACCGGTGTGCCTCTACCCAGTCAGTCACTTTCTTCTTTAGTAAAATACTTTTAGCATACGTAAAACATGGGGTGGCCTGTGACACTTGTATCTTGTACATTGACTTTACTGGAGGAATGTGAAGCCTATAGTGGTTTAGACGTTGATTTGGGTTATTTTGTAACATTACTACAACAAATACTTAAGATTTATACAAAGAACCTTTTACTTCAGTAACTTCCCTGAACCTTCCACTTCTATCTGATTTGGTTTTTTCTTGCTTACCATTTTAAATATTTAAATATTTTTTCTTTATCTAGTTATATTTTTACATCATGCATTACAGTATCAATTCGTTACCCCATGTAAAGATGTTAATAATATTTTTAAATTAGCAAATGTCAAGAATTTAGTGAGTCCATTTATGATAAAAGTACTGTAAAAAAAAAGTGACCCAAACAGGGACACCTGTAGTACACCGCTCATAAATCA
>JAVLVB010000489.1:532972-573569 GCA_032876305.1 Orestias chungarensis | reverse complement strand
ATATATATATATATATATATATATATATATATATATATATATATATATATATATATATATATATATATATATTCTTTTCTGTATTAGCCTCTGTAAAGTTTGGAGCTGTAACAAAAGGCTTTACTTTCCCTTAAGGAAATCCAGTGTAATCCCAGGAAATGTGCTGACTTGGAAAATGTATGGTTTTATGATTGATGAGCTCCCAAAGTTGGGACTGGGACAAAATTGAAACACTAAATAGAAAGATGGAGGTAATGAGGTAATAAAATCCAGCTGAACGATACTTGCTTTACCATATTATATCAAAAATGACTTTTGTATTCCAAAAGGAAAAAAAAACAGTTGGGTTGTTGTTATAATTGGGGTCATAGATCTCTTTCACAGAAAGTTTATGTGCAGGAAACTGGCGTGTGAAAACAAGACTATTGTTATTAACCTTTTGTCCAAATTTTTGCAGATAATTAAGGGCTTATAAATTTTAGTGCGAGACTGGAAAATATTGGTTCTTTCATTTCTATTGCAATTTCGCATACTCTGTTAAAAACATTCAAGTACATATATTATAATCTATGCTAGAATACTGAGAAGCTTGTTCTAAATCCTAAGTGTCGGACCAATAATGTTTGTTTAAATAACAGAACATCATAAATCCCAGCAAACTCTTTATGTAAATTTGTGTTTAAAGAAGGATTCATTCTTGAATTACATTTATTTTAAATGTATTTTTTAGTGGTTTGTGCTACATGTGGTACAGTTCAGTAGAAATTGATCAGGTTTTATACTTCAAACAAAATAGATAAAAATAAGAACTGAGTTTACCAGATAATATTTCTGTAATGTTTTGTGACACATAGTGAACTAGATCTGTTTCAAGATTCTCTCTTGGGCTCACAATATAAAAGCCACTGTTGCTAATCATCACCAAATTCAATTAACCACTTAGCAAGTTCAATGGCCACAACCCGATTTAAGCGTTGGTTAAAAGAAACTTCCATGGTATAAACAAACCTTCAACTTATTACAACTTTAAACCAGGACATTCAATGATTATTTCAACGGACTAAAACAATTGTAAATAAAAGTTATTTAATAAATTCTCTAATAAATTCCCTTCAAGTCAGTGAATAGTAAATACACCTTTGGCTGCAATCACAGCATGGAGTCTGTGTGTATAGGTCTCTGTTTTTCGGAAATCCGACCCTCACCTTTAACACTTTCATTTATTCATGTTACTGCACAGGCAGCAGATCCCCAGAGATGAAAGCTGACAGAATTTTAATATTAAGTTATATCACATGCAGTAATTTAGCGATGTGACTAACTACTGCCAAATCGAGCTATCCACAGGGAACGTTTGTGTGATGTGGGACAAGCAAACCCCTGCTATCGCTGACCTTCTATCCCCCTGAACTTGGTGTTTTCAATATAAGATTCATTACAAAAACACTGGCTTTGATTCTGCTGCAGAAAAGCTTAGTGCTAAACTGAAAATTAATCTAAGGGATCTAAGACACTGTCCCCTAATGGAGGGGCATTTGGGGATTATGTCCCACTGCATATACCCTGTTATACCCTTAAAAAAAGAACACTCATACACTTTGGTATCTTGTTCTTTTCCCTCTGAAGTAAGTATGATGTAGGACTGTAAGGGTTAACTCAGTTTACCTAAACCTATTAGGGTTTAGGTTAACTGCAAATTATTAACAAGCTTAAAAAGTGTTGTTGTGGTCTTGTTGCGGTTGTATTTGGACCTAAATCTACTGGGTAATGGTGACTCACACATACGCATGGAGCGACGTAATGACGTAGCTTTCCGGCCAGCACCAGTGTGTGGAAAAACAAACGGTTATTTGTCTGTTCGCACTTGGAACCAGCCGCGAACCGACTCTAGCACCAGCACGGAACCTGCCCTTGGTGGAAAAGGGGTAAATGCAAACCTCACTTTTATGATCTCCACAACCGTCTCTCAAACCAGTCTGCTCGGGCTCCGTGGTCTTCACTAAACTGTCCACCAATGTTCTGTGAGAATATTTCCGACTTAACTGAAATCTGTTACAAAAGGAATGACTATTAAATTGATTGGATTTAATTTAGGAGTATCAAAGCAAAGAAGTCTGACCAAAAATGTAACCAATAGGTTTTAGCTTTTTATAGGTGAAATATATTAAAAAACATATGTTCCTGTGATCAGACTGCTTAAGATAAGTTAATAACCTATTTATGATGCATGTTATGGTAAAAATAAATTTAGACTAAATTCCCTGTCCTGCCCATTGAGCGATCTTGGACAACCATAGTGACCTGCTGTGTTGATTGTTGTCTGTTTACTCCACAGCCAAGTCCTCAGCTTTAGGAGCCATGTACGCGTGACCCAGTTGGTAAGCATCGAACAAAGTGAAGAAAATTTTGATTTAACTGTAGAGGTGGATGTAACAAGCGTTCCTGTGGGCCACAGAGCAGGGCAGATACATGGAAGAGGACCTGAAAAAGGTCACAAACTCTTCTACAAATCATCTCAGAGGATATTCAGTGAGACGAGGCAGACAATAAACAGCTATCTATTTTGTCCTGTGTGACAGAGAGAACCAGCAGGTCACCAGTAAGCTGTAAAGGAACAAAAAAGGCCAAAAAGTGACAGGAAACTGTGAGAGAAAGCGACGGGGAGAAGAAAAAAGAAATGGAAATAAAGGGATAAAATGTATGAGCTGCCCTTTGTCCTCAGGTGGGCTCTCAAAATGCTACTCTTACTGAGCAATGGGAGACTGCAGGTTAAAAACACTTAAAAAAGAAAAATTGAATCAATAGCTCCCGCTAGTTTGTTCTTTTTTCCTAGTCCTTGCTGTTTCACCCTGACCATGCGTACCACTTCCAGACCCTCTCCTATTGACGTCTGTCTTTTCTCAAGTCTTTATACTTTTTATTTTCCTCTTTTCATCTTTTGTTCCTCATTATTCCTGGGCTGCTGAAAGGAGAAGTGAAGGCAGCATTTTATCCCGTAAGCGCATTAAAGACCTGACTAGCAGCAGCTTTCTGTGGTCTTAAACTGTATTTCTGAGTTATCTGTTTTCTAAATTAGCTCATTGTTATACGCTTCCTTTCTTCATTCCCTTCTCATTCATCACAGTTCATTCTTCAATTTATTACAACGTAGCCTGGACAGGGGCCCCATAACAGTCTTTTTATTAAAAATCTGAAATTGGCCAGACACATTCATCCACATCTTTGACAACGAGAGCACCTTTCTATTTGCATTTTTCGTCAATATTCCTAATGTTATTTCATTTCACAGCATGGTCCAGATAAATGATTTTAGGTGGGTGTGGGGAGGATTTCACTCAGCGGTTTGATTAACTTTTATTGAAACCTGCGTCAGTCTTCCTAAAGGAGCAGCTTATACAACTACAGGAACTAAATTACTTTTCATGGTCACAGTTGAGCTTGGGGCTTCTCTAGAGGTTTCCCAGGCAATAAAGTGGCTTCGTCCAAAAAATCTAATCATAAACCTGGTCAAAATACCACCTCGACTGGTAAAGCTAAAGTGAAAAGTTAATTTATAAAGGATTTGCAATTGATTTTCACTATATATATATATATACAAATATATGGAGACAATTACAAAAAAAAGTACAGCCCCATAATGTTGATAATCAAATTATTTACCAATGTGTTCAAAAAACATACAGCAGTAACATGTCCAAATTGGTGCTAGCAATACGTAGAAGCCTTCTGCTCCAATTGTACAGAATAGGCGGCCCCTGGCCTCGGTTTTCAGACTCCTATAGTACCCACACAGAGGTCCATGAAGGATAAGGTAAAAAAGCCTTCTCCAGGTCCATAAAGTATGTTTATATGTCTGTCAGGTAAACTCTTATGAACCTTTGGGAACCTTTGAGGTAATCACAGATGAGTTGGGGCCATCACCCTGACAATGTTTTCCATATGAGACCCTAATAAGGGGATTTAACAATTAGCCCTGGGTAACGCAGGATCTTGAATCGACCAAACACTTAAACCTTTCCACTAAATTC
Source organism: Orestias chungarensis (assembly GCA_032876305.1). NCBI lineage: Eukaryota > Metazoa > Chordata > Actinopteri > Cyprinodontiformes > Cyprinodontidae > Orestias > Orestias chungarensis. Next base: position 569,541 of record JAVLVB010000489.1, on the reverse strand, counting down.
AGGTGTGTATTCAAGAAAGGGCATATAGGCAGTTCAAAGCCCAGAATGAGTAAATGCAGAGGTCCATTTTGTTAAAGGGTGAGCAGAACTGAAAGTCAAGGGATGTAGACCAGTATCTTCCTAACCCTACCAAAGGGCATGAAAGTCATGACAAAACTAATACGATCCCAGATACAAGACATTAAAGTAAGCTTCCCCCCCAAGGCAGCTGGGCACTTCTTTAGGGATAGGATGAGGAGCTCGGCAAATCCTTAGTACAGGCATAATTTCTGCACATTGAGAGGAGTAAGCTCAGGGGATTTATTATTGCATGATGAAATTGGTCCAAATGTTTAACTTTGTGCGTCTCCAGTTGTTTAAAGTTAGAGAAAAAATATGATATGCCCCTAGTAAAGTCACAATCAAAGATTTCCTTCAAATCAAGTGAGTGAAAAGAGCCTCTAAAGTCCAACGTATGTATTTTGGGACCAGATTTAATGAAAAACTGGTAAAACTTTTCATTAAAACCTAAAAGAGGATTTAAGATGCTGGAGTTACCAAACTTAACTTTGTTTGGAGCAAAGACTGACACGACACTTCCCCTCCCCGCCCTGTTGCTGTTCCCTGCTTGTGACTTAGTTGAAGGTACAATCCCCATAGTTTCCCTTACTTACAGAAAAAAACACATTTAGCTCTTTAGATGAGTTCACATGAATGAAAAGACTTAGAATGTAAAGAATCTAAGAGGCAACATCTTTTACTCTTAAAACTATGTTTTAAACCATTAAAAGGTTACATCTACGTATAAACCCAAACACCCTCAATTCATATCAATGTGTTTTATTTCATTCTGTTTAACATTTTATGACTGGAAACAAAGCATATTTTGCCAACGTACAGGGGGTGGACAATGAAACTCAAACACCTGTTATTTTAGTGTGGGAGGTTTCATGGGTAAATTGGACCAGCCTGGTGGCTTGTCTTTATTAAATGCACATTGAACCATTAAGAGCGGAGTGTGGAGGTCCAATTAGCAGAGTAAGAGCTCAGTTTTGCTCAAAATAGTGCAATGCAAACATTATGGGTGACATACAAGAGTTCAAAAGAGGACAAATTGTTGTCTGTGACCAAGACATCAAGTCTTTGTGATGTATCAAGAGCCGCAGTATCCATGTTTCATGCCCAGAGTGAAGCATGTGGTTGGATCAGTGATGGTTTGGGCTGCCATATCATGGCATTCCCTTGGCCCAATACTTGTGCTAGATGGACGCGTCACTGCCAAGGACTACCGAACCATTCTGGAGGACCATGTGCATCCAATGGTTCAAACGTTGTATCCTGAAGGCAGTGCTGTGTATCAGGATGACAATGCACCAACACACACTGCAAGACTGGTGAAAGATAAGTTTGATGAACGTGAAAGTTAAGTTGAACATCTCCCATGGCTGCACAGTCACCAGATCTAAATATTAATGAGCCACTTTGGGGTGTTTTGGAAGAAAGAGTCAGGAAACGTTTTCCTCCACCAGCATCAGGTGACCTGGCCACTATCCTTCAAGAAGAATGGCTTAAAATCCCCCTGACAACTGTGCAGGACTTGTATATGACATTCCTGAGATAGGTGTCGGTGACAGGTGAAACAGACGGTGTCTCAGTTTCATTGTCCAACCCCTGTAGATATCCTTTTGCATATCACTATATTTTTGTTTTTCATTGATTATTCTCATGATTTTGGAGATAAATAATAATAAAAATGCTGAAAATCTGACAGATATTTTAGCTGATGTTCTATTATGTAAAGCGTTTGTATTGCAGCCTATTCTTATTGATTTAGGTTTTGTTTCTTTAATGGCCTGCCGACCCCTGCAGAAAATGACATATAATGTCCCCTTTTTTTAAAATAAAGACACAAGTTTCTAAGTTACTGCTGATTAATATACTATATAATATAACTTATTTAAACTTTCTTTGAGCAGCCAATGAGTAGATTGTAGAAATTATCGTAAATCCTTGTTGGGCAGTTGTAGATGAATTGAATGTCCTGTGGCAGATTAATTCGGAGGTAATGATAACCCCTTAAAAGTTTACACCTCCCTTTTGAAATCTGAGGTTTCTGTGGTACAACAAATTGGGATGATGATAAATCATCTCAATTTTTTTCCATCTTTAATGTTGCATATGTCTCATCTAATTATTTTATCACCCTCCCCGTGTTTGTCGTGGCCCCTGCTCGGCTGGCCGAGAGCTGTAAACAGGCAGTTTATGACTCTCTTGTTGATAAACTAGCATAAAAGCCAGATTGGTGGCTCTTGACTAAAATGGTAAATGGACTGATTTCAAATAGCACTTCCAGGCTTGCCAACCACTCAAAGCACTTTAAACTACAACCACATTCACCCAATTGCATTTATACACCAATACACTGAAAGATGTTAATTGGCTTTCCCATGGTCCCATTTAGGAAGGAAGCTGAGACTGAACCAACAATTTTTGGATTTACATAAGATCCTCATGGGAATATTAAGAAGCATGTTTCTGTAAAATTAGAAAAAGTGGAACACATCAATCTTCAGAGGTCTTTCTACAGAAAGCCATCTGATTGCTGTTTTAGAAATAAAGCACAAAGCAAAGTGTTTCTAGTAAACCGTTCAAATAAAAGCTTTCTACAGTACTTGGAAAAACTATGTGGCTAAAGGTTTTTAACACAACTGCCACTACTTCTCGTTTTAAAATGGATAAACTAAACTACAACTGGCACAGTTCCTCTTTAGCCTCTACACGGCAGGCTTCTCCATCAACTCCCCAGGCTGCCAAGTTAAGAAGTACTCAGATGACTCTGTGTGCAGTGGACTTAGGACTTTGTGAACTTATACAAGCAGAACCTTCTTCTCATCAACGTAGCTAAAACCTAGTTGCTTGCGGTGGACTTTTCAAGGGTGCAGATCCACCACTCTGACAGCTGTGACTATGTAGGGAGTGAACATAAAGACAGTGGACTCTTATAGGTACCTGGGTGTTCACCTGAATATTAAACTCAGGAGACTGAGCTGTTTTGGAGTGCAGTGGAAGCTCCTGAAGACGTTTGACTGGTGTGCCAATAGCCTGTTGAAGCAGCAAGTTATCTACAGTTGAGAGGAAGTGGTTAGATAGGATTATCAGGTAGGCCAACTCCGTGGGAGGATGGTCATTGGGCACAGTGGAGGTGATTGAATGGTTGGGAGTTGTATTGTTGGACAAATGGACACATTTTTTATGCTGTTTTATAATACCTGTTCAGTATTTATGTGGAACTTTTGGTCTTAATGTAAAGTACTTTAGTCTTTAACTGGTTTTATTTTCATCTATGCTTTATATTCTTATCTTTGTGTAAACCTACTTCCATCGATTGCCTGTCACTTTGCTGCTTTTGCAAAACAATTTCAACCGCTGTGGGACAAATAAAAAGGATGTTTCTATTCTTTCTAACTTTGCATCCTTTTTCTCTAGTAGCACCTCTTGTCCTGTGAAGTGATTCACTCACACCTTTACCCTCCTCGCTCTTCACTACCTTTTGTTCTGTTAGACTATTTTTCTCTCTTTGTCTTTTCTGTCTCCTTCTCCCCTTTCTCCTCTGTGCGAGGATCATCAGCTATAAGGTCACCGACCTGCTTAGCAGCAGCTGTGGAACACCATAACAGATGTTCACAGAGTCTGCGTTTGGGTCGACTTACGACAGGATTGAACATCATCAACAGAGGGGCACTAAGACGGGAGCGATGGATTGATGTTTTATGCTGCTGGATGGAAGGCTCGGGATACGCTGTGATTGCCAAACTCAGGGCTCCCACAGGTCAAAGTCAGTTAAAAAGAGAAAAAGAAAACAATAAAGAGGCAGGGAGGCAGTGTGAGTACAATAAAAAGGTTGCTGTTGCTGATTTGTTATGTAGTTTTAGCTTGTGGCCTGCTGGCAGTTCCTTTCTGTAAATCTGTCGTCTGCGCTCTGTTAAATCTGTTACAGAGCTTTTGGACAGGGAGTCTATTTAATGTTGGAAAGGGATAACAGGGACTGGGAAGGCAACAATGGCAAATTTAAGCATGTAGGTTACGAACTTGTGTAACGTCAATAAGCTGTTGTTCTTGGAAAAGCTTTATGGCAACCGGATAATAATGTGGGAGAAGAAATGTAAACAACACAGCACTATGAGAACAATAAAACCACACGCTGTTAGCAGATGTTTCGAAGTTTGTGTTAAATGTGATGCATTTAATGCAAAAGGGAATCACTGAGTACTAAACTTAAGCAACTCAAATCATGACGCAAGTCCACATGTTGTTTTGCAGATTATTCTAGTCTATGTCCACTAGTTACCACTTAGACTACGTTAAATCTTGACATTTGATGTGATTTATTGATTGTACAACATGAGACAGTGGAAGAGAATAGAATAAAATGTAACATTATCATTTTTTACCCGATGTTAAACGGCCAATATTTTTGTGTTTTTCCTAAAATTAAACCGTAGTCTCTGAGTGTTGCCTCTAACACCTAGCTGAATCCAAGCCATCAATACTTAATGTAGTTCTTAAGGTAAATGTGGGTCCAGCTGCCGCTGACGGTTTTTCCCTGCAACAGCCTAGAAAAGAGCTGCCAGCCATCCTGTCAGCGCACCTGCTTTTTAACTCTAATGCCTTCGAGATGAGCCATTTAATAGGAGTCTAATTTTATTAGCCCACCGAAAAAGGTGGAGGGATGTGTGGGTTTTGCTTCTCTCTGTGCATGAAGCCGGGCATCGGTAAACACTGTTAACACCCACGCTGCCCCCCTTGTGTATTACACATGCTCTTTCGTTTTTTATTGTTGTTTTTATCTCAACATCTAAGGTTTCCGTGCAATCCAGAAAATCCTGGATTGCACGGATCAGTCCAGTCAATGAGCTGATCATTCTCTATGAAACTGTTTACTGCATCCATTCGTTCTTCTATTAATCTAGAAATCCTTCATGTAAATCATCTTTTTTGTCATTTATGGAAACTGTAACATAAAGAACTAAAACATTTGTACATGAAAAAGTCTGTTTTTAGACTTTCTGTCACAGATTCAACCAAAACGGCTTGAGTGGGGTTAGTGAGACCACCACCGTCCATCTTTAATGTCATTAAAATGACCAGTTGCTTCTGTGGTGCCGCAGTGTTTACCATTATCATTTACATTGAAATCAATTCAGAACTCTGTTGCAATGGAATACGTCTTGAAATTGGCGAGAAAAGATCAACAGAACGAAGACGTTTCGTTTAAGCGGTGTCGATGCGTAATCAAATCACCGAAATTGCATTTTGTTGCGAAAGGTCGCGCTGACATGAGGATTAAGGGACGCGAACACAGCAGCGCCTGAGCAGACAGTTGATTTACCAAACATACACTCAGCTGGCCGGATAAACCCTGTCCAAATGTGATCAGCGAGCTGGTGCTTGACGTCAGTGGGTGCAGGATTATTTAACGTTTTGTGCCAGCAAGGCAGAACCTCAACACTTGCTGACTTGCATAATATATTGTGTCATCTGGATTCGGACATTTTACTGTAACAAGGTTTACTTTGATTACGATTACAGTATAACTGTAATTTGTGTAATTTCCCTTCAGGGATTAATAAAGTATTTGTAATCTAACCTAATCTAATGTAGCAGATGACATTGTTTGATTGGCGACTGTTCTTTATGGAGCAGCTTTGAATGTTTTCTGTATTTCTTTATTTGCACAAGCAGCTGAATGATTTAAATCTTTTTTATGTTTTACTAGTGTCAATGCTTGTTCTAATAATCCTCATCCTTATTAATTTGAAGCACAAAAATAATAGATTAGGTTAATTTAAAAGGAAACTTTATTTTGCTCCTCTGGGGTTTTGCGACTTCTGACCACCGCTGTTTTTTCTCACGGTCAGGTGAGGAACAAAGCCTGGCTACTGCAACAGACGGCGCTCTCGTCAAGTGAAAGAACGATTGAAACCGTCCCGTTGCCATGGGGAAACAGAACAGCAAGCTGCGGCCCGAGCTGCTGCAGGATCTCCGGGAGAGCACCGAGTTCTCTGACCACGAGCTGCAGGAGTGGTACAAGGTATGGCAACGCGTCACGGACACTTGAGGGTCTCAAAGGTTTAAATTTAAAGCGAAACTTGACATCACAACTCACTGCGAAAGTGCGCCCATTCATCTTCGCTCTAGCTCAGTCAGAATGAGAAGCATTTCTTAGCCTCATATTCTCACTACCCATTTAACCCAGTTTCTTGGTGGTGAACGTCTATTCAGCCTAAGGTGAGTTTTAGTTTTTAACACATATTGTTCCGCATACAGGCCGGATACAGTCACGTTGCTCTATTACCTCTTTAGACCTGTTTCCCTAACCCTACTCCTCTTGACACACTACCCTGCATGTTTTATGTTGTTCCTTGATGACTGCTGAATAACAGGCTAAATGTGTGGTAACAAATATTTGGCAGTGTGTATCTAGTCAGATCACTGGATTTTTCATTATGCAGGCAGACGTCCAAATACCACCTACACCTTCTCCTATAGCACTATTTAAATATTCGATGGCTTTTTGGGAGCAGCTAAGCAAACAGGAGTTACACACAGGGTTTAAATCCTGCTGTCCTATTATCACTATGGCAAGACCAAAAGACATGCCAGCCACATGCTGCTTATAGGTTCCCCTGAAAATAGTGATCGTGAGAGCAGCTTGGAGCAGTGCACTGACCTACATTTACCATGCGAATGACGAGGCTGCGTAGGTTCGCACCAAAGCTCTAAAGATTTTTATTTTTTTCTCAGTATTTGCCTACGTTTTGTGAACGTAAAAGGTTTAAAAATTATACTTAGCAGTATCTCCTTCTTGGAGGCGGTGCTGGAACCCGACACTTTACTGGTGAAAAAATGTAACAACTGGAGCTGAGGGTTTGCTAGTAACATTGAAGTAGTGGGACTGGTTTGATAGATGACAGCAGGAAAGAATCAAGTTAATTATTTGAATAAACTTTCCTTTCTGTCGTCTAAAATCTAAACCAACCATTCTTCTGTCTCATGTTCAGTTTAATTTACAGAAGGAAATAAATCAGGTATAAATGTTAAAGAATTTGATATTTTAATTGCATGAAAGTTACAAAAGTTTCAACTTTACTTAAACAATATATTGTATAAGTAAAGTTGAAGAGACAGTGACTGTGCTGTGGGAGCGTGCAGCCTTGAACTATTTGTCTATGTCAACGGCAGAGCAGCATCCTCCAGATTTACCCTTGAATCGACCAAGTGCCAGGTTAGCCAAGCTGATCGCATTACTCACGTCGTTATATCCCCATATTAGGTTTATTCACAAACAGTTTTGTCAGGCTCCTGACATATGGCTGCCCGTTTATAAGTGGAAAAAAAAAAAGTCAACATTTGCATGTGAGTGGACGGTCATCAATTCAAGGCAAACTAGGAATTAGTTAAACACTTGTAAAACACTTCTATTAGTAGACCCTACTTTTTTGTTTGTTTGTTTGTAGGATTATACTCTGTAGCTTCAGGCTGCTAAAATGAGCTTAGGTGGGGTAACTTGGTTTTATAGTGTTACGGCTTTTAGCTGTTTAAAGTAAACACTAGGGTTAAAACCAGCCCAGTTTGGGTCATTTTTTTGGAGACTGCTTTTAGTAAAATGGCTAGACACGGTGCCAGCATGGTGCCAGTTGTTGTCAATATAGACCTATTCAAGTTCTTTACCAGACTTAGAAGCTGTTTTGATTTTTCTTTCAGCAGGTTTCAGATATCTTATGGGATACCATGGTTCAGTTTGACACTCACACAGAGCTAACCTCCTCTAAAGTGCCGAATAACTCTATTCCTTGTGCACCTTATGTGATGCTTCTATGTATTTTTTTTACTTATTTTGCAATTGATTTTTGTGGTGTTGCTACCGAAAAGCACAATGTCCAAATGTTTTAGGAAAGCAGGTTGTTTCGACAGGGCTGCACATTCAACAGGATGTGGAAGAACTCAAGTTTTATGAGAACCCATCTAGTCCTTTTTTTCTGGAGTAAACCTTTAATGGCTGTAAATCTTGTCCCTGGCCCGGAAAGCCAGGGCAAACACTGTTGCTCTTATACGGCACAAAAAATCTCACAGACACGGGCGATAAAAACGATGGCTTAACTGCTCCGCCACAGGAACTCTCGGCCATCACTCCAAACAAATTCTCTAATGTTGCTCACAAACTCATTCGGGAAAATTGGGACAATAAGTTTGCCGTCTAGTTTCCATCTTTAACCTTTTTTAGGAGATTATCTCTAACAAACACAGATATGACTTTTACTTCCCCGAATCAAGCTTTATTAATACTGTACTTCTTGAAACATTAACCTTCAGCTGTTAAAGAATATACTTCTTTTAAGCAGGTCTTCTGCAGTCTGTTGATTTTTAAATAAAACTTTTCATGCTCAGCGATTTTTGCACCATATTTTTAGTTTTTTAAGTTTAAAGTGGAATAGCTGGTTTTCTGTTGACCAGTAAGGAAACCGGTTCTGTTAAATGGCTGGTTTAAGCTGTATTTAAAATAAAGTGGTGATCTCTTTTTTTTTTAAGGGTTTCTTGAAGGATTGCCCCAGCGGAACGTTGAACGTGGAGGAGTTCAAAAAGATCTATGCCAATTTCTTTCCCTACGGAGATGCCTCCAAGTTCGCCGAGCACGTCTTCCGGACATTTGACACCAACGGCGACGGGACGATAGACTTCCGGGAGTTCATCATCGCCCTGAGCGTCACGTCAAGAGGGAAGCTGGAGCAGAAGCTGAAATGGGCTTTCAGCATGTACGACCTGGATGGGAACGGATACATCAGCCGTGAGGAGATGCTGGAGATTGTTCAGGTGAGCAGTCGAAGTCTTCATTCATGCAGGTTGCTAGAAAAACCTCTTTCTCTTTTTATTTATTTTAATCTAATTTTCATTTTTGGTCAATAGATAGTGTTGTGAATACGAAGCATTAAAACAAACACCAATGGAGTCTGAGTTTGTCTTCACAACACACAGATGGTTTCATACAGTTTTCCCTTCACTTTCATATTGCAGTGAGTTATTAAAAAGATTTTTCAATGCAAGTGGTTTCCAATCAAAATATTTTGAGTGCATCAGTGTGTATAACATAGACCGTACTACATATGTTGTGAAAACAAAATAAATAAAACCAGATATTTACACTGACTTAGTTCATTTACAATTACCAAAGTTATACATATTTGCCCTAATACCTAGTTTCTTTAATAATTTGGTAGATTATTTTGGTTTTAAACTCTACTAATCTCTCTAATTTCGGTCAAACTTTTTGGCTGTCCTTCCTCCAGCTTTTCATACCAGTTTTCCTGGAATTGGTAGAAGCGAGTCAGGTTTGCAGGCAACATTGCTCAAACAAACCGTTTCAGATGAGATCTGACATCCGAGGTTGACAATGGTCATCCTAAATCATTGACTTTGCTGGTATCAAGGCAAATCTGTTAATAATCTCTTACTGTGCTTATTGTCCATTTGCGTCACCGCTTTGCACCTAAGTTTTAACTTCCAGGCTCAAGTCCTCAGATGTTTTTTCAATAACTTGACTGTGTTTGTTAGATTATTTTTTGTTTCAAAACACCAACACGACTTCACACTTAGGCCGGCCGCATTTATCCATTTGTCTTCCATACAGTATATTCTTGCAACTATGCAACTTCATAATTAGCAAACCACACAACAGGTCCTAACTATTAGGTTTGACGTCCCTGTGTGTATTTTTAAAGTAGGGGTATGGAATACATTCTTATCTTTGTATATTTCTTGCACTGTTGCCTGTTTTATATATATTGGGACCAATTTTGGCTTTTAATTAGGTCGTTGACAACATACTTATTTGTTCCCAATGATATTAAATCATAATATACCACGCTACCTTGGTGATTTGCATTAAGACAATGTTCTGATGAACATTAGATGTGTCTGAGTCTGCATGGCTATTTTGTGGTTCTCGCGGATTAGCAAGTTAAATTTACCAGCGTTTATCCCTGAGTGTGCAGAATGGTGGGATTATCCCTGCGCACATAGAGGTTATGTTATATAGAGAGGAGGGAGGAGGCTGGCCCCTTGTGTATTTGCGTGACAGCAGTGGAAGAAAACGCTACCTTAAACCTGTTTGGCTTCTCATCAGCAGTCTAACTTTCATCTTTTCATCCTAGCTCTACATGATCAACAGACATACCTAAAGAAATATGAAGGAAAAATGAGATTTTCCTTCAAAATCTATTTTTACACACAAGACAATTCATACTGGCAGCTTACAGGCTTTGTCTCATTTTGGTCATGACTTCGACTACGTCTACTCATTCCACTGCGTCTCTGGCTGTGTGTCTGGGGTTGTTATTAGTTTCCAGCCACCTACAACAGTGCCAACAACGTTCATGGTGTAAACCAACCAGAACTCAACTAGTGGCGAACTTGGCTTTTTGTAGCTTTCTTTCAAACAAAATCTTTGCTCAAGACACATTTTTTACCATTTCTACCACCTGAGCTGTGGATCACCACAACTCATCCAGGGTTACCCTTTGCCTCTTGATGCTTCCTTCATTAACATGTTCCTGGTTTGACATGGCTTTAAGTTAGGTAGGACCAAAAGCATTGCAAGGTTTTTAGTTTAACTTTTGGAAACTTATCTATGATAGATAATATGTGATAGATAAGACCGTGTCACTGCTACAGAAAAAAATTTGCCTAGAGGTTCAAAAAACAGCAACAAATTAACCTAATTAAAAATGGTTTTTAATGAATTTTTATCAGAATTTTAAACATTTTGTTAATATACTTTATGACAATGTACAAAATGGTCAAAGTCAATCAGCCTTTTCTAGAAATATTGAACACAATAAAAACAGGTAGCAAAGTTTAAGGTTAATTAACAAATGCCTGTTAAAGATATGCTAATTTAGCATAAGAACGTATGAAAACGGTCCTTTCTTATTGCGTCTATAATCAAAAACCTTTCCGGTTTGGTTTAGTAAGAGCCACAGTGGAGAGACGAAAGAGCCACGTTAGGCTCGGGAGCCGCAGGTTTGTAAACTGCTGGTCAATAACATGAAATCTTTAAGGAATACGTTGGAGTTTGTGAGTGTAGCAAAACTAAATGTGTTTATCAAAGTACGCTGAACAATGGCAAACGTCTACATAATAGTTGTGACTGTATTTTCTTGCCGGCTGTCCTGTTGTCTGAGCTGCCTGTGATGCTGATCTACAGTCGGTTTTACACCCTAACCCTCCCAGAGGGGAAGACTTAATGGTCACGTAAACTGATTCTAAGTCTATGTGTGAGGCCGGCCTATAGTCTGGGCTTTTTAATGCTTCCATCCAGAGGTTAATTTAATGCCAACGGGGAATGTAAGGCACTCGTATCGGTCAAAAGATAAAGACGTATCAGATCATTAGTCTAAGCTCTGCTGCTAAGCCGCCAGCCTTTCATGGACACCGACATACGCTTCACGCTTTCACAAGTGATTCATGAAATCCTTCAAGTGCGATAGTACAAATATTCTCCCGATCGTTGTAGTGGCTCCGGGAGTTGAAAACACAGAGGTTTGCCTGCAGAGGTTTGTTAGCGCCCACAGACCTGCGGTGACCCTAAGTGTCCGTAAAGGCTCCCCGCTGGCTCAAATTCACTCCGTTTTCTCCTGTCCTGCCTGTCTCTCTCTCCTCCTCCTACTCATTCTTCCTTCCAGGCCATCTACAAGATGGTGTCCTCTGTGATGAAGATGCCAGAAGACGAATCCACGCCAGAGAAGAGGACGGATAAGATCTTCAGACAAATGGACCTCAATAATGACGGTGAGGCTGGGAAACAGCTCAGCGGCTTGAGAGATGGATGAAAGATGCAGAATGAGGGAGTTTTTCCATTTGTTTTGTGAAATTTGATCAGTTTGTTTGGAGTAATTTTATTTTAGATTCCTTAATCGGAGGATCATCAGCTCATCATCATTATTTTTGCTTCTTCTTTAACTTTTTCTAGAGAAACAGTCCTTTTAAAGATGGTAAAACACTATATCAAACAAAAACAGACATGACCATCATCTATCTTCTTTTTGCTTCACTATCAATAGTGGATTGAGCTGAATTTACAAACACATACTAAAAATTCTAATTTCAAGAAATCAAGAGAATATTTGGCTTTTCTTTTCTTTTTTTTTAAACATTAAACTCCTCATCTTAGACTTGTGATACAGCTCAAACTGTTAGTAACATCATTTTATATTGTTCTTGTTTGAATTGTTTAGTGAAGCCAAGCACCAGGTAAATCTAAAGGGAACAGAATCAAATGACCGTGTCAGTGAGTCCTGTAATATATTCAGCTTCACAAAGTTTCTTCTTTAAGCCAAAGGATCTGATTGTTGCTTAGCCTGGTGTTATTTACACAGCTCACTGCGAGGGTGAGAAAGGCTACTGAAATATTGGAGAGAAGAACGTTTCTTACTGTCTTTTTTTGTAGTACATTCCTAATCCGCTGCTCATTTTTTCTGTCTTCCCACATACACAAAAATCGACACTGTCCAATTGTGGCCGTGGCTTTGACGTTTGGTGACATATTAAACCAGCAATGAAAAAAAGCAAAAATGAACAAAAGTAACAGGATTTTACATTATATGGCATCTTCTATTGGTACCAAATTGAGGTTAAGTAAAATTGCACCCTTAGCCGGTTGCACCGATTGCACCAGTCAGAGTATTCTTGTTAGGAATCCCTACTAATGAGATGATATGATATAGTAGGACATGGCTTAACATACCATACCTTTTCCCTTACTTTGGGCTTTGGAACAAAAGTCCATGGCTTAACTATCACAACAACAAAAAATGTTCCCACATGCCTCGTTCCAGTTTGCACATTGTGCAGCTGACAGCAGAGTTTAGAAGCAGAGTTTAGAAAATTAAAAAAAGTACAGTGGGAACATTTCACAAACTCTGATCTTTCATTTACTTAGGCGGCTGTAAGCATAAGCAAAATGAAATGAAAACCTTTTTTATCTAAAGCATACGAGCGGTTTATTACATTAATTTGTGGCATGTTGAAACTGTAATTAATGAGCTTTTCTCCATTTTCTTGCAACAGAAACACTTGTATATGAATGGCGTAGCTTTTAATTGAGCAATATAGCTGGTAAATAATCATTCAACACATCAGTGTTTGCTCTCAGTAAATCTATCTAAAACGGTCTGATTGATGTGAAATTAACCCTTTCATGCATGAATTATGATAGGATCAGTAAGGATTATTTCACTTAGTGTTTTTATACTTTGTTAAGGATGTAAAACAAGGTTTTTAAGAAAAATCTCTCTTTACTCTTTAAAGAAGTATTTATCTGTCCACTCAAGTGTACCTCATGCACTTTGTACGGTAAAAGAAATCAAGAAAGCCTCTAGTCTGTTGGCCTCTCTGTTTGAGCTCTACTGACCGACAATAAAGTTAACATAAACATGAAACTTTTTGTGAACCACGTAGTCCTCCAGTGCCTGGAAGAGGGGAATGGTACAAAAGAAATTGTGACGAAACACCTCAGGATTCTTGTCCTGAATGTCTTCACAAAGGCGCATTATTGTTTGACAGACAGGCGTCTCTTGTGGGTAATCATCATCTCATTGACCGCCTGAAAGTCTTCTGGATCAAGTTCTGAGCTGAAGGTTTCCTTGCGTGCATCCAACACTTGTCGGATTTTGACATTTTTGTGGTCCAGTACGTAGTTGTCAACAAAGTGCAAGTAGCTAAAAATGAGCTTGAATCTGTATACTGGCATTGCAACGGCTATCGGTTCAAGACGAAGTCCAGTCTCATGACCAGTCCATCCTGGATCGAGGATATCTGACCAAAATATGTTTTTAATTCCTCTGAGATCAAAGTAAACTTGTCTTTTCCACTCTGAAATAGGTGTTTGGTCTGTCTCCCTGTCTGTCGGCCGTCTTGGTTTCACTCACTAGTTTGAGACTGGCCAATAGTTTTTGGGTTTTTTTTTGTATAGGATGAGTGGACGTTATGCAGCATTGGCCAAAGTTGTAGTAATACTTATAGAAAAAAACACTTTTAAATAGCTGTACTCTGTAGTGACCTCTATGCATGAAAGGGTTAATGGCGGATGCGGGTAAAATCCAACTGAAAATGCTTGAGATGGCACCACCCACTTATCTGAACTGCTGACTTTTATCGCTGCCTGGCATTGTTTCCCGGGATGTAGTTGGAATACTGTTTTATATGTTTATAGTTGTAAAAAAAAATAGTAATGGCAAAAGACAATGATAAATGCTCCACGCCTGACCCAGAATCTTAAGCACAACTTTAAAAAATACAATTGTAACCAGCTGGTCTAATCGATTTATTAACGGTATTTCTTAAGCATGAAGATTAAAGTGTTCACAGTTGAAAACAGCAACAAAAAATAATAATAATACCAACTCGCACTAGCCCACAAACCCCCTCTGGTCCACCCATGGTTTCCAGTCATGTTCTCAGATGTGTAATCAGTCCAAACCCAGTTAGCAATTTCAACAGCATGGTGACTCATTCAAATTGGTCTTTTTTTGTTGTTCCATTATTGTGGATTACGCTTAATAATAGTATCAGGATATTAGAAAATCATCTCTGTCTTTGTCTTCCTTCCTTTCTGTCAATGTGTCTTTGCAGGCAAGTTGTCCTTGGAGGAGTTTATCAAAGGTGCCAAAAGCGACCCCTCCATCGTTCGGCTACTTCAGTGCGACCCGAGCTCTGCCTCCCAGTTCTAAACCCATCTTGCCTGTTTCTATTCTCTATTTCCGTCGCTATTCAACATGTCCCTGAAATCAACGCATGATGGTGCACATCTCTCATAGCTGTTTAGTTCTTGGTTTTTTTTTAGCGGAGAGGTTGAGAAGAGAAAGATTTTCGCTTTACTTTGGTATTCGGGAGGAATGAAGGGACATGCTTGCGTACATATGCCGGATCCAGGAGCCGCCTGCCAGTGCTCCCGACTGTCTCCATCTGTATTCCGGAACATGAGCCTGTTACGCAGCTTCGGACGCTGCGCGGAGAGGCCCTCTCCGAGGCAATCACCTCCATCGCACATGTACACCATGTACATACTGTATGTCTATGTATATCATAGGATTGATTCTGTTCGTCTTTACTGTGTGGGCACATATGTGGCATTGGAAGGCAGTATTACGTAGCTTTGCTTCCTGTTCTGATCTCAACGGGAGTTTTTCGGAGGTCGTTGGAATTTCATTGCCGTATGATCTTGTGAAAAAGAAGGCGTAAGATCCCTTTTGAATGTTTTTTTTTTCTTTTGAGAATATCTGCTGGTGTTTTTTCATGTTTTTTTTGTCTCATTTGTACATACAACCCCCCCCCCCCCTTTTCATTTAATTTTATTTATTCATTTTTACTCTAAATGTACTTTTACTTTGTAATGCCGTTTATGCTTTGTACGACTACTTCGGTTTACGACGGCTGAGGAAGTGAATTGGTGATTTTATCGAAATGAAGGCGAAGATGAGAGGAGCACGAGATGCGTCTGATCAACGGCACCAGTAGCACAAATGATGATTTCACCGCCATGTATTCATGAAGTATGGCTGTGCTTTTGGCGTGAGAGCGTGCGTGCATGTGGGAATTTTAACTGGATGCTTGTGGCTAACTTTTATGGTATTACCATGTGTTGTTTTATGATATATACAATAGCTTATTACGTAGATATTTGCACTCCTTGGAACTTTTCATATTTTCTGTTGTTGTAGATCCCGTTGCCGTTTATTATGATACACCAAGACGCAGTCGTACATAATTTGTGAAGTGTGGATAAAAAAAATGTATCTAATGAGTCAACTACTTTTGAACTAGTACTACTACTTTCACCAGTGTTACAGCAAGTTTTCCTTGGAATGTTTCTTTAAAGCATCACTAAAAAAGTTTTAGTTTTGGTCGATTTTGGCTCCCCTGTGGACAAAAGCGGACGTTTTTTCCCTTAAGAAGGATGGGTTTCCCATGAGGACTTGCACGTAGCGTCATAAAATCCTGATCTCCCGCTCGCCTATATTTGGATTGAAGTACATTTCTGTCTCCAGTGGCTCTGTGAAGGATGAACAGCAATGAGGTAACGAATCTAATGGGGGTGAATCCATGTCGTATGATAACGTTGACAATAAGAAACGGGGGAAGTGACGTATGCCGTAAAGGACTCAGCACATTTGTAGTTGTTTTGTGTGCCACGGTTCCTGCCACCTTCCTCGAAGTTTCTTAGCGCCGGTTAAAGCGATACGGACCCCCTCGGGCCATGAAGGAGGGGTCATTCAACGTGCTGCAAGTCGACGTATAATCACAAAAGTTATGAAGTAATTTTATGACGGTTGGAGAGTTACTTAGTGTTGCTTTAATTTCTTTAGTCTTTCTTGCAGCGTCAGACAAAATGTAGGCAAACAATAGCTTTACAACACATACGGTACCCAAAGCAAATATAGCAGATATCTCATACGTGAAAACACATAAATTTTATATACTTCCTGGGCCAAACTTTGTAAGTAAGATTGCATTCGATTGTGGCTCCTATAAAGATTACTGCTCTGCAACCAGTTTCTAAATAGACGCAGATTCGATCTGCAGCAGCATCCACAGTCTGACATAAGAACCGCAATAAAAGCAGAGTGCCACAGGCAAGCATATAAATGTCAATGAGCCGTCAAGAGCGTAAAGGTGTAACCTAGACTTTAACTCTCCTGTCAGCAAGTTTCTCCCACCTCAGTCGTGCATTTCTGCACTGTAGAGATGCTTGTCTAATTGATGCTTCCCTTTAAGTAAAGGTCGATAGCAATGGGTAAGTACATGTACACAGCAATGCATTTTTGTTTTCCATCGTCAAAAGCACTCCCCACAACATGATGGTGCCAGAACTGAGTATGAACATGAGGATGGCCTGTTCAGCACCATGAGGAATGTGCCATTAACTCGGTCTCCTAACGTTTCACAGTTGTGCGCAACTTCGTCTTGATCCGTCACATGAAACGCATCAAAGCATGTGGTTTTAATGAATCGAAATGTAAAAATGTTCACAAGATACTGTAAGTATGTTAGACTTCTTTAATATCGAGCAGTGAAACGTAAGATAGTTGTAACCTGTCAGTATAATGCATGATCCTATGAGCAAGACACAGGCAACTTTCACAACCACAGTTTACGCACAGTGATACTTTTATTGAAGCTCTGCAGCCCTCTCAGAAATGATTATTCCTCCAGCTTTGAAGCGCCCCTCTCCCCCGCCCTCTGCCTGTTGTTTCCCCCCTCTGACAGACAGAGAACTCACTAAGGGCTTGTTCATCGCTCTTATCCTGAATGCGTTTCTGACTGCCTAGACTGAAGAGGCTCGTTTCACGAGACAGCAGCAAGGAAATATACTTGTTCTGATTTGAACATTTCAGGAGTGAAACAGTGAATCGATTTCTATTGGCACTTGTTTAAGGCACTTGCTGCATTTGAGGTGACTAATCGGGGCACCAGTATGTATTTCAATTGAAGAAATTAAAATGGAAAAAAACCACCCCAGAATTTGTTTTGGTAAAGTTTTAACAAGAGATTTGTGCAAGAAACAATCTGAAATCTCTCACAGTGAACCCAGATCACCATTGCCCTCTCCTGGTTTGTACACACTTTTAAATGAACTGCAAGCAGAATTGAATAAAAGCAAAGACCTAAACTCACATACCTTTTGCTATAATCTTGTAGTTTCATTCAGAATCTTATTGGAAATAGATTAAAGAACTACCATAAGCCTGACAGACCTCCTGAAACCACTCTGATACGGATCTAAAGTCAGCTTGTACCAAATGTTTCAAACAGGAACTACCTATCCAGCAGCTTTTCTGCTTTGGGGATCCTTAAGTATCACTGCCTTCTGCTGGTAGGATAAAAAATCAACATTCAGAATATCCTGATCTACAACGTTTTTCTTTTTCTATTATCACTGCCTCTTATATTAACTTGTATCTTGTTATGAAAAAAAAAAAAACACCCCTCCTCCTTTATTTCCCCCTCCTTCCCCTTATACCTGCACTATCTTTCTGTTGCATGAACACCTCACATGAGGGTGCAATGATTGTTTTGTTGAACTTGACATTAAAGATCTCAAAATACACGCGTGTGTCTCAAAGCATGTGCCGACCGCGTCCTCCTTTCCACCCTGCAGAGTTTTGTCATCCCTCTCATAAAAAAAGAGCTTGTTAAACAACAGGCAGGACTGTATGCCAGCATTTCTATGAGTGCAACCAGTCATACCTCCCATGGCACTAGCTGCTTATTACAGCATGCTAAAATGACAGCAAGGTTCAGACAGCAAACAAATACAATCTGAATTTGAATACAAAAGACATTTACATGAAGATTTTTTTGTTTAAACACTCATGGTATTGCCTTTAATTTTATACATAAAAACATTCGATTGTCTTAATCTCACACAGTCAACGGAAATTTTTGTAAATTTGACATTGACACACACGTGTTTGGGATGTAACACGCCAGCACGTGTTTGTAAATTTAAATGACAAAAAAAAAAAGAGGAGAAAAATCATGAATAATTATGGGGATACCATACGGGTATGAAAACATTGAACTCAATGAGACGGTAAACACCAGGAATGAGCCGAACAGGACAACACCGGTGTTGTGTGCGACAACGTCATTGAGATTTCACAAAGCACTTCAGTGTTCACAAATTTTCCAGTCAAGCAAAATCAAGTTGAGCCCAGCTCAGCTATCATATCTCAAGTATTAAAACAAAGTAGCACACATAATACAAAACTATAGCATTAAAAACTACATTTGTGGTTGTAATACATCTACATTCCCCATGTGAATGGAGAAATGTGTCATTTACTCAAGAAGTTCTTTCTGGTAGAAACGTTTACAAGAAGTTAAGTACCCCTCATAGTTCCTCATAGGCGACTCCCACAGTAGTCAATGCAGTATATGCCACCTCTTCCTATATCAGACCAGCCACAGAACAATTGTTGGACAGCACTGTGGAACCAAGTTCTGCCAAAATTATTTTTCAAGAATGAGGTGCAAAAACAGAATTGAAATCGCTCTTGCAGCTCTGGACGAAAAAAACAAATCTATGTTTATTCAACCTTTTAAATATTGGAAGAAGATTTAGAATATTTGTCATACCAAGGAAACCTGGTTTGTCAAAACTTTTAAAAGTAGATCAGCCAATTACGCTTAGTGCAACGAAAAGTTACAAAACTTTACAATACTTGTGCTTTAATAACCTTTAACATTACTGATCCAGGACTGGGTTATACATGTTCTTCCAAGACAGAAAAATGTGTTCCCTCTTTCTGGCATCTAAGGGGCAAAACTGCATCTTTGAGAAACAATCACAGACCAATCTGGTCTAAAGCTCAATCTGAGGTTTAGACCAATCTGTTCCAAAGCTCTATCTTGATTAGGATCCAAACACTATGCCTGATCAGAAACTTGAAGTGGGTGTGGTTGCAATGCCAAAGGAGGCAGCTGTAGGAGGGACCCAAAAGAAATCCCCTTGAGTTTTTAGCACTTCATGTCTTGTGAAGTATTAAATGTTGTCACCAGACAAAACTCTAGTCTGGTTCATTCCACCCAGTGGAAAATAACTAGTCGCTCTTTTTGTTTGTTTGTTTTCGGTGTATACAGGCCTTAGCACGACTAGGTTTTTGTGAATCCATAAGTTGAGATCAGCTCAGCCATCATTTTTAAGCAACTTTGAATAAACATAAAAATATTTCCCTGATGAAAACAAATAAACAAAAAAACAAAACTGTTCTGTTCCTTTGTGAGACAACCAGTATACTAACGGCTAAAGCGAGCAGAGAGGCTTCAACGTCTGGACCGTGACTCTCTCTGTCTGAGTTACATGAACATTGGCAAGCAATTTAATCTTTAATTTCATGGCTGACATTAACAAATCTTCAGTAAATCTATATCCAGAAGCTGGACCTGTTGAGCAAACTCCTCCTCGGGTCGTGGGGCTGCTCCTGTCTCCTTTGTTGACTGCCACTTCTTGCTTCTTGACGTTCTCTGCCCATCCTATCTCTGCGAGACTGCCGAAGAGGCTGCGTCTCTGAGCTGGGAACACTCCGATTATGTGGGGCAGGATTCCGTTCAGTAACTTGGTGCTCCGGTCTCGGAGGCGCAGTGGTATGCCTTAATGGCTTATTGTTGCTCCTCGGTGGCTCTTTGTAAAGTCTGATAGGATTGTTGTGGTTTGCCGGAGGTTTTGTGTAGCGTTTGTATTGCTCATCATGGTGTCTTGCATTTTCAGTATGACGTGTAGGCGGATTATCGTGGACTCGAGGAGGTGCGATGTAGACTTGCGACAGGTCATGGTGCCTCCTTGGGGGTTCAACATAGTGGGGTTGGGAAGTTTCTTTTTCTGATTTCACCACATTGATCTAAACAAATAAAAGTCAATAATTTCAACTCTGCACACACAAAACCAGCGGAAATAGGACATTACTGTAACTCTGATGTTCACATTTTTAAACAAACCCAATGTGTGGTTTAGGACTTACCGGTATGGTGTAGTTTATACGTCTCAGCCTTCTGGGACAACCAGGCAGTCCCAAGAAAGAAACACAGGCAGCAACGCAACGAGCACAAAACACCGTCTGAATGGTACATGATACAATCAGACCAACCCAAAGGATCATAGTGGTACTCTGGAGAGAAAACAGGGAAATACATTGGATGGAAAACAATATACAGACAAATTGAGGCAAGAATAGCAAAGCTGTCTGACACAAATGAGTATGCGGTTTGGATAATGGCACAAAACCATGTTATCATGATATTCATATCTAGATGCCGAAGGGAAAAAGTAGCTCTGAGGGGAGAGGATTTATTGTGAATAAAATATGAACCAGGCAATGTATTTTAATAAGATCAAACAGAAGGATTTGAAAGCATAAAAGCAGTTAAGCATGACACACAAAATACAAGAAGCTTACATCTGTAAGTCCAGAGGGTTTCATGAAAATCACGATGAAATATACAAGAGAAAGAGAAAAACTTTGCACATCTTTCACATCTACCCCCAGGTAAAGTATGTGAATCAGAAACCAAAGGCTCAACGCAAACTTTCAGTGATGGACTGTCTCCTCTGGCATCCATGTAGGAGGATCCCTAATGGCTCTAAACAGAAATACCTGCAGTCTCAACATACAACTAAAAGAGTTTTCAGGCACATCATGTTACATTATGTACTATGATGCAAAAGAAAGGATTAATCTAAAATACAAAGCCCATGAACCTCTGATTTAAGACAATGTTGTACAGCAGTCTCATTAGGAGGATGCGCACAGTTGTCCATATTGTTCTTCTTTTGACATTAATCTGCAGAGGTGTGAACTGGCATCCAAGTACAACATCAAACCCGACTTTATTCTGTCTCGTACTGCAGCCTCCTTGCATGCCAGTGGAATAAGTAGTGACATAAAATGCTTCCTAGCTTCCAAGTTTTAATTCAAACTGCAGGACACCTGACCAGATCCTGATTTCTAAAAGACTAAAACAGATTACTTTATCTCAAGTTCAGTAACAAGTCGGAACATTTGGAAATTGTCATTTGGAGTTTTGGTGCTTAGTTAACATGTCTACGGTTAGCATGGCAAATCAAATGGGCATTTTCCTTTTATTATGCATGACACTATTTTCTTGAGATTGATTTGCAGCTATTTATGCAATTTTGGACTTTGAAGTTAGGGTTTATGAGAACCTATGAGAGGAATTTCTAGTAAATAGGTGTGAAACCAAAACAACAGCATCACCCTACCTATGTTAAAATGCATCATACCTTTTTGTTTTGCCATGGTTAGTTTTTTGGAAATTAGTTTAAATACCCAACATAGTTTAAATGAACATAAATTACAATCTAACCAGATTTTCTTTAAAAACAACTTTAATGACATATTGCACTGCATTTATATTATTTTGTTGACTTGTGTACTATTAAGCCTCTAGTATTTTAATATAACTGCAAAGTCAGAAAACAAATGGTTTATTCCATTTGCCCTGGAAGTACAGGCATAGATTTGGGAACAACAGCACAGCCACACAGTACCCCAGTTAGTGGGTGAAAAACCAAAGAGGTTTTCTGTTTGTTTTAGTGCCAGCAAAACAAAAGTTTAACAAAGTGTGTAAAATAATAAAGACACATTTTTTTGTTGAATTTTCTCCACATTGCAGAATTATCAATATGAATCATTTAAGGTCAGGCCAAAAGATCTACTTAAGGAATCCAAACTTTGACTGGACCACTAAAAAACTTTTTTATTTTTTTTTAGCCATTCATAGGGGTAATTGCTGGTGTGCCTCGATTGCTGTACTTCTCAATTACACACAAGCTCTTCACATTCACCATCAGCATGTTTCAGTACAGCTGAAAGTATGGTTCTATGATTTATTATCTACAAACAGAAGCAGCAAAACAGCTGCAGAACATCAACACCAGCACCTTTTTGCGCAGTTACTATAATTGTATTTTTTTTTTCCTGACATGAATTTTTTTATTTAATGCCAAATTTAATAGGATGTTTTCCAGAATGTTTCACCGTTTCCTGTCATTCTATAGTTTCTCGCACCAAATATTTAAGAATCTTTAAGATTTTGGGGGGGTTTTGTTAAAGTTTCCCAACGCTCTCTACATCTTGTCTCCATTACTCAATAATATCTAAATCTAAATTTGTAAAAACTCTTTAGATTGAGACACAGTGTTTTGCTAACTGAGCGCTTCTAGCTTATTCCATGACGCCAGCCAGGTTCTAATTGAATGATTTCTTCATTTCTCTGAATTGATAAAACTAAACAAAGCATTCTAAACAATGTAAACTTACTTTTATTCTCTATGATTTTTTTATTGGTTTAATTATCTAAAACATTTACATTTACAACAAGATAAGCAAGAAATAAATCTATAATGCTGGAACTACTTTCCACAGTAATGTATAATAGCTTAATCCTAAATTCTATAGCGTTATAAAGACATACCGCCATAGAAAACAATCTGTGTATTACCCCATCTTTTCTACTAGAAAGGTTCTATAATTCCATATTAATACCGGAGAGACCACTTTTAACCTCAACCTCGAATTGTTGCTCTATCCTGTGGATGATTGACAGTTGTACAGTAAATACAGTGTTGATGCGAGGGAAGCAGTGCAACTGAAAGTACAAAAACACAATGGCTTTAGCGATTGGACATCTGTCCAGTTCTGGCTTTGAGCTATTAGCAGCCGAAATACGACTGAGTCCTAAAATCCAGCGCCAGTCTGCAGCTGCTAGGCCATTAACCACTAGCACCAAGGATAAATCCAGCTCAAGAAAAAGGTCCTGTAACATAAAAAATAAAAAAAACAGTCAACAGCATGTTTAAATGCTGATGTGTGTCTGCAGCTATGAGGCTGAGCAGGCCTGACAGTCGACTGTAGCGCACAGGAAAAAGGAAGCAGCCTGGAGAGTACTGACCCGGTCAGATCAAAATTTCTGCCAACAGTCCGTCAGATGCAAAGCGCCATTGCCTTAGTGACAGCGAGGACACACATCTAACCACTTCCAGTGCACTCACACAGAAAACTTTTCTTTTTCTGTTACACCTAAAGGTCATCAAACTATTTTAGTACCTTCAAAGTCGCATTCATCCATTCATTGTCTATACCTATATTCAGTCATTGACTATAACTGTAGAGTATAGAAGCAAAATGTCTTACTCTACCATTAAGAAATGAAAAAGAAGTGATAAACCATTTCATAGGTTTGTAAGGGTAATTGCTAAGGCTTTGGGATTCCAATGAACCACCATTAGATCCATTAACTATGAATAGACACAGTGGTAAACTTTACCAGAAGCAAACCAAAATGATTTCAAGAGATTACGACTTATCCAGTCAAGTGGATTCTTTATCTTTCCAACATATGTGAAGCCTTTTATCTCCGATATAAAAGTAGATCACATTTCAGAAAACAACCATCATGCAAACGGTCCAGTGGTTGGACTGAGGGAACCATAAAATCTGCTCTCTAAGAATATCTTGGAAGGAAGAGTGGACAACATTTAATGCCGTGATAATGAGATGACGCAACAACTCCACCTCTGCATGAATTTAAATAAACCAAAAAACAAATCTGGACTGGCCTAATCAAAGTGCAAAGTTACATCTTAAGTAGATCCCCTGGCCTTAGCTGAAACAGGCTCTTCGTGCTCAAAAGGCCCCATATTTTGCTAAATTCCCCCATGTGATTCCAATTATTGCCACACAGACAGGCTTTAAACGTTATTAAGTTAAAAGGTTAATAACTTATGCACAAATGAAATAGTTATTTTATACATAATTTTTCCTACAGATTCATTGTATTCATTGTGATCAGATATATTAATATGAGCTCCTTATGCAACAGACAAAGGTCAGCTGACCAATGATCAAGCTGCTGTTGTAATCCCTCCAGTCTGACAGAGCCACACTTACGTAGACCCTGGTGGGGTCAAAGGGACACTCGTTGGTAACGCTGGAGTAATCGATCGCATCGGGAAAGCGGCAGTGGGTCAGGAGGACCCGCCCGCCCTTGATGATCATCATCACTACAGACGCGAACAGCCCAACGGTGGAACTGCCTGCCATGAGCGTTGAAACCAGACTGGTGGAGAATAAGGACCATGTCTGTGGAAGGAAAACAGATGTTTGGATAAAGTTTTCCAACATTGGAACTCACCAATTTTATTCAAATGAATCCTTCTGCCACCATTTTTATTTATTTATTTAAGATCTTAACAGAGGACAAATCTGATGTTCATGAGTACGCTTGCATTTGAACACTTTATTCCCAATTAGTAAATAAAGTCTGGGTTTTTGTAACTACAAACTTTTTTTTTTTCTTTTTGGAGAGCATCAACAAATAAACATTACCTTACAGCCAACAAACGCCGCAGACATGTCAAGGAGAAAGTTCTCTAGAGATTTAAAAGGTTATAAAACAGTATCTCAGTCCTGTATACCATAGATCTGACCTTTATGGAAGTAACAACATAAAAAGCACTGACGACCCAAAAAAAAAAAAAAAAAGAATTCCTGTCTGCATGTCAAAGAGCTCCGTCTGGGCAGGTAAATCTCTCGATTTAAGTTTCGGAATACAAATAAAATGAAAAATCGACATTTCTGAAATGAAACATGAAGGTTGCACCATTATACTACAGAGACTCTTTAGAAGAGCTACTAAGAATTGATGAGAAGATGCTCAGAGGCCAATTCAGGGAGATAACCAGCTAACAGGCAGCAAGAGTAGGCAGATTAGGGTCAAACTTTGTTTAGATGCTGGTTAAGACTTGTTAAGTCAAGGTTCAGTATTTAACCATTTTAGAACACGCAACAAAACTTTAAAAATGTAGATTCCCAGACATTACAACAACGATCCCAATAAAATACAGTTTTTGGGTGTAACATGACAAAATATTGATAAGTTAAAGGCTTTTGAACACATTGGGATGAACTGTATCAGTACAGAGAAAACATGTCGATATGTCACAGATATCGAAATATGTGTATTCTTCATAGCAGCTTGTCAATGCTTAGTCACTCTTATGGCTTTCTAAAGGCTAACTGGACCTGGTCCATCATCATATGTCGTCTTTAGTTTTTTTTTGCATGTCATTGTTAACCAGCTCAAACAAGACATTTGTTAATATAATGAAGGCATAGTAGACTGGGAAAGTTCCAGCAATGGTTATAGGGTTTAAAAACAGTTAGAAATCAAGTACAACCAGATAGACGTAGGAAACATGATATTCTAAACTGACTGGCAAAATTCCCCAAATAGTGTTCAAAGAGGCGGTCAGGGGTGGTGGTGGCAAAATGATTTCCAGAGAATTTCAGTGATCTGATACCTGAGGTGAAACTGGAAACATTGGAGTGGCCACTTCTAATTTCTAGCCAAGATCCTTTGTGCTGGAAACTTGGGTGAGATTAAAGATTCTTAAATATTTGGTGCGTCACACAGCTTTACCTCATTAAACAGCCAATTAATTGAGCTTTTTTTTTCTATATTGTCTCTACTTCATATTAAAAAGACAAGACATGCTTGTGTGGAAAATGTGACACAAGTCCTATATGAGGATCTCCTTCATTCAGCTCTTCAGATGATGCACGACTACTTGAAGTAAAACGGCAGAGGAGCCAAAAGGCAGCGTGGGAACCGATCCCTGTTCCCTACATGACAGGGCTTACCAAAAAAGGAAACAGGGAGTGGTTTAATCATGCCAAAGCTAACTCTGGTTCAGCTGGTTGCCTCGTCTGTCTTGTTTGAGCTCCCTGACGGCTGACTGAGTCAACAGGGCGAAAGCGTTGCCTGGACGGACACAGAGCTGGGAAAAATACGGGGATTTTTTAGCCCTGCAGGGCTGCGCTGCCTCCACATACTCCGTGAACTTTTCTATATTTTGTCACATTAAAACTCCAAACATGAACATATTTTATTTGAATTGTATGTGAAAGTAAAAAAATGATTCATGATTGAAAACATTCCTTCTTTGTAACAAGCTGAAAAGTGTGTTGTACAAAACATTCAGCCCCCCAGACTAAATAGGTTTGCTGCACATTACTGCTGTTAATCCTTCAGGGGAGATTAGATGGAGAGTTTGTGAACAGCAGCTTTCAGATGTCGCTACACATGTTCGATTGGGTTTATGTCTGGACTTTGAATAGGCCATTCTCTTTTTTTGTCTGGTGTCCTTTCTAGCAGTGAAACTCTTTGTAGTTGTACGATAGCCAACATATTTTATTTATACATATGGGGCATTGCAGCGTAGACTGCAATGTTTTTTTGATATGTATAAAAATCTTTATTATAAATAGTGTTTTGGTCAAATGGACGGACACAGACATGGAAACAAGAGGGAGATAGGTGCTAGAAGAGAAACAAAGAGAGTAATATTAATAGAAAGGAGAGAGTATGAGACAGATAATTCACAACAAAACCCCCAAAAAAATCAGGATCTGCATAAACAGAAAACTGAGAAACTACGAAGACGAAGAACAATAAATACTCCAATACTACGGTATCCACTTTACAGTATCTACTTAACAGTAAATATGGTTTTTGAAAGATTTAGTCTGACCCTGTGGCAAACATGGGGCAGAACGGACCCGCAAGCAGCAAAATGCCTTTGCAGACTCCCACAGGTTTTCTTTCCAGATCGTCCTGAATTTGACTCCATTCATTCATCCCAATAATTCAGACCAGCTTCTCCGCCCATGCTGAAGAGAAGCACCCTTCAGGGCATGATGCTGCCACCACCATAAATGACAGTGGGGAAAGTGTGCACTATGCATTTTGGCATTAAAAACAAGCATAAAAAAAAAACACAGTATAAGCAAAGGGAAGAAAGCTGAGGAATTAGCAGTCCATTGAAAAACACATATAGGATCAAATGAAAGCTGTAGAAACACTAACCAGGCGTTTGCTCTTCTTGTTTTTGGAAAGGATAATAGCTAAAATCCCGACGACGACACTCTGCAGAAAACAGAATTTAAAAAACAGAAAGAATTTTAAAAAAGTCAAGGAAAAGCAAACTCTGTGCCAAGACGACCGACTCATTTGATTTAACACAACTGACCAATGTAACCGTTTATGTTTCTCTCATTCTCTGAACTCTTTACTGGATCTATCAAAATTCACAGAGAGGTACTTTGTGACTTGCCAATAGTGGAAGTGGGTTATTCTAATTACAGTGACAATAAAAACAACATTTGAAATACAATCGGGTTTAGGATTTGGAGGAAAAATTTGTAAGATCTATGATTTTAACGAAATACCACATATAAAACTATTTAATTATAAACATTTTGGGGATTGAAAAAGTCTTACAAAGTCTTAAGAGGAGACAGACTTCTTCCTTAACCCAGCTTCATTTGTTGAAGGCCAAAAACGCAAAATTAGAAAACTCAAAATTGAAAATTACAGTTGACTTTCATCAAATTTTACCGCAAAAAGCAAAACATAAAAAGGAAATATTTCTTTTGCTACATTGTAGAGTCCACCGAGCACTTACCAGCATTCCAGAGATAAGAGTAACCACGTTGGTGATGGCGTACCCAATGCCCCGGGCTTTCTCGTGCAGGTTTATCTGCCTGAGCACGATGCCGTGCACCAGAGCTCCCAGCAGGAAGTTCACATGGCCAACGAGGATGACGCTCAGACCCATCTTCATCAGGGCCAGGGGCTCCTCCAGGTTGTCACAACACATTCCTGCACAGGCAGCGTTGGAGTGACACTCTTAGTGAAAGAAATGCCTGACGTTACATCAGAGATAGTCATAGACCTCCGCATGTCGATCGGGGGGGGGGGGTCAAAAGCACCACGGATGTTACCCGTGTTAATGATTGGCTGCTGAACACATAGCTCCTGTACATATTGTGCACACTAAGACACTCTCAAACCAGACAACCGATTATTCCTGAAAGCTATCTGAAATCATGTTTTGATGTATAGTATGAAAACCTGCTGAAAATCTGTGACACAAACTCGATTTAAGTGTCATTTTTAGAGCTGGAGAGACACTTTTAACTCTACTGAGGAATAGATCTCCAGGCATTTACACTGTAAATAGGAATTTTGGACTAAATTGGAGCTATAGAATAAAAAAAATGTATAATAATTATGAAGCATATTAAATTAAAAGGTAATGTACTGTCATTGTAAACTGACTGACCTATTTGAGAAAGAAATCCTACCTAAATATTTGTATTTGACTAAGGTTGCTTGTTCAGCTTGGCTGATGTCATTATTTGGGTTGAATATGAATTCAAACAAACTATTTGAATTTAAATTCATATCCAGTTTAAGCTTGTCAAGTTAAAGGTGGTAGAGTTCAAGCATCTTGCCAATTAATACCCTAAAGTCTGTTCCATGTCTGTTAAAACCTTCCATGCCCATAAAATTACTGTAAATTGTCAATTTGTTGTAATTTTTATAGTGATCAAAAGAATTATTAGGATACATTATCACCACATTCACATATTTGATGTTTAATTTAAAATAGCTGCAAAAACATATCTGAAAACATCTATTATAATAAACTCCTTTTAATTCTGATTCCCATTGTTTTTACATGTTAACTTTTACGCTACATGCAATATTATGACCGGATGAAGGCCCCCCAAGTGACCTTAGACATCATCTATTAGCGAATAAAACCACATTTCCCTTTAGCAGACAATACAACATAGAGGATCGACTGAACTATGTTGAGAGTTTACCTATGAAATATCCCCTGGCAGGTATAAATCGTAGCACTAAATGCCTTAGAGTACATTTTTAAAAAACGCTTATATGTTACTATGATGGAGTGGATTTCTAATGTCCATTATTGTTATGAAGATTGGGTGACAGATTGTGTTACTTGCAGATGCCTCCACCCTTTAGCTGTGAGATTCTATAAAATCTCTCGTCCATATAAACTCAATATGCCCGTCCTTGTTCTTTGCATGTCTTTTTTCAATCCTTGTAAACACAAATACATAAATGCCCGTGTACAAAAACAAGTGCTAATGTTCAATATTGAGGGAGAACAAAAACAACAACAGATCCCGTGTCTACTCTGGTCTAAGCATGATTAAAAACAAATGCCTAAATAACAAAATTAGCTTTTATTTCAAAACAGGCAAAAACAAACCAGAATTATAAAAGGATCTTAATAACTAAAGGTAATGCAATGTGCCAATTATAGTGTACTCGTGATTCCTGTTCACCTTGACACAGATTATTCTGCAGAATGTATACTCAACTTATTTGTGGCATTCCAAGCCTATTAAAGTTAACATGTAGAAAATATTTAAAAGTTTAAAAAATACAGTTGTAATCCTGCTTGACACATGCTGCTTTCTACAATAAAATTGCATTTATACGCATTCTTAGAGTGAATCTGTAGGATTGGAGGATTTGAGCCCCTCCCAGGGTTCTATGGTCCCAATGATCTGCAAATACCATGTGTCCACTGAATTTCCTTACATATCATTTAACTCATAAGAGGATCGTAATTATATTTAGATGCATTGAATAAACAACTAAAATAAAGTGCTTACATTGTTAAATTCCACTCCAGCCTAAGAGTAAGTAAATATTTTTGTCCAGGTTCTTCTCAGACCTTGACATATAAAGGAATTCCCCCTCACATTCCTGTATGAGCTACAAAAATCTCACATACTGAGGCGAGAAGTTGAGTTCAGCAGAACTGCTCAACAGAGTTCTTGGCCTCAGATGGCTGCAGGTTCCAAACAAAGCTGCCATTTTTAAATCAGACTTTAAAATGATATGAAACAACAAGGAAGATCTGTTAAGACCTTCATCCGAATCATAATGTACTTTAAATGATGTTTACCAAGCAGGTAAGTCCTTGTTAACCCAACACCTGAACAAACCCAGGGAAAGTGTTCCAGTGAAGGCAGACAGGTGAGTCTGTAGTTACCTGCTGAGCCCATCTCTGTTAGGTCACCATGCGGCTTGTCTGGCTGTGGATCCCGTGTGATCAGCTCTGAGCTCCTTTGCAGGCCTAACCAGCAGCTCAGTCCTGTCAGACAGCCACCCTGACACTTGTGTATGGGAGTCTTTTCAGAATAAGAAGGAGTGTGTCCGTTTACTCTAAATAAGCAGGAAGAAAAGGTGTTTCAATGTGGAGAATGGAGATGGTGAGATCTGAGTTTAATTTATTGACTATCTAATCTTGGTTCAGTGCTATTGTGAAGCTCTGTGCTTTTATTTTGAAAAGTCTACCTGCTAATTAGCAGTAGTCTTCCACAGCTTTTGTGATGGTTTTGAGATTTTTCCTAAATATTATGGGTTACTTTGCAGTTCTTGCTTTACACTGAACTGAACTTTAGCTCTTAAATAATAATAATAATAATAATAATAATAATAATAAACAGTTGGAAATTACATCATCACATTTGATTTTGATTGGTAGAAGTAATTGCGTGACATTTGTTTTGAAAATGCATTTAATGATTAAACTTAGTTTAACAACAATTTAAATTAACATACGGTATATATTGACGGTATTCTAGCTTTTTGGTTGTTGTTTTTTTTTTTATGGAAGCAGAGTCATATGCAGAATTAAAATGACAGAACGACCCTCTACAAACCTGGCAACAGGAGGCCTGCTAGTGGTTTGCTTCAAGCCATATAGGTGACAGCAGCGCATAAGGAGGAATCATCCAGTCAAAATCCTTACCAAGTCTTTGTCTTTTGTTCTGGGGTCTATTTGGCCAAAACACATTACCTCTAGAACATATCTACGTCTTGAGTGGTATGATCACCGGACATTCCCATCTATATTTTTACTTGTGTATAATCGTTTAAGCAGTTGATCGAAGCACCTTTGAGGATGAGCCATTTTTGAAGAAAGCCATTTTGGCAAGTTTATCTGCCATTTTATGGAAGCGAATCACTACCATATTTAAATTGAAAAAGGAATGTGATCAATCATCCTATTCGCATTTGCATTTTTTCTCTTCAAGACTGCACATTTGAGCCATTAGCCAAAAGAAAACAAAGTTGACATTGCTATGTCGTTGTTGAGGTCTGCCCGAAAAAGCATTCTGAGCGGCGGGTGCAGCAGTTCCCTGCTGACTGAGCTACCCATCTTTTTCTATAGGAAGCTCTGTGCATATCTGCTTTGCATTACATTACAAATGTGCCGGGATATTGATTGAATCGCTTTTTTTTTTTTTTGGCTAAAAACAGGACCACAAGTAACCATTCACTCCAAATCGAATTTTAAGGTTTTCCTATGTGGAAAAAAAAAAAAAAAAACAGCATCACGAGTCTCAGTTTTCTTACTAACGTGACTAAGCTGCTCTAAAACCTCACTGGAAATGACTAAATAGATGATTTTTGTTCCATGTGAAACATTAATACTGTAGGTCTTTGATTAATTGAGTTTCCTTTTTCATTCTGTGGCTCATTAATTGAAGGAATTGTCTTCCTGTTCATTTGTTTTCTATCTATAATACGTTGTTTAAATCTATTTAAGTTCTAATTCGAAATAAAATTTCACCTCAGGCACAGCTTATGTTCTCCTGGGGCTTAATATCCCAAAATAGCTATATATATATATATAAATATATATATATATATATATATATATATATATATATATATATATATATAGTATTAATAGTATCTTAACATATTCCATATTGTGCACTGCAGCAAACGTCGCCATTGTCATTTTTGACACTCTTATTTCCTTGTTTCTTACTTTTACCTGCTCATTTTATCGCAGTCGTTATCATCACATTTTGTAAGTTTTATTCCTCCCAATGGAGGAACAATTATATGTCCATGTTTTTCTTTTTTGTTATTTGCTTGATTATCTTTCGCGCCTCTGTCCTATCTTCTGGATCTTTTTTAAAGCTATGTTGTGCTCTTAAATGTCTCTGCTGTAGCTCTCAGTCAACCATTTTTGTCTTTTCTTTTGTAATTGCTTTGTAAATACTGAGCTCATTTATTAAATGTTCTGTTACTGTTTTTTAGTAAATGTCAGCGTTTACCCTTAATGTGACTGACTAAATATTGAATTATTTTACATATTGAGAAGTGAATATTTTCTTACATAGTTTATCCTCTCACATCGTGTTTCATTGTGGTTAAAATACAGCAAAAACGAATGTAAAATTAAGGCATGACTCAGAACCTATGATTGTCTGAACTGAAACCTAAACCATGTTAATGCATATACAGTAGTCATCCACCATTTCTTCAATTACTCTGCCCTTATTAACCGTTTCCCTGCTACCTCAAAGGCTGTTATGTGCATTGAAATCCCCACACAATATGTCTCTCTTATATACACTCCTGAAAATGTTATTGAAAACATTACTCTGTAGACTTTTACATTTTTCATAATACTATCTTAATATTTCTTGTTCACCTCAACGCACACTTAAAAAGAAATCATGGAAATTGAACCATACATACTTTCCAATTGGTCCTAGATAACATATAATGCATCAAGTCAGCTCATTATAAAGATTAGGTGAAACATTTTTCTATCTAAGGAGAGAAAGCAGCTTGCATAAAGTCACTGACTTGCAATATTCACTCATCCTGGACCTGCATCCCATAATAGACGAAAGCATGTTTTGTTAACTTTACAGCCGTCGCTCAAACTGAGCAGTGGGGAAGAAAAATGAACCTTTTAGTGGAGGGAAAAAAAAGTGGAGACCTGATGTCGGTGTACGTTCTCCTTTAATAGTAAAAGTTAATTGCAGGATAGGTAAAAGTGTTTAGATGCAGGAAGCAGCTAATAAAAAACAACAAATAAAAACTGAACCAAAAGGGAAGTACTAGATTAAAGAACAGTGGTCAGATTTTCTTCCAGCAGTCTGAGCCCATAGCAGTATAAGTAGAGATGTTTAGGACGAGAGATCTGGATCAAAAGAGATTTCTCTCCTCTAATGGATCGGGTCATACACTTCACCTTCTCCTACTGCTCCCTCCACTCATCCAACATCTGGGATATATATATATATATATGTATATATATCTCATATTGATGGATATTCTTCTCCACTATCCCTTTCTTTCTGTTCTTTATTTCTTACTTTGCTGTAAATAAATCATGGCTAAAAGCCATTTAATGAAAGGATGCCTTAAAATAAAATGAACAGTGCTTAATAAAAACATAATAAATGCTCCTGCAAAATGTTGATTGTTCTTATTGATTTGAATAATTTTAATGTGATGCACGTTTTATTCATGTAAAGCACTTCGAACTGCCTCGCTGCTGAAATGTGCTATGCAAATTAACTTGACTCGACTAGAGTACGGCTCTGGAGTGTTTGAACTTTTTGGACCACAGGAAAATGATGGACAACCTTGATCATCATCTTGAGTCAGAGGCTTAATCAGATTCCCTGTGAAAACTAATACTAATAATATGTTTTTAATTGGAATTGAATTTTGGAATGAATAATGCTAAAAAACACAATAAGGTCTTGTGTGTATAGGTTAGTTACACCTGAACTGATGACATCACAAGCATGGTTGGCAACAACGTGTTTGAGTTACAACAATATTTGTTTACCTTTGGGGAAAAATAGATTTTTTTACTTTAAACTGACTTGAAACATGTGATCAGGAAGTCCACGGTTTTTTAAAAGTGAACAAGAACCAAAATGTTAGAACAACATCAAAGAAGTCGGTTATGTCACAATGGAACTTCCTTTGTGACACAACTTTGTGAGAATTCTTTTATTACTCATAGTTCACTTAACTACTGAGGTGGAAAGACGTGTGCCGGCTGCTTTTAGCAAAACTGTTTGGTTTATTTGCCGACATTGTTCAGTTTTAGGAAAATGGAAAATCAGATAAAAGAATTATCCAAGGAGGAAACTGATTTTCACATAACTGGAATGGAGAACAAGAAAAATCAGGAGGCCCGGATTCAGGGAAAAAATCCCATATCTGATAATGACTCTGCTGAGGAAGTTGACAGGCTCAAATCTCTTTTGGATGCAGAAAGAGCCAGATTTAATGAAGAACACCAGAGAGCAAATGGTTTGGAAAAAGAATTGGATGATGCAAAACTTTTACAGGAACAAACCAAGGCTTCATATCAGGAGGTGCTCACTAAGCTTCAAATGGATTGTGTTAATCTGACAGAACAGCTGGAAACACTGCAGACTGATCTAAAGAGGGAGAAAACAGCAAACTCCCAGAACGCTGGGAACCAAAAGCCTCTCAAGAACACGAAACGTCAGGCCAAAGCTCAATGTCAAGAGTTAAAGCAGGGAAAGGCACCGCTAGAAAAGACTTCCAAAGAGACGGAGATGCGTTTGCAGGAAGAGCTGAAGCAGATGCAGGTATCATATGAGAAGCTAAACATTCTTTGGCAAAATGATGTCAAATGTTTAAACCAGGCATTAGATGATGACAAAAAAGCTCTTGCTGAGATGGTGGAGATTAACCGCATGGTTTACATGAATCTACAAGCCGAGAATGAGGTTCTAAAACAAAAACTGGCCTCTCTGCAAAACGCCTCCAAAGACACAGAGACATACCTCCAGAAAGAGCTGGAGCAAGTCAAAGATGCACACCTGGAAATCATGAAGAAGTACGAAACAGATGTTTGGAACCTGAGGGAACAGGTGGATACACTGGAGCAGGAGCTAAAGGACCAGAGCTATGCTCATGCGGAAAAGGAGATAAGAGCCTTTAAGGAAGTCAGATATCTAAAAGCAGAGAAGAAGATGCTACTGCGGGACAAGGACGAAACCAAGAACCAAATCTCTCAAAACCAAATCAAGTTTGAGCAAGAGGTGGCTGCTCTGACAATAGAAAATAAATACCAAGTGGCACGTAATGAGCAGCTCTCTGAGAAACTAAAAGAGAGAGATGAGAAGATTGCTGAACTCGGTGAAGCCCTCAAACAGGAAGAAAGTAAGCCAGTTCTCAAAAAACTAAGACATGCTCTTGGTCTGAGAAAACCTGAAAAATGGAAGAAAAAGAAGACGGCTTAAAATCGTATGGGTTATATTTTTAATCCTGATTGGCAAGACCATTGCTCTGATATAGTAATTATTAGTTAGTTTTTTTTTTCATTATTCAGGTTCACAGTGGCGCAGTTGCTTTCTGCATGAAGTTTGCATGTTCCTTCTGTGCAAACGTAGGTTCTCTCCGGGTACTCCGGCTTCCTCCCAGAGTTCTAAAGCATGTCTGCTGGGTTAATAGTCCTCCTCCCTGAAAGACAGAGACAGTATAAGCTGTCGTGAATCAGTTGGGCTTGCAAATACAAATATATACAAAAAGTAAAAAATAAAAATAAAAGAATTTGAAAAGATAAATTAAAATATTAAACTAAAAAAACAAAACCTAATCTTTCATCTACATAAAATATATATTTTTCTTTAAAAAAAAAAAGCATGTAACAAAAGAATCGTACATGTTTTTTTATATCAGGAGCATCTATGATGGTACAGAACATCCTTCCTTGTACAACCTTCTAACCACCAAATCTTTATTTATCTCTAAAATGAGTTAAATACAGGAAATCCTTTAAGAGGAATTCCTCCAATAAACAGACAACTACAGGGGTTGAATAATGAAACTGAAACATCTGTTTTTACCATAATAATTTATTAATATGGTGTAGGGCCTCCTTTTGCTGCCAATACACCGTCTATTCATCTTGGTAATGATGTATACATTGCTGCTCATACTGAAACACGGCACCGCCTTCAGGATACAATGTTTGAAGCATTGGATGCACATGGTCCTCTCGAATCATCCTTGGCAGTGACTCCCCCATCTAACACAAGTATTGGGCCAAGGGAATGCCACGATATGGCAGCTCAAACCATCACTGATCCACCCCCAGGCCTCACTCTGGGCATGCATATGTCTGGGTGGTACTCTTCTTTGGGGCTTCTCCACACAGTAACTCTCCCGGATGAGGGGAAAACAGGAGGTGTGGAAGGGAGATGTGGCAGGGCATCCAGAACATCACAAACTTCAGAGGCTGTGATGTGTCAGCAGGAGACCTGAGC
>JAVLVB010000489.1:520541-531339 GCA_032876305.1 Orestias chungarensis | reverse complement strand
TTTTTTTTTTTTTTTGCACGGCACTCAAAGGATCGGTCCTCCAATCTCGTTGTACAATGTGTACAATGACAATAAAAAGGCATTCTATGTGTGGTGGAGAGCATCATCCAGCATCAACGTGTGGCATGGAAGCTGCTCTGCTGCAGACAGGAAAGCCCTGCAGAGAGTGATGAAGGCTGCACAGAGGACTGTTGGAGTCAGCCTCCCCAGCACCACAGACTTTTACACCTCCGGACGCAGAAAAAGGGCTGCCTGCATCAGGAAGGATCCAACCCACCCAGCACACTCACTTTAAACCAAAACTTAAATGGACAATTATATCACTTTACCCACACTGAGTCACTTTCAATCTAGACACTTTAATATGTTGCTGCTACTTCCAGCTTACCTGTACATATATGTTGTGTATTTATCTTGCTGTATTTTATATTTCATTGTAATTTTGTCTTTTTATATATTTTTGGGTGACACTGTACTGTGACAGTGTAATTTCGTTCCAACTTATGTATTACATGTGAAGGAATGACAATAAAATCTCCTTGAATCCTTAAATGTTTTCAAGATATGCCTGTAATCTACCAAACTGATTGGATTCATCAGGATTTATGGATAAAAACAGTAAAATCAGCATAACATTGGAAATTAACACCATGCTGTCTGATGATTTTACCATTAGGGAGCACGTATATAGTAAATTGGGTAAAGTACAGAACCCTGTGGTACCCCAAAAGTAGCCTTACAATGTGGAGAAGATTTGTCATTTCAATGAACAAACTGGGATCTACCAGACAAAGTTCCCTTGATCCTTACAATGCGTTCGAGCCTTTGTATGAGGATATTTTTATCGACTGTGTCAAAAGAGATCAAACAGAACTAGAAGTCCATTTTCTGAGGCCGTGAGATTATAATTTGCGACTTGAAAGAGAACTGTCTCAGTGCTATAATGAGCTCTGAAACCTGACTGAAATTCTTCTAGCATGGCTCAGTAAAGCCAAATAAAAAAAATACTGGTTTACTTATTACAGGTCATTACTCTTCAAATGCTTTTTCAGTTTATTTCAGCAAATGGATTGCAGATAACAAAAATGAGGATTAAACATGGGTCTGTGATTTATTACATCTTCTTGTTCAAGAGGAGGTTTCTTAAGTAGGGGTTTTATTTCAGCTACCTTAAAAGCCTCTGGTACATAGCCATTCACTAATGACAGATTAATCATATCCAAAAAGGGGGAACAATAAAAGGGAATGCTTTAAACAACTTTTATTGGGATTAGGTCCAACCTACAAGCTCATCTGTTTCAAAACACTTCAAACACAGAGCAGACACTGGAGCCACATTCAGTGCTTCCATGCTTACTGAGGGAGTAGTTATGTTTAGATAGATAGATAGATAGATAGATAGATAGATAGATAGATAGATAGATAGATAGATAGATAGATAGATAGATAGATAGATAGATAGATAGATAGAGTGTGTGTGTATTTTCTATTTATTTATTTATTTTTAATGTAGAACTTTGTGGACATCTCAATTAGTACACATCAGTAAGTCGAAGGTGTATTTTAATCATAAAAAATTCAAATTCAAACCAGGAATTTCACTCATTATTCTAAAAAGTGATGCACTGCCCCCTTAAAACACATCAGAATGGTAATAGTATTAAATTTAATACACACCGTTGTACAACACGTCTTCACTGAAAGTTTTTTTACAACAGCAAATTGTTATGCATTGTATGTTTTGTTTGTATTTTTGCTTTAGTCTTCTTATTTTTTATATGCATTTCACTTACTTTAGCATACATTTGAAATAAGGACTTTGGATTCCATGAAAACTGACACAAACCACCTGTAACACTTCCAACCTCCACCATAGTGTAGATCACAAATATAAGGTTTGAAAAAGAGAGGTTTTAGGGAAAGCTCTCACTCTTAAGGTGTGGATGGATAATAACTGTTTTCTGCATGAATATATTTTTTTTAAATATAATAAAATCACATTGAATATTGAAAACTTAATGGAGATGTGACACCACAATTTATACTCCACTTACATCCAGACGCCAGTGGCAACAAAATGCTATAACTTAGAAAGGTGCAATTTGAGCACTTTTTAAAATATACAAGTACATAATAAAAAAACCAACAACTGACTTTTGGGTGGATATTTACATACTTATATAATAATCAGAATCAGAATCAGGCTTTATTGGCCAAGTATGCTCACACATACAAGGAATTTGTAATAATAATAATAATAATAATAAAAATAATAATAATTATTATTATTATTATAATAATAATAATAATAATGATAATTATTATTATTATTATTATTATTATTATTATAATACAAGTATTATTATTATAATAATAATAATTATTATAATAATAATACTTATTATTATTATAATAATAATAATAATAAGTATTATTATACTGTTTATAATAAGTATTATTATTATTTATAATAAGTATTATTATTATTATTAATTATTATTATTATTATTATTATTATAATAACAATAATATAATATATTATTATTATTATTATAATTAATAATAATAATAATTATAATAATAATAATACAGGAAACAAACATGTCCTTATTTTCATTTGTTGAACTTCCCTAAGCGGCTGGCAAACCACAGACATGAATCACGTATTCATGTTTGTGATGAAGACAACAAATGTCCCGCGTGAACCGGAAGTGGTTTGGGACTACGGGGGTTTGACAGCGACAGCGCTGTAACGGCCCCAGCTAGCTAGCAAGCTAAGCCGTTGAGTCAGTTACTTTTTAATGTTCTTAGCTAAAACACAACTCGTTGTTTTTTTCTACATTTCCGCAGGTATATATATCTATATATGATGACTAAGTAGTTTAAAATATGTTTATTTCTTCACTTTTACTAACAGGTCGTAAGTTTTTGAGCAGTTAGCCGACATAAGTCAGCGTCAAGCTGTTCGCACCCCAAACGGACGTTTCCGTTGCCCTACAAAATAAAAGCACAACGCTAAAGCCCATTCCTGTGTAAACCTCCTAATTCCTCGCAGCTTCAACGCAAAAAAGCTGGTAAAAAAAATGTAACGCTTAAAAATGCGTCCGCCTGGAAACACCGTGCGTTCATTTTGTTGAGCAGCTCGCAGGTCGCCAGGCACATAAACCGGAGGGCTTGATTTCGTCGCGCCGGGGATCCCGTAGATATACATAATGAAGCCTTTATTATGTATATCAACGAGGGAGCCAACCAGAGCTCGCGGCGCTAGCTTAGCTCTCCCTGACTGCTAGCGAGAGGCTCGCCAGCATGCTAATGGGGACAGTTTAACCGCAGCGCCGCAGTCCGAGTCCCAGCAGAGACATGCGACAGTGGTCCGTCCCCGCCGCGACCCCCCGTGCTGAGCCGCTGTCGGGGTCGGTGTTACCTCCACCGAGGGGTGAGTATGGAGGGGGGCGAACTCACACACTCGCTTATAGTTTTCCACCGAGAACACGCAGAAAATAGCAGATTATTAGGCTAATTTTACCTGGTTTATGTGCAAAGTTGCAACAAAGTGTTTTTGTGTACATCATAGTAATGAATTGATGAGAGGGAGTGTTACTCCACATTAAGCCGAGCAGGAGCACAAGCCTGAGCTTTAATCATGGCAGCTGGGAGGATTCTCACTTAGAAATCTGCCCTGGACGAATCGGACCAAGGTTAGTCTCACCCGCCTGTTTGAAGGCAGAGCTTGCAGGGACCCACGGGGTCCCCAGGGGTGACACTCCTCCGTGTCCCAGGTGCAGTTCAAACATCTCATGCAATAATGCAGATCTATTGCGTGACTATTGAATCACAGCTTCAAGTCGAGGGCGTCTCTACATGCTTTGAAACGACAGAAATGTGGACCAACACTCCATTTATCCCCCAGGGAAATCAAACAGGATCGTTTTTAAGCTTTAAATTGTCTTGAAACAAGTTATTTGCTAAGAAAGAGCGAAGACTCCTGGCAGCGGACCCCAGCTCGTCCCGGATGAGACAAGCACTGCTGATCCACCTCATTTGCTTTTGCCTTTCCTCTTTAAAATCTCCGCTTAAAAACCAAGGTTGGGTTGTGATCATTGCCCCCGTTAGAGACGCTTTGAACATCCTCCCTCTCCTTCTGTCTGTCGGCCTTTTGGGTCCCGCTCTGCGTCCACGACGCCTCCTTTCCAAACTCCTCCGGGTATTTGTGGTCAAAGTTTAGGTTATCATTTGAGCTTTTCAATAGGATAATTGCTCTTCCAACCTCAACGCGCCCGCTTGAGAATATTGACAGTTTTCTTGTGCCTTATGAAGGACGGTCCTCAACACTAAGTACCTTTTTAACCATCGTCAGATATTTTCATAACTTCTGTGAATATATACGTCGACCTACAGCTGGTTGAATGACACCTCTGTCACGGTCTGAGGGGGTCTGTATCGCTTTAACCGGCACTAAAAAACTCTGAGGAGGGTGGCAGGAACCCTGCCTTCCACACAAAACAACTACAAATGT
The DNA here is from genome assembly GCA_032876305.1 of Orestias chungarensis. NCBI lineage: Eukaryota > Metazoa > Chordata > Actinopteri > Cyprinodontiformes > Cyprinodontidae > Orestias > Orestias chungarensis. The sequence goes on along the minus strand of JAVLVB010000489.1, from coordinate 526,823 downwards.
GCTGACTGCTTTACGGCACACATAACTTTTGCCGTTTCTTATCTTCAACATCATCATATGACATTGTTTCACTACAATTAGATTTATTACCTCATCGTTATTCATCCTGGACAGTGGAAACAGAAATGTACTTCAGTTTTACGACGCTATGTGCAAGTCCTCATGGGTAATGCAGTCTTCCTTCAGGCAAAACAGTACCGCTTATGTCCAAAGTGGTGCCAAAAATCGACCCAAACGGAAACTTCTTTCTTCTGCTTTAAAAGAGATTTATAAAGTGCACCCTGAACATTTAAGCCTCGTTTTGGGAGGTTTTTACGTCTGTGAGCTGTTTTATTATCTAACGCTGCTTCGTTCCGTCTGAGCTGTTTGTGGTGTTGTCTCGATGCTGTTTGTCTTTCCTGCTCTCTAATAACATCGCCGAACCAAATAAGACTAAAACAAACACATTCTAGGAGATTTTAAAGGCAGTTATTAGTTGGAATTGAGGCGAAACGCCTAAAAAAAAAAGAGATCCTTCCTCTGTGGCATCATGTTTTTGTTTGTAATGTAAAATAAAGAGAGCACATCTTGGTTTTGCCGCACAAAGTTTACAAAAATAGAAAGTCGTTCCGCTTACTTGCAGTAAATATCAGCTCTACAGAAAGAGAGGTGTTTATATAATCTGGCTTATCCATTTCATCTTTTATTAATCCTCTGATCAGATATCAGTTGTGGACGAGTTAAATATAGCAGTGTGTGTTTTAATAACACTTTAGAAAGTGTCTTGAAAGTTGGGCACCGCTTTGTGCACGCAGAGCGCAGGATGGAGGGGTGCGAGGTGGAGCCGCGCTACACCATCGAGCAGATCGACCTCCTGCAGCGCCTGCGCCTCTCGGGCATGACCAAGCCTCAGATCATCCACGCGCTGGAATCTCTGGAGAGGCTGGACCCGGAGCACCGCCCGCCGCACTGCGACTCTCAGCCGGCGCCGTCCAACACCGGCGCCGCCGCCCCGTCCTCGTCCTCTTCCTCTTCCTCCTCGCTCTCCCTGGCCTCCGCGACCACTCAGACCTCGGGTCTGGAGGGCGCCGCTCTCTCCCCCAGCAACAGCTACGAGGCCTCGCCGCCGCCCCTGTACCCCCCCAGCGTTGTGGTGCAGCGAGCGTTCAGCTACGACATGATGGGCGAGGAGGAGTGGGACCTGGAGGAGAAGGTGGAGGAGTACATGAGGTGAGGAGAACGATCCTCCGGTGTGACGAGTCAGAACAGGTTGTGGAGAGACGGCACAAAGAGAAAGAACGGCTATTAGAGCGTCAGATAATGACAGCTGGTGTCTCCAGAGCTGCAGGCCTTTTCTCTACAACTGTGCAGGAGTTAATTCAGGTCAAGTGTTTAGGGATGGCTGCAAAAAGCAAAATCTCAGTGAGTTAGCTTAGGTAGAGAAAAGTCTGGTGGATCGTTTGTCCTCCTGTTAACTTATTGAGCTTTTATCCCTTTCTGCAGGAGAGACAGCAACCTGGTGAAGGAGGAGATCAAAAGTTTCCTGAACAATCGACGGATCTCCCAGGCAATCGTGGGCCAGGTCACAGGTATGTGCATCTGAGTCAGTTTCCAGGCTCTCCCACATTTTTTCAGGCTTAGACTGGGCCACACAAATATGGTTTGATCTAAAGGTTGTGTTACATTATTGTGCTGCTGGAAATGGAACCATCGTCACGTTTGTCCACTTCCGCTATGGTCATATTCTGTGTTTTTAAATGTTTCAGACAATCAAAAACAATTGAATGTTGGATAAAGTTAACCTAAGTTAAAACGTATTTTTTAAACCATGATTTCATTTTTTTTGTGCTCTTAATCTCCATCCATCAGCTTTCTCATCACTACGGTTAGTTTTCCGTCTTACCATCTTGTGTGTCACTTCTACCCTTATATGACGAGAGCATCTTCTTTATATTTGGCTTATGGCAAACTAGAATTCTCAGGATGTTCCTTCAACTTCGTTTTATATTCAATAAGTTGAAATATTACTGAAAAGCCCATTTATTTTAGGAATTTATCCACTTTAAGTCATGATAGATAGATTAATTACACATAGGTGAATGTTTGAAAGCTTTTTCCCCCTGTTAAGAATGATCATTTTTAACTTACGCATAACGAAAACAGGACATTTAGAACTAAAATATCACCTCAGACCATTAAAAACATTTTTAATGCAGAAATATGGCTGTAATGGTGCGCTAGTAACCATCAAAGGCAGTAGATCAACCTACTTTTTTTTTTCTTCTGTTTGTGAGTAACTCAGTGACTCGTATCTAGAGTTTCCAAAGCCAAACTATCTTTAACAAGATCAGTTCCTTTGATAGCAGTCAGAAATATGGGGCTGTCAACACACAAAATCATCTTGTGTCGCCTTAGTTTTACATTTTAAAAAGCTTGTGTAGTTTGTTTTATTTTCCCCCCAAAAAACTTGTTCCAGTTTCTGTTGTTAAATTTAATTCACACCATTTTTGTCATGTAGCTCACATTCACAACACATGTCTCAAGGTAGCGAACATTAAATACGATGTCATTTCAATTCAGTCTTACAGATTCCAAGTCATTTACATCCATTGTAGTTGTTTCTCTCTATTTAACAACACAGTCAACAACAAAAACAAACTGATTATGTCAAACTGATTAGCGCTGCAACCGTCCAGTTTCACTGGAGACAATATTGGGTTCTTTTTTACAGTCGGGACCAAATACCGTTAATGTTGTGACTGGCGTACGAGACTCATCGATATCCAATGAACCTTAAGAGCTTTTATTCTGTAATAAAACAGACTGCAGTCAAAGCTAGTTTTTTTGTCACTAGGCCGAGTGGCTCTTAACTTTTCTGGCATCCGCCACGGCGTACCTCATGGCGGCGTCTCATGAACTCCCCGTTGACAAATGAAACACAATCAAATCTGAATGAAAAAGCTCACGCATTCACATGTGGCGACGGAAATGTACCTTGACAGGGACAATTGGACCCCTCGCCTCCTCAAATGAAACATCTGATCGAAGCTGTTCTCCTGCCTTCATTGGGTCTAACCTATAGTTATCAGTGTTTTCTAACTTGACACTGACGCTTTAAATTGTCCTAAGTATTTATACCCTTTGAATAGAATTAAAATTTCATGTTGAAGTAAAAACATTCATGGACTTTTCTCAGGTCTTTTACTCTGATAACGTCGAACCCTTAAAAGAGCAATAGAGTGTTGGTCAACAGAAATACTCTTAGTTGTACATATCAAACATAAGGGAGATCGTTCCAAGAAGAATGTCTCGACACTGTCATAGGTAGGACAGTGTCGAGACATTCTTCTTGGAACGATCTCCCTTATTTACCCAAAAGATGAAATAAAATTAGTTACTGTCAGAAATTAGAAGAGGAGCGACAAAAAAGCAAATTAGTTTATAGATTATAGATTAGCGGCGTATCCAATTGTCTCCACTACCCAGATATTGAGCTGTAAGCATGCACACAGTCGTCTTCCAGCGTAACAGTATCCTAAATATATATATTTTTTTTTAGATTAAACCATGTGGTGGAATGGCCCAGTCAAAGTTCAGGCTTGAAACAGGACCGCTCAGTCTAGAAGTTTGATGTACTTTTGTGGGCTCTGTTTGCTGTGTTCATCAATGCTCTTAAGCACGGTTGGGAAGGATATAAGGTAACTCTACAAGGTATATTATAATTATAAACCACATCCAGAAATAGCGCTGGCACAAGAAGCCAGGAAATATTCCCAAAGTGTCAGTGATGAGTTTTGCCTTTGATGCACCACACACCAAATTTTCTATAAATACTACCCCTAATAATAGACGTGAGAGCGCCGGAGACGAGGCTTGTTTGTGTTTTTCGCTGCGTTAAAACAGAACACGATGTTCCTCACAAGTCGGGCGAGCACTCTGAATCGCACATCCTTTTAACGATAAATCTGCGTTCTTCATTCTTTCAATGAAAGAAACGGAGAGACGTGCGCCTTGCTGAAACGATTTGTTTGGCCTCGGCAGGGATCAGCCAGAGCTACATCTCCCAGTGGCTGCTGCAGCAAGGCCTGGAGATGAGCGACTCCAAGCGCCGAGCCTTCTACCGCTGGTACCTGCTGGAGAGGAACAATCCAGGTGAGCGGCGGGCCGGGAGGAGCACCACGCCGATTCCCGCCGGCCGTGGACGGAATCTCTGTCCTAAGGTTGAATGTCGGGTTAATGGGGATGAATTGGATCATTCAAAGCTTATTAAACAGAGATGACCCCACCGCCCGCTCACCCTCTCCCATCCACCTGAACTCTCGCTACCCCTCCTCTCCCACCTGCATGTCAAACCCTTCCCACTCCCGTCTGCTAACCCCCAACCTGCTCCTCGAGGGCTGCGAGGTCAAGGAAGGACTCGGCACAGGTCTATTGTTTCAGAGGGAAGACAAAGTGGTTAAGGTAGTCCCGTCACTGGAGCTTCTAATCGATAGGCCGTCTGGTTAGGAAGTGAAGCTGTAATGTATGAAGGCGGTTTTGTTCGTGCCGGCTACAGTAACGGCTCTGGATCGGTTCTGACCTCCTCGTGTCCTCCAAGGCAGCGACTCGAACACAGAGATGTGCACTCAGCTGAACGGCTGCTCTGCATGCTCCTGGATTCATTCATGTGACTTTTTATATTAATGCTATAATAATAAAAAAGAGCATCTGCCTTCATTTTACTGCTTGTTTTGCTTTTCTTTAGTTTTTTTTTTTACCACTCAACCAAAGCTTGGCTTAAGCTCCTGCACAGTTTCCAGCCTGACTGCTGGAGGTACTCTGGTGCTGGTTTTCATCCCTATACGGCTAACAATCTTTAACAGCAATACTAACAAGAATTACGTTTTCTCCAGAGTTTCCTTGCCAGAAAAGGCTGCTGTCCTTCGCCTCTCACGTAAACACCCGTTGACCTGCTTGTCCCTTTGTTTAAACAGACCTGAGATCATTCAAAGCAGCTATTTCAGATAGGTACTGAGCATCTTAACGCAGGTCTATAGGAGTGTGTCAAAGCAACAAATATAAAAAGCTGCCTCCGACATCTGGTGCCTAACCCGATCCCTGGCCTGCCTGACTATTGGTTTTGTCCCAATGAAGGCGTCAGGTGGAGTGAAAGCCAGCACAGCGTGAGTCCCATGCCCAGGGCCAGGGGAGGGGACAGAGATGGGACGGTGGCGGTGGTGAGCGGCAGCCGCCCCAACATCCTCCCAAACCCCAACACCAACCTGATGCCCAACCACAGTCCGTCGTGGAGCAGGCAGAGAGAGCTGCTGATGCACCTGCTGCCGTGGTATACTGCAGCCGCTGCTGCCCAGGCCCAGCCAGGTAACCGCGGCGGCGAGCTGCAGAGCACGACCTTCGTGGCTTTCACGCATGTAAACCCGAGAAATCCTTTCGTTGCTTGTGACAGGAAGAGTTTTGATGCCGTCCTGACGTTTATGGTTTTGTGGGTAGAATGGGACCGTACAGCCGTGGTTTTAAAACTAGAGCTTCTAAGAAACTAAGATTTTTTAGGATGTATTTGTTATATCGATGGTATTTACAATTATTGATAAGCATTTTGTAGGTTTCGTGTAGGTATGTGCAGCATGTTTGTGTGAAGTTCTCAATGGGACGCTTGCATGGACAGCAGTAATTGTGGCAAGTAAACGCTTTAAGTGGAATATTTTTTATTGATTTGGGTAGACTAAAAATGAAAAACCGAATGAGAGGAGTGGTTTATGCCGATTAGTAATCCAAATATGAACACAGTTTTTCGGATCAGGTCAGGAGGAAACAATCGGCTTAAGTTACATTAAACCTGTAACTTGATTGTAAAAAGCAACAACGCCTCCGTCGCTCAGCACACTTCCTGTTTAAGGTTCAGTAAATAAAACGGGGCGCATCTAAGAGCACTTCACCGTCGGGGTAGTTCTTTTGTTGTGTCGACGTTGACCGTACATTCAGATTATTCAATCCAAATACATTTCAATCCAATCAAAGAATCGAACGCGCGTAAAAACGGACAAACACATTTGTCCAGTTTTCTTCTAGTTTTTAAGCAAAGTTGTTCTTTAAAGATGACTCGTTCCCATTCTTTAATTATGAAGAAAAGTTTTTTAGAGAGACAACCCCACACTTACAATATCACACAAAACTTGCGCTAGTTTTGCCTTTGCTTCCCTCCACAGTTGCCTTTTGTTTCAGGTACATACGATTTTAGCGATAACTCAGTATCCAAAATACTCACAATTTAAAACACATTAGATTTATTTTCAAAAGTTGTGG
>JAVLVB010000489.1:508443-520441 GCA_032876305.1 Orestias chungarensis | reverse complement strand
TTTTGAAGTTTTTTTTTTTTTTTTTTTTTTTCCATATTCCCGTTGATTTGAAAATTATTAGTTTGTGATGTATGTTAGTGACGTTTCTTAACAAGAAGTGAGTCAGTCAACAATAGCGTTTCGTGCTGCATCCTGCCTGACGTCAGGGCACCATTCCGAATCCTCTCCCTGTCAGTGCGCTCGGGAACCAGCACACATTCCTGCTGCCATATCAGAGCAGTGGCCGGGGTTTCATAATTCCCTGAAGGTTTCTGTGCGACGTCACAACCTCTGTCCCCAACGTTGTTGATGGTTTCAGCGCAACATCCCTTTCAGTAAAGCCTTTCTGATCTGATCCTATGGTGGCCGATTGTCTTCCTGTGGGAGTAAAAGGGACTGACGAACATGAATGATTTCAACGTCATCTCTCTCTGATGCCCTTTAAATCAGCGAGAACTACAGCTGCTCTGTCCTGGTTTTTTTGTTTTTTTATCCCTGCTATCTTACCTAGAATTCAAATCAGAAGTCAAACTGTGGCAAAGTAAAAACTCAAAGGAAATCAGATGTTTGTGACAACATTTGTTTTTACTCATTAACTTTTGTCAACTGTCTGTAAACATCGTTTCCTCTGATCTCTGGCAACAGGGTCCTACAATCCAAGCAGCAAATCTAAAAAGTAAAGGAAACAAAATGATCCCAGTTTAACCTTTAACGTTTGGCCTTGACTGTTTATTATTTCAAACAGAAATAGTTATGAATTTGTTACACGATCCAGTGCAGATTATTAATTTGCTAGTCCATCCTCAGTAAACAAACCCGATTTATTGAGGCTTCACTGATTACAGACTAATCAGTCTTTGAAAGACAAATAACGATATTGTCACCCGTTTGTCACATTCTGCTTCATTTAAGCATTCCTGATGGGTTCGTTTAATTCACACTGCAGTGCAGAAGCAGGAAGGAGGATTGTTATAGCAACTTTTCTGTCATTCTTTGCCCTATAAGTCTGGATAAACCTTACAACCATCGCCGCATGGATTTAAAAAAAACACCTCATCAGTACATAAAAAAATATACATTCGACCCCCGTTCTTGTTACCCTTAAAGAAAATCTTGTTGGAACTTTCTCAATTATGTTCCAAGCTGCGTATGTTGTGAAAGTTGAATTTACCTATTTACCTTAATATTTACCTTAAATAAAGGGGTCAGCCAGCAGGGCTCCTGCTGCTGCTGCAGGGATTATTTTTGACCTGTGTCCTGGTGTCCCCCCCCCCAGGCGCCACCTTATCGATGCGCTCGTTGGTGAAGGAGGAGCCTGATTGGAGAGCGGGGATCGTAGCCGCGGACCGAGTGGGGATAGTGGCTGGTCCCTTGAGGCTGCGCAGAGGAAGCAGGTTCACCTGGAGGAAGGAGTGCCAGTCTATCATGGAGAGGTGAACGGCTTTCCAAGCTACTCTGCGGCTGTTGGAGTGTTAATCTGCATTTGATTTATATCGGGAAGAATTCACATTCACAACGTTATTTTTGAATAATTTCATTCAAAGATGTTTTTTGTTTTTTTTTACTTTTCCTTTGTTGTGGTTTTGGAGGATGAGAAATGGGAAGTAGTAACTTTGCTTCTTACAGTTGAACTCTCTTAGTCATGTTTTTGTGGCTTTGCACCATCTCACATTTCCAAACTCCGTCCTTTGTCCTCGAGTCTTTCCTTCCTCTTTTGTGTTCTTTCATTCCTTCCTATAGATTAAGTTCTTCCCACTTTCAGTCCTTCCTATTCTTCCTTCCTAGCTCAAATACCTAACGGTGCCCTAACTCCCTCTTTGCATGTTTACTTTCTTTTTCTGTTTTTCCTTTGTGTCTCATGTCATTCAGTTCCTTGTTCTTTGCCCAAATCCTTCCTTGTTTCCTAGCTCCGGTCTGTATCATTCGTTTTTGTCTCAACGTCTTGCTTTCTTTCATATTTCCTTCCTTCCTTCCTTTTATCTTTGATGTTATTTTTTATGTTTCTGTCCATCTTTCAACTCTTTAAATCCTTATTTCATTGTTCTATCCTATCTCTCTTCTGATGTTGTGTCCTTTATTCCTTTTCATACCTTTATTCCATTGCTTTTTTCACGTCACTTATTTAAAACCTATAAAAGAATAATTTTAATTGGAACCTTTTGTCTTTTTTACAATAATTGCTATAAAGAATAAATATTAAAAACACTAATAATGTGTTGGAGCTTTGACCTCAATGCGTTAACCAGCAATAACATTAAACCAAGCCGCAGTCAAAAGCATTCATTATCATTGTGCAAAGTGATTATGTTCTTGTCTGATGCTCTTAGACCATGGTCATGTCGCTCTAATTATAATAAAGGAGCTGGGAGAAAGTACAGCGTCTTTTAAACAAGAACGCACCATTATCTTTAATATCTTTAACTTCAATCTTGTAAAGTTCTTCAATCCGGATCCAAATCTTAAAGCCAGAACAATATTTCGACAATGCCTTCCATGGTTTCCTCTTGGTTTAAAATCCTGCGTGTCATCGGGCCTTTAAGCTGCGGCGTCCTCCCTCCATCACACATCCGCTCACTCTGCTACTCCCCAGACAGTCATGCTGACAAAAGGGAGCAAAGCACACCGTCGTGTACAATTGATTTCCTCTGTTACGTCGCTCACTGTAAGCATAGTGCAGTTTGGGCTCTCTCTCGCTAATAAGAGCAACACAGACGACTCTCGCCAGCAGCGCCTCCAGATTACGCAAGTCTGCTGCAGTGCTGCTCCTTACGCGCTGGTTTAGACCCAAGGACGATCCAGCAGAGGTGAAGAGGATGTGCTGCGTGAGAGAGAGAGAGAGTTGAGAGGAATTGATCCCTGTGTCTTCTTTGTTATGAGATGATTTAGCCAAGCAGTGACAGAAAAAAAGGTGAATGACTTAAGAAAGAAAAGAGCATTTAGAGCTAAATAACATCATCTATATGCCATGAATCCCCTCTCTACATATATTGAAGTGTTTGATTCCAGTGAGGAGCTGTCCTTATTTCGTCTCACGTTCATGTAAATCTTATATCCGCTCTATGACACACACAAACTATTTCTGGACGCCCTCTCTGATACTCTCTTACAGCTTCTTCATGGAGAATCAGTATCCAGACGAGGGAAAGAGGGAGGAGATCGCCAACGCCTGTAACTCTGTCATCCAGAAACCAGGTCAGACGACCAGATGCTTTCAGATTTAGTCTTTCTTCGTCTTTATTCGACTGACCGGAAGACCCAGAGTCCTCAAACTATATCATCATGCTAGAGAGAAGGAAGGCAAACATTGCTATGATTAGATTTCATTCTCCTTTACCTATGGAGACTTTTTTCTTTGTTTCATTGGTAAGAACATGCACTTTCTCCTTGTGATTTAATCTCTGGAAGGAATTCAGTTTGCTTTGCTTCATGTGTGAAAAGAGAAGTACACCCTGTTTTAAAATGGGAAGGTTTTACTCACCATGACATAAAAACGAATCAGATAATTTTAGCGTACAAACATACACAGCTGACACCAAAGAGCCATTATTGAGTAAGTGCGGATAAAATAAATATGCATTTATTAGCTTGTCTTTCGACTTTTGTGAAAGATCTTAGTAAACTTCTGACATTTTAGTGTTGAACAGATGAGTAAGAGCGATCCAAAATAAACAACCTATGTTTATGTCCACCTTGTTTTGACGTGTGTGTGTGTGTGTGTGTGTGTGTGTGTGTGTTTCAGGCGTGGCTAAAGGTTAGCCAGGCAGTATCTGTTAGGTCATGCCATAAGGATGCTGATGTGCTCATTTTACAAGCTGGGAAAAGTGTAGGAAAATATATATAGTATACATAACGGTAAAATATTGATTATTGATATTGGCTCAGATTTTCATATTGATGCGTCGCTAATTAAAGCATCAGCACTTGTGTTTGCAGTCACATTTACACTGTTACGCAGTCACTTTTTCGTATTGATAATTACTTCGAAGTATTATCATGTTTAAGTTGCATCAGCCGTTCCTGAATCAAAATTGAAAAACCCATTAAATTAGTTTTGGGTTTTTTCTTTCAAAACCATTTACATTCGGTTACAATCTCGACTTTTACAAGGACATTGCAACAAGGATCACTGCTATTATTACACTCTTTTTATACTTGATTATACACTTTTTTTACTTTATTATACACTTTTTATACTTTATTATACACTTTTTATACTTTATTACACACTTTATATACTTTATTACACTCTTTATATACTTTATTACACACTTTATATACTTTATTAAACTCTAAATACTTTATTACACACTTTATATGCTTTATTACTCTCTTTAAATACTTCATTACACATTTTATATACTTTTTATACACTTTATATAGTTTATTAAACACTTTAAATAGTTCATTACACATTTTATATACTTTATTATACACTTTATATACTTTATTACACACTTTATATACTTTATTATACACTTTATATACTTTATTACACACTTTATATACTTTATTACACACTTTATATACTTTATTACACGCTTTATATACTTTTTTACACATATATATATATATATATATATATATATATATACACTATTACACACTTTATATACTTTATTATACACTTAATATACTTTATTACACATATATATATATATATATATATATATATATATACACTATTACACGCTTTATATACTTTTTTACACACATATATATATATATATATACACTATTACACACTTTATATACTTTATTACACTCTTTATATACGTTATTACACTAAATACTTTCTTACACACTATATAACACATATATATACTTTGTTATACACTTTTTATACTTTATTAGACGCTTTATATACTTTTTTACACCTATATATATGCTTTATTACACACTTTATATACTTTATTATACACTTAATGTACTTTATTATACACTTTATATACTTTATTACACACTTTATATACTTTATTACACATATATATACTTTTTTACACACTTTATATACTTTATTATACACTTTATATACTTTACTACACATTTTATATACTTTATTACACTCTAAATACTTTATTACACATTTTATATGCTTTATTACACACTTTATATACTTTATTACACTCTAAATACTTTACTACACACTTTATATACTTTATTACACACTTTATATACTTTATTACACTCTAAATACTTTATTACACAGTTTTTATACTTTATTACACACTTTATATACTTTGTTAAACATATATATACTTTTTTACACACTTTATATACTTTATTATATACTTTACTACACACTTTATATACTTTATTACACAGTTTTTATACTTTATTACACACTTTATATACTTAATCACACGCTTTATATACTTCATTACACTCTTTATATACTTTATTACATGCTTTATATACTTTATTATACACTTTATATACTTTATTATACACTTTATATACTTCATTACACAGTTTATATACTTTATTATACACTTTATATACTTTACTACACACTTTATATACTTTATTACACTCTAAATACTTTATTAATTACTTTATATACTTTATTACACATATATATATATACTTTGTTTTACAATTTATATACTTAATTACACGCTTTATACACTTTATCACACGCTTTATATACTTTATTACACACTTTATATACTTTATTACACTCTAAATACTTTATTACACACTTTATATACTTTATTACACTCTAAATACTTAATTATATGCTTTATACACTTTATCACACGCTTTATATACTTTATTATACACTTTATATACTTAATTACAGTCTTTATGTACTTTATTACACTTTATATACTTAACTACACACTTTATATACTTTATTACACTCTAAAAGTGTACATCTTCATTACAGTCTTTATATACTTTATTACACACTTTGTATACTTTATTACACTCTAAATACTTTATACACACTTTATATACTTTATTACACTCTAAATACTTTATTACACACTTTTTATACTTTATTACACACTTTATATACTTTGTTATACACTTTACATACTTAATTTCACGCTTCATATACTGCATTACACTGTTTATATACTTTATTATACACTTTATATACTTTATTATACACTTTATATACGTTATTACACACTTAATATACTTTATTACACGCTTTATAAACTTAATTGCACTCTATATATTTTATCACACTTTATATACTTTTTACAGTCTTTACACACTTTATTATACACTTAATTACACTCTTTATATACTTTATGACACTGTTTATTTACTTAATTACTCTCTTTATATACTTAATTACACTTTATATACTTTTTTACAGGCTTTCTATATTTTATTACAGTCTTTATATACTTTATTACACTGTTCATATACTTTTTTACACTGTTTATATACTTAATTATTCTCTTTATATACATAATTACACTGTATATACTTTATTACACTTTATATACTTTTTTACAGTCTTTATATACTTTATTATACACTTTATTATACTCTTTATATACTTTATTACACTGTTTATCGTTGCAGTTTTCTTTTAAAAATAATAATCTAGTCCTTAGGTTTGAAATCTAACCTTAAAAACGACCAAGAGATTAAAGAGTCTACTGCACGCACCGTCTTGGAGGGATTAGTATTGACCACTAGATGGCGCTGCAAGCAAAAAGAAGAAAAAGACCTTCCAGTTACATTTCACAAAAATATATTTTCTTCACCTGGTATCTCATGTTAGAGACTACAGAGTCATGGAAGAAAGGGTACTGGACCCCCGGTTTAACATGTGCACATACCTTTTGTTTGAATCAAACACCATAAAACAAAACTCGGCTATGCTTAAGTGCTTAACTTCAGGATACTTTTTTTTTTTTTTTTCCCTTCTTTATTTATTTATTTATTTTGGTCCCCTCTCCTCATTCAGGCTGTAAACTGTCAGAGTTCGAGCGGGTCACGGCGCTGAAGGTGTATAACTGGTTCGCCAACCGTCGGAAGGAGATGAAGCGGAGGGCAAACATAGGTGAGAGCTGCTAACCTGCCCCGCCCCCCTCACACACACACACACAAGTTTGTATTTCCGCTCATATTAGGGGCGTTTGTATTGGCATGTTACTAACTGCTTTTTTAGTGACCCAAACTCAAACCCTTACTCTTATTCTCACCAGTATATTCCCACAGCAACCAAAACCAGATTGACACCATACTGCTAAGCATGACCCGTATAGGGAAACAGTTACACACCAGTGAGTCCTCCATGACCGCTCTGTCCCTTTTAATATCTCTACTAGAAGCTGCCATCTTGGAAAGCCACGGGATCGAGGTGCCCAGTCCGATCTGCCATTCAAACGGCGAAGAGGGAGAGCTGCAGGAGTTTGTAGATCAGGTCAATCATCGGTTCTCAGAGCAGGTAGGTGAACACAGGATCACCTGCGTAGCGCCTTACTTACGCTGCCATGCTAAACTCGTAACATTTTCACTTTTCTCCCATGACAACCACTCATTTGTATTTCATACAGAAAATCCAGGATAGGAAATGTTTCTCATGCGTCTGAATTTATAAAAGTTTATCCGTAATGTCGTAATCATCTTCATCGCATATCTTTAAATCAATTTAGAAGGTGAAACTCTTAGATCTCAAAATCTAAATTTTGTTCCCAGTACATTTTGAATATTAGATAGTATCAATAAAAATCTATATCTATTTAGTTTGTTCCGCACATAGTATTGTGACTACACTGTCCCCTATTTCTCGGTGTACAGTTGCCGTTATTGTTGCCTACTATAATAAGTGTTAATGAACTTGCCATGCTGACGTAGCGTTAATCCAGTTAGACAGAGTTTGACGGCACCAGATGTTGCCAACAGGCTCTATAGACGCTATCAAAAAATTATGAAGGTCCCAGAGTGATGCAAACGCAGATGAGAAACAAAAGAAAGAAGAAAATAGACAAAATATGTGGCAACTTAAATCTTCTCAGCAACACGTACCAATATTGTGTTCAGCACAAGATGTTCTGATATCATGAAGCCCTAATAGGATAACCCAGATACAGCCAAAAAGCAAACTTGTTAGAAAACTGCAACTGTGCCAGTCACGCCATCTGTTTCAAACTACGGTATTTTTATCTAGTTACAATATATATTGTAATGTCAGAAGAATATCAAAATCTCTGGATTCCCTAGTTCTAATGTCTCTGTTCAAGATTGTCTGCATAGTGGCTGTTGATGCTCATCCAGCACCTGCGAAGGCCTGGTAAGCTTCTGGTGGTGTTTTTGAGCTAATTAGCTGATTAGCATGTAGAGTGCAGTGTGGGATCGTTAGGCATCAAAACAGATGTCCAAGAGTATAACAAGTAAGGGCATAAATTGAAACTGGAGTAGAGGTCCACCTTCCAGCAGAAGAGTGAGCCTAACCGTACCTCTGTTTAAAATAACATGTGTACAGTGAATTAGTAAACTTTTATTTTATTTCTTTTTTACAATTATTATACAATGAAATATTCTACAATGCACTGAAACCAAAGGGCAAAAACTGTTTTCAGGCCCAAACGTTGGTTCAACAAATGAAAGTATAGAGAAAAACAACAAAACGTTTTCACTTCTACAAGATATGAATGTAAATCATCAATAGGAAGGACAGTCAGACAAATTCACTGCTCCTCAAGGCAAACCTCGTTTTCTTCTCCTGCCCCTTTACAACGTTGTTGATGTAAACGGGACGGATGCAAATCCGTCCCAATCCAAGTCAAGTCCGATTTTTTTTTGAGGCCACGATTAGATTAGACATTTGATTCAAAAACGACTCGGTTCACGATTTCTGCCTCTATCTCAAGGCGGGAGAAGCTTAGCAAAAACAAAACTGATGGTTACTATAGTTTCATGTCGCATCTTCGCCCGCTTATTTGTCAAGTGTTAAAACAGCTGCTCGGATGGTTTTAAATGTTCTGAGTAGGCAGGAAACGTAACACTTAAAAAAAAAAAAAAAATGACCCTCTGCCTTGCACAGGAGGACTCCACTTCCCAGAAGACCGTTGACCAACAAGACCGCTCCTCGCTGAGCCCCGGCCCTCAGGGCGTGGAACAGAAGGAGGGGGATCCTAAAAGGGAGTCGGTGGAAGAGGAGTGATTTAAACCCCGGCCAAACGTTCAACCATCATATCTGAGTTTTACTCAGTCTGAGACAGAACTGTGGAAGCGGAAGGAAGGTGTTGAAGCTCCCTGAGGTGGCCACTGCATTTATCAACACTAATCCTGCTTATAATAATGGCAATATACAGTCTACGTATAGGTATATAAGGTGTATGGTATATAAGTCAGTATATAGTGCATTCCAAGATGGTATCCTGGGGGGGAAGCATTGTGTAACGTCCCCTCACCATTTCAGTATAAGCTGTTTTTTTTCCCTTTGCAACACGTTTAGTTTATTCACGCGCGCTTCTGCTGAAAGGAACAAGCGGAGCCTGCAGGTCAGGTTTGATTGGCAGTTGGAGAGAGTGTGGATCTCTGTGTTTTGACGCAGCAGGAAAATAACACCCCCTCGTTGCCGAAATGTCTTTGTCTGGTTTTTAACGCGGCTGACGTGCTGAGTAAAACGGCATGTGACAGTCGACGCTAAGATCTGTTAAACCCGGAGGGATGACTGGAATCTCAGGTAATCCCAAAGTGACAAACTGCACCACATTTTCTTTTCTCCTGTATCTTTTATCAACACGTGTTATTTATTCTTTTTTTATGTTGTCCAGGTTAGAGATGCTCCAAGAAACATAATCAGACAATTGGCAGCTTAACCTTTTACAGATGAACAGCAGCGGCAAAACAACGCCGCCTCCATCGGTACCAACATTCACAGCGTATGTGCGCTGTAGCTGGTCGAGCCGGCTGCCACTCTGCAGTGTGGATGTTGTTACTGTGGGAAGATCACTTTGTTTGATTTAAAACTAAGGAAATTTGTGTTTTCTAAGAAATATCGAGACATATCTAAAGTGCAATCAGGCTGCAAGAGAGAGAGAGAGAGAGAGAGAGAGAGCAAGACCCTCAGCAGAAAACAGGAAGGCTGAATAGATACACAAATAAGCCATTTCTTCAAATGTTGTTCAAAACTGATGAAGCCTTTTAAATGTCCCGCGAAACAACAGAGGAGCAGCTGCCTTTAGCTTAAGCAGTAAAGAAAGCTAAATACATACAAAATATCAGGTTTTTTGGGGATTCTTTTAGCTTTAAACCTCTGGATTTAGAGCTATTGGGTTAAGGTTAGGGTCTGCACTTTACACGAGACACACAGGCGGCTGTTTTACTAATGCTAATCAGGCATTATAAAGTTAGTTTATGATTCTGGGATGATATTGTCTTTTCATATTAACTCTGTTCAGGAATACATTCTCCCTTTGCTCCAGCTTTCTGTTCTTTCTACAGTGGATTTTGAAACATCCCTTTTTTTTTTAAATATCAATGAAAATTAAAGTCTCTCGAGCCTCAACTGGATTCTCCTTTAGCTCCAAAATATATGGAGAATGCAGGAGTTAGCCGGTTCTGTCAAGAAAATTCCTAACTATTGTAAAACCAGATTATTTTTATAATCTCTTTGCCTACTCTGGCTTTAGCTGAGTGGTGCAAGCACCAGAAGTGTCCTCCCAGGACGGTTGAAGGTCCAGATGGAATCGTTTTTTTGACATAGGCTGCATTAAAGGCTTTGGAAACATTTTTACATCCCAGAATCCTGGTATTTTAGCTGCGCTGTGTGAAACACTTCCTATCCACTGTAGTTGAAAATAAAAAACCTGCAATTCGCTAACACTACCAGCAGGTCAAAGCAAAGGGAAACACCAAAAGATGTAAAATTGGCCATAAACTTGTGTTTGGTGCATTTCTAAGCCATACACACCTGAGTGCTTTTTGTTTGTTAAACTTATTGGTGCTGTTGTATGTCATGCCAGAGACTAGCCTAAAAAGGCCAGTCTGGTTCCATCGTTTTTCTTTTCGTGTGTCTATGTATGTATATCGTTTCGGAAACGCTCAAAGTGGCTTGTTATGTTACCACGAAGGCTCTGAGCACCTTCTATCTTACTGGGATAAGCTAAAGCTTCCAAGCTCCTGTAGGTTTGTGCGAACGCTAAGCTGCACTTCAAAGTGAACCTCACTGTAACTGTAACGCTTCCAGAACCTCACGGCGGTGCATTCTTTTAGTTACGGTCTCATATTTCAAACGTAATAATCGTTCAGATGACGAATAGCCAATAGATACGTTACTCTCAAAGGAAGCCACCGTTGTTGCCTCCTGATGCCAAAGCTATGCCAGGTGGAGCTGACCTACAGATGCCCAGAGCAGAGGGCAGGTTTGTTTGCTCAGTTCAACAATGGCCACCTCCAGCATACCTCACAAATAACCGTAGGGAGTGATGTCCATGTCGACTGTTAACGGGACTTTTTCCGCTCTGGACTGCGTTATGTAGCGTTTACCACAGAGGGCTTCCTTCTGTCTTCTGTCGGCGTCCGATCGCCTCCTCGGACAGCTCTGCTGTCCGGCTCCAGACAGGAATCCCCAAAGCTGCGGCACGTGTTTATCACTACGCTCCTCTGTATAAGCTTTTATCTGACGAGGGAAAACCATAATAAAAAAGTGTACACAATCAGCGTTGAGTTTCTCCAATCATTCTTGTTCCAAGTTGGGCTTTAGAGGCAGAAGCTTGACTTCCTGTTGCTGTATGGTCATGGTAAGGCTCTTTTTTTCCTTCTTCCTACAGATTTCAAGGCCAGCCTCTCGGTGTCGTCTCTGAACACTCAGATCGACAGTCTTGTTTGACCCCACATAGCTGATGTCCCCGTTCGAAATCTCTTATGAAATGCAACTCGTGCAAAAACAACTTGGCGATAACTTCAGTAATCATCAGTCCGCTGCCGTCTTCTGCAAGAGAAAACAGAAAGTGTTACCTGTCACACGGGGACAGTTACAAACAAGATATTTGTAGAAATCCAGCCCAAATAAAACAGTAACCCAGGAAAAAGGGAAGAACTAAGA
>JAVLVB010000489.1:464989-493515 GCA_032876305.1 Orestias chungarensis | reverse complement strand
TATATATATTGCTACTCAACACGTTATTGGCTGGTGTTTGCAAACCAGTAATTCCAGACGGGCATTGATTTTTCTCGGCTCTATCCCAAAACAATAGAAATAAGATATTGTGAGGTATGGTGCTGTGGCTTGTCAAATAAGTCAAAAACTGACTAGTTTCTTAAACAGAGCAGATTAAAGATGCTTAAGGTAGTGAAGGATTTACTTCAGTCGTTATTAAGGCTTTTTCCAAGTCCAACTAACACACTGGAAAAAACAGAATTTCTATGGAATCTTGAAAACCTGTTAAAAGAAAATATGGAGTACTAAAAGACCAAAATTGTAGCATAAAAACAATAAGACCAGCACTTCCTTAGCATAGCTATCGTTTGTTGTTCCTTTCCTTCCAGTGTATTGGTTAATTCAAATTTGAAATAAAATCAATTGATTGAATGTTACACAGCTCATACAAACACTGGTAGACTTCATAGGAAAAAGACTAGTTTGTGGAAAACCCTGCTGTTTCTTTGACTTGTTTGCGCTCTGGGCTGCTCCTGTGAGCTGGCCTGTGTTGATCTCTTCTTCGCACTGTGCACACTGAGCCACTGCTTTTCACATTTCAACATTGGCCGACTCAGCCAGAGCTCTCTGTTGAAAATAACCTCTGCCCTGGCATGCTGGAAGCGTCAGCTGCATACATGTCGAGATGTGTTGAAGATATCGCAATATCGCACAGTGTGTGGAGGTGTGACTGACAGATGCGTGTCGTGAGACAAGATCTAGCAAATCTATGTAATTTTTACACTTCTTTTCATGAAAACCCTGGGTGTGAACATACTTTCTGTGAAACACGTTTGCTAAAAATTCAACTTTCTGTTCCCTCTGTGTTTCCAGTCCTGAGTTGTCCTATCTGACATTGCATTATTCTAATTATTCTCATTATCGAAAGTCTTTAGAGACTTCAAACAGGAGGTACTGTGCTTACAGAAAGACCTCGGCTGACCTTGGAAATGGGTCTGGTGGTGGCTGGGGGAGGTGTTGAATCATGGCTCGTTTAAAAAACCACAGTGATGGGGAGGATAAGGGAGGGTGTATGAGCTCCGGGTTTTCTCTGGGAGCTGGTTCGTCTTCCACACGGGTAATTAATACGCTTATTAACTCCTCAGCTCATATAGCACTCAAAACCACAAGGAGAGAGCGGCAGGGGTGTAATACCTTAATGGGCTTTGAGCTATTACTCACAAGGTTGATGGTAGAAACTGGAAAAAAGTTTAGAGGTGATTGAATTCAAATACATGGTCCCAGTGTGTTTCTGGCAGCAGTGGACATTGAAGCATTTATGGTATTATAACTTTTGGGCAGTTGCCAAAAGTTCACCTTTAAATGACTTGCGTCCTTGAGTGCAGAAGTTTCCAAAACTTGACATAAGTACACATGTGGGGTGATGTAGGCAGCAGACATCATTGCAATGGAAATTGTGGTAGTTCCAGTCGGAGTTGCAATGTTTTGTTTTTTATAACTCTCAAATATTTAAACTACCCATTGTTATTCTACAAATCAGCAAGACAAAGACTTTCTTATAATCCTTCAAATCGTCTTTTTTAATAGTTCTCAGGTCTCTGTTCTCTCTTGAAGTACTTTTTGTTGGCCTAATTTTTCTATGAGACTAACCTTTACATGCATAAACAGTATTTCACATTTCAGACAGAGGTATTTCAGAGTGTTCTTACGGATTCAACAAAATAATGGGATGAAATTGATTTTCGTCCCACAGGTTTTAAAATTGATGGAATGATTGGGATTTTGAGGAACATCATATCCTGTGAAGTCTTAAACATAGTTGTGCGTACGGAGGTAGCTGGAGTGCTTGTGTTTTGAATAGTGCATGCATGTCGGGATGAAGAGTGTGGAATCCGCTGCATCTGGACAGGGTATGTTTTTGTTTTTGCAGGAACAATCAAAAGAAGTAATATTGCAGGTGAAACTTGGCAAAGAAATATTCCAGACAAATTAGCTGGCAGCATTGTAAACAATTAAACAAGGTTTAAGACGTTCCAGATTTTTTGCATAGTTGCATATGAACTACAGTACAGATGCTCAATTCCTCAAGATTTACTTACATTATGACATTTCCAGTAGCATGCATTCAACAATATCACCCTATCATTTCATAATAACACATAAACCTGAAACATTAGAACAAAACAAGCTTTTGTACTAAAACAGAATCTGACTGCCTGGTTGTTGTGCCGCAGGTTACGCTTCAGGTTGCTGAGCAATTGAGTCAAATATGCAGACACACATCAGACCTCATCAGGGCAGCTGTCGGGATGCAGGTGTTGTTTGAGTTGAGAGAGGTGCACCCTCTGCTTTGCCCACAGCTCAGGCCTGAGCACGTTTTTAATTCAGCGTCTCATGGGCAGTGTTTGTGATGTTTGAGTGTGCAGGCCTTAAACAAAGGTCAAGTTGGACAAATCTGACCCGACAGCCAAGAGAGATCTTGTAACCTTGAAGTTGGTGGGTTTGGAGTGGGTTCGCCCTGCCCAACGCAGAAGAGCTTGAAAGACAAGATGATAGAATTTTTTTTACTGTAATGATAGATGGACTTTTCGATGTTTGTATTGTTTTTACAAAATCATAAGCAGCATGTGAAGTTTAAAAAACTTAATATATTGCTTTCAAAATGTCCGTTAAATCTAGCTCAAAGATAAGATTTTGGTTGTGTATCTATCATTTTCTGTTCAGTCCTGGCCTTTGGGAGCAATATATGACCCCAGCCTAACTCCACAACTTCTTCCAGTCCACCAAACTGTAATTAAAATCCCCAAAAACCAATCAACACTCAATTTTGTTTATCACTGTTCCAGATTCCACATTAAACAAGTGTGTCTCAGCTGTGATTTAAAAGAATTTAGTGTTTCAGCTGGTTTGCAGTTTTGAAAGTTTGTTACAGATTAGGGAAGTTTACACACTGAGCATTGGCTCTTTGCTGTTTTGTTTTGCTTCTGGGGATACAGAGTAAGTTAAAACCAGATGATCGGAGTGTTCTGGAAGGTTGATACAACGGCAGCATGTACAGAATGATGGAGCAAACCCATCCAGTGATTTATAAACACAAGTGTACAGCAGTAGAGCTGAGGTGGTGTGCTCTAATTTTATAGTTTTAGTTAGAACGTGATCAGTAGTGTTATGGATCAGCTGCAGCTGACTGATTGGCTTTTTAGCAGATCTTTGAAGAGACTGTTGCTGTAATCAATGCAACTAAAAATAGTTTCTCTCAGTCCTTTATTTTTATGTTCTTCGGGCTGATTTTGTAATTGTCTTAATGTGTCTTTGAAGGTTCAGGTCTGAGTCTATCACTACATCCAGATTTCAGGTCTGATTAGTAGCTGTAATAACTGAAGTTGTGTGCTGACTCTTGATCCTTCCTCTTTAGGTCCAAAGATAATAACTTTAGTTTTGTTTATGATCAGCTGGTGAAGGTTTTCGCACAAACATATTTTTTCGAAGCATCAGTTCAGTGCTTGGATGCATCCATGGTTATCTGGTGACATTGCAATGTAGAACTAACTATAAATATCATCTGCATACTTAATAAGTTCACTACGTACAGTAGTTAACTCATCTGATTATCTGGTATAATATAAGTGTATATGTATAATATACAAGACCTTGCATATATTAAACACAAGTGGCCAAATGTTTGAACCTTGGGGAACTCCACATGTGACTTCTATTCTCTCTGATACAAAGTTACCTATTAATACTTGAACTCCCAGTTTTTTGTTTGGCTAAGACAGTCTCTGTACTGTGGTGAGCATGGACTCCAGAGTGAAAGATGTCAGTGCGGTTGGTCATTGTTAACAAGCTATTTAACTGGTGAAACTCAGCCTTTCCACTAGTTTTAGAAATGAATAGACGTTTGGAGATTGGGCTGTAATTCTGCAGCAGACAGTGCAGATAAGTATCTTTCATTTATGGTTTGGTATCTGAACCAAAAACATGTCATCCATTATTTTAACAGTGATCCCCGAGTCGTCTATAGGCCTGTAAAAATATATAACTCAAAAACTGTTGATGGGACATTTTAATGTGGGAGATGACAGATAAAGATAGTCATTTAAAGATGCAACAGAACAAAAAAAATAACAATGTTCATACAAAATCCAATTTACACTTTTCAAATGACCGAAAAACAAATAAAGTTTGGAAATTTGAACCATTTTTCTGGACTGTATTTTTCCAATAGTTAAATCCAATTATATGTTTTTCTGATGTTTTTCATGACTACACAGAATCCCTGATACTCTTGCAATGTTGGAATAGTTTTGCCAAAAGGTTTTCAAAATTAAAGGAGTAATTAAAACAGTGCGAGCAGGAGACTCTGCTGCATGGTTTCATTCGTTGTTAAGAAATGCTAACAGGACAAAATGAAAGGACCCTGCTAAGAGTTTCAATAGGAATATTGTTCCTGAAGAACACCAAGTAAAACCTCTTAGTTTCAAGTTACCAACAGAGCATTTGAAGTGATACATGGAGCATCAAGGTGTCTGCATTTAATGCATGCAAGAAACTATCTGAGTAAAATGCACTGTAATGAAGCAGGGAGGGATGTGGGGTTTGGGAAGTAGCTGAGGTGGCGCTACCCCCCCTCAATGGATTGCTTTCAAATTCTGTCTGAAGAAGTAGCCAAAGTCGGTTATTTCCTTACAACTCAAAGGTTTGCTTTTGATCGTAAATCTTTGGCTCTGAAGAACACGCTGTTTTTTGGCTTACTGTGCATACGAACACGTGTTTCTTGACATTACTGCACACGTATGTGTGTGTTTGCATGCACACATGTGCACGTTCCTCGATCAAAAGCGACCCTAAAACCAGCTCAAAGGCGGTAATCTTCCCCTCTCTTCCCCCCTCTGGTTTACCATTTATTAACAGAGGCTTTTGAAGAAGCTCTGTGAAAAAATGAATTGTGAATGAATTATGACAGTTTTTGTATAAGTAGCCCTAAAGTAGACATCAGGCGAAGCCAACGTAACCAAAAAGCAAAAACAAAACCACATCCTGGCTGTCAAGTTTTATTCCATAGAGGCTTTCAAAGCAAGAAAAGGGCAGCGGTCTCAATCGGCAGAGAGCCTTTGAAGGTCTAAATGAGTTTCGGATTATTAGAAGCCAAAAGCAAATGCTAAATCCTGCTTTGGTTTGGGAGATTATTTCAAGCATTTGTGCTATCTGTGCAACGTTTAGCTGGAGAGCGAATGGAGGGACCGGAGATAGACAAGTGAAAAGGGCTGTGAGCTGTCTTTGATGTTGTAATCACAGCAGAGGCCGCAGAGAAGATGGTGCGATGAGAAGATGGTATGATTTAGAAGTGTGGGATTGGTGAAGGTTGGAAATTAACAACACTTAAAAAGACTTAAAAGAAATGCAAATGGTGCCAAGACAGCTCCCAGGAGGGGCTTATTATTTCATTTGGACTCAAATATGTGTTGCAGATGAGGTGTGATAAAGTCTTGCTTTTTCCTGAAACATGTCTGGGTTTTTTTTTGAGAACTATTTTTTTTGTCTCTCGCGGTAAATTTAAACTAGTATTATGAACCCTAGATATGAAGGAAAGTTCTTCAGGCTTCAGAAACATTGTATTTAGGTTAGAAACTCTTATTGTCGACAAAGACAGCAAGAAGTTCTCGAGATTGTGAAAGATCAGGAAAGTCCCTAATAGAGTTTGTATGTCAGTACAACCCTTGAATGCAAAAAATAACAACAGCGGAACATATTTTCAAATTCTGCAACATTTTTACCATTGGAGCGTTAATAGAGAAGCAGGAATCTGTTATGGTTGCGCTTGCTTTGAAAGGTCACTACCTCATCTCAGATATTTAAAAAAATTCACACAGTTAGAAGATATTTTGAGAATTGCCACACCACATTATATCACATGCTGATAGGGTCTCCCAAGAATCTAACTTCCAACTATTTAGACTCTACTTTCATAGTCTGGTTCCATCAGCGTTCCAAACCATTCTGGTCTTTGAAAAAGAAATCCTTAGACACAAGATTTAATGTGGTTTATAATTTATTTTTGGTTCAGTTCAACTTTCCATAGCAAGGCCTGATTAACACACGACATGTACGATCAAGAAAACCTTTTATTGAATCTATATGGTATAATGAAGTTGGCTAAAAGATTAAAGGATATTCAAGAACAGCTGATCTATCTCTGTTAAGAGTTTCTTGTTCTCCAGCGAAATAGACCATGAGTCATTATTCATGAGTGCAGAAAACATGGAAGACAGGTGAAGCTTGTCAGGATTAGTCACCCTACCAGCATTAACCCAAGAACTTACAAATGTCTTGTCAGATTTTTCCAAACATCTGTCAGAAAACAGGATAAACTACTTGAGGAGAAGCGGAATGTGAGAAGATGATAATAGAACGGAGCGAGAAAACACGGAAAACAAGGAATAAAATGAATAACTACGAGAAGGTGCAGGAGGAAACAAACTGAGGAAATAACAGATGTACTGAAATAACCTAATGGAGAACTGGAGGAACTGGCGGGAGAGAGATCAGCACAGTGAACGCGGCAGGCGGTGGCTGAAGGATGGCAGAAGGCTTGGGGAAAAACAGCTCAGAGGAAACGCTGAAGAGACTGCGAACTTCAGGGGAAGAGAAGACAAGGTAAGGCAGTGCAATGAAGGAACCAGGCTGATATACTAAGGAGAATGAGGTGGAGCAGTGGAGGAGATGAAAACAAAAATAAGAAACAGGTGCAAGTGATAATGAGGGACTCAGGCTGAGGGAAACAGAGAGAAAGAGAGTAGGGAACAGGAGCGTTCAATAAACAATAGAGAAACAATACCAACACTAAATGATAACAATAAATATACAAACAACGGAGTTGCTAGATAAATAAGATGAAACTAATAAAAGAGAAACAATAAAGATAAAGACAACCACAGAATCAAAGAACAACAAGAAAACAACATGGATCATGACGACATCTCAACTTCAGGAGGATATTTTGTTCACTTGTGTAAAGCTAATGTAACAGTTCAGATAAAGCAGATCATAGTGAAAGTTAAACAGGGTGGTAGTGGTATAATGGTCTGGGACGGCTTTGCTTTTTTGGAGTAAAAAACTGGTTGTAACCAATGGAACCAAAAAAACATTTGCGAGGTTTTCACCATTAGCTTTAGGCTAAAGTGTATGTAGGCTTGATCAACAGATTGGCTCCTCCAAAAAATAAGGCTTTATAGCGGCGTAGTCAAAGTCTTTGCTGAAATGTGATGTTAGGACCTAAACCAGACAGGTCATAATCAATAAACTTTAATGTGGCTTAAAGCAACACTAAGTGACTTTTGAACATTCATAAAATATTTTCTTAACTTTTAGTGATCATACGTCGACTTACAGCTTGTTGAATGACACCTCTGTCATGGCCTGAGGGTGTCCGTATCGCTTACAGGAGGGTGGCAGGAACCCTGCCACACAAAAGAACTGGAAATGTGCTGACTGCTTTACGGCATACGTCACTTTTCTTATTTTCAACATCATCATATGACAATGTTTTGCCAAAATTTGATTCATTCCCTCATTGCTGTTCATCCTTCACACAGACTCTGGTAACAGAAATGTTCTTCAATCCAACTGCAGGCGACAGGGAAATCCGATGTTTTAAATGCTGAGACAGTTCTAGTGTCCCACCGCTTTTGCAGGGCTTACGCCTCAAGAATCTACACTAATCTGTCCTTCTCACAGATAGTCAATGTACAATCACCCAAAAGGACGTGAAGTGAAAAACCTTACAAGGTGCGGAGGAAGGTGTTAGAAGAGTGGGAGAGGCATTGGTGACTGTGGAGGAGGGGTGTGCTGATCAAGACCCAAGCATGTGTGACGGTTCTGAAAGCTTTAAAAGGATTTCTGTCCAGAAAAAGAAAAGCCTTTGCTGACACAGTGTAGAGAAGATAATTTAAGCTTCCTCTTCCTGTTTTCCTTCTATGTGTCCCACTACTGGTTCTACTTTATCTTAATTTTCAGCCTGCAGTTGACTCAGAATACACTGCAGGAGATAAAAGCTTCCGTTTTTAGTTGACTACCATGAAAACTGGCAGATTCCTCTTGGGTGACATTCAACCAATATATTTTCCTGTGACCCAAGTCACTCTTTTCTGACCAACTTATTCAGTTTCCCAAACACATTTACACCAGTTGAAAGCACTGTTGTAAAACCTATGTGAAAATATGCCTTCATGTAGCTAAGAAACATTTCAACCTTTACATTTTCAATATTTAATGGTTTCCTCATTACTATGGTGATATAATAAGTTTTGGATTTGTCTTGGAACTTGGAGGGGCCCCAGGAATAAACCTCTCAGAAGAGACTGAAAAGAGATTTGTGGATGGACATAATTGCCGACCAACAACTTCTACTGATTAATGATTGTTACCCTTGTTGCATGAACCTTTTGTATTAAGAAAGGTACTGTTGGTTGTACTACTATCTTGACCTTCATTTTATTTTTTATATATAAGGGCTTTTAGACCTTCCTGCACAGGGTTTACGTGTTTTCCTAGTGAATCCATGCTTATATTATCTCCAAATACTTTGGATAAATTCCACCACCCCTCAAAAGGCATGTTAGGTTCGTTGGTCTCTCTAAACCTCCATTACTGTGTGTGCATAGATGGTTTCTCTGTACTGTCATACTGAATGACTGATAGTCTATCCAGGGTGTATTCGCCTCCCACCCACAAGCATTAAGCAGGTATGGAAATAGATTTATAGGTATTTTTGGCATACTGTAATGAAAAGATACAAATTCACTCTGACTTTAGCTCCTTTTATTTTGTGGTTTTGTGAGAACCACCAGTCACAAATGCCATATAGAGTAGCTATGGTTTTATTATTTTAACTTCAGATGGAGTTTTAAACTCCCTTGATGCTGTAAATGCTGCTCTAATGAGGGTGAACCCTATAGGCAGATTGAATTTGTGCCTTTTGTTGGAATCTATGGTGCATGAAGAATGGTAATAAAGATCTGGAGTAGTGGTGGCTGCCTACAAATGGAACCCCAGTGGGTAGCTCCCTCCATCTGCCCCTGTTTACTCCAGAATGTGGACCTCTAAGTGGGGGGACGGCACAAATCTACACAGGCAGAAGGCAAGAGTGCAAGTTATCAGGTTGGAACCTCTATACCTGCCAAGAGAAGTAAGTCTTCCTTTTATAAGCCAATTGAAATTCAGCTCACGGTCAGTTCATTCTGTCAATAACAAGAGGAGGTAGAACAACCTTGCACCACCCCCCCTCACACACACACCAAACACTAATAACACTGTAATGGTCAGAGATAGATCAAGCTGAGCGCTGATGGTTAGAGTAGGTCTTCGCTCTGCTAGAAGTGTTTATTGCAGACAATTTTTGCCTTCGTTTGTTTTGAGCAGATGCACGCCCGAGTACACCTGCGGTCGATTGTAATAGTTTTCACTCCGACTACGGGCTGACAAACGAGCCACAGTTTTCTACTGTTTGTTCAGGGAGCAACCATCTGCACGTAATGCATGCCTCTGCTTAATCCAGGGGTCCAACATGAAGGTAAAGACCTTCTCAGCAAAGCACTAACCTCTGAACCTGGTGCACTTCACTGAGCAGGAAGGCGGGTTCATTACAGGTGCCTGAGTGGAAGAAATCAATCTTTGAAATGCTTCTCCGAGTAATTCTTCTCTCAAAGCTTTTCACTCACAGGTAGGCATTTTTTTCAATCAATACAGTAAGAAAAGATGAAAATGGATGATTAGGTTAAGAAAAGGACTGCCTCTGCTTGTGGAGGAGCCTTGAGTTGCATCCTTTTATTTGTTATGCTCGCCAAAGGCCACTAAGGGGCAGTAGAGAGCCTAAATCAAAAGGGCCACACAATCCATGTAGCTTGGAGAACATTTGAATAATTAATAGTTTTTGTCATGATCTTTTTGCACATCTTTAATAGCATGGTAAAAGGTCACAAACAATACATGTGGTTCATCGGATATGAAGATCTACTAATCACACTTGGTGAAATAGTTTTCTTCAAAGGATAAGTTAAGGGAGAAAAAAACTATGTTGTTATTATACATGTTTGAGTTGCATAATTTAATTGTTTTTTGTTCTGCTATATTTATATTGTTTATTGAAAAAGGCAATGTGGTAAAAAAGAATGGAAAAAAGTAAATATTTTTATTTATGTTTTAAAACTCTTCAAAACTCACATTCCTACCTTCCACCCCCCTCATCTTCCTATATACTTATTTATGGTTGCATAATAAATATATTAAAACAACTGCTTTATGTCAAGTCCAGTGTTATCTTGAAGAGCTTGTTTTAAATTTGAAGTGATAACAGGACAGTAAATCTAGGTCAAAAGAGAGTTATCTTACTATGGAGGTAGCTGCCAAATTAGTTGGAAACACGTTTGTAAACAAATTAAATTATTTTGAGAAATGTAATAAAAGTTATTTTGGTGGTATAAAGAAAAAAAACTGAGAAAAATCTGTTTTGTTTTTTTGTGCTAGACCGCGTATTAAAATATTGTTTTTACCAGGAGTTAGTTCTGTTAACAATATAGGTTCCCCTCTGTAAAACGTTACAAATAACTCAATGGTGTTACACCCAAAAACGTCCCCTAGCCGTGCCCCCCATAAATGTGTCCGCCCCTACGAACAACTCTAGAGACGCCCCTGTTCCATTGCGTTTGATTTGTGCCACCCAGCTTGCGCGACATTGCTTTAAATTTGTAAATATTGCGAAAGGCTTCGTTGTTTGGAGCGAATGGGCAAATATTTCCCACCTTTGGGGCAGTTTAACAGACACATTTAACTTTGTTTCATCCGGTGAGCGCGCGGTGGGCGGGGTCAGACCGGAGAACCGCGTCCGCGTGAGCTCACTTCCGCTTGTTAGAGCCGTGGAGGCTTCACAGCTTTTGTTCTCCCATTTCCAGCCAGTCCGCGCTTCAGATACGAGGTCGGCCAGTCGGCTTAGGGAACCAACACGAGGCGAAGCGCGGTGCCGTCGTCCGACTGTTGAGCCGCACGCGAAGCCCCGTCTGTTGCCAGGATACTCGGTGCTCCATAGCAACATAAACGGACTACTTTTTTTGTTGGTCTACTTATTGGAGTTTTTTTCCACGCTTTTGTTTTTTTTATTCTCCTCTTCCAGTCTAACCAACTGCCTCAGCAAAAATGGAAAACGATGATAAATATCTCCCCGAACTGCTGGCGGAGAAGGACAGCCTGGACTCGTCATTTACTCACGCCATGAAACTTATAAACGCAGGTAGGCGGCTACCAAATTATGTGCTTTTTCTAGTATGTATGTTTTATTGCGTACTTTGACTCAGCAGCGCACGGAACACGGTCGAACTCGTGTACTAGCCTGCTTTGGCACATGACCTTAAACGCCACCCTTAAACAGAAAGCTGCCGCACCAACGCGGAAGACTCCTGTAGCGCTGTAATGAAAATAAATGGCGGTTAACGAGCTCCGATGGAGAGCTGCCCAAAGCTCGGGCAGTATCGCGCGCTTTCAGTCTGTGTTTCCCCTCCTCGCGCAGCTGCGACACGTTGATTTCTCGGATTTAAACTCGAAACAGCTCCTGGAAAAACAACAGACGAATAAAAACCCGTCGGTTTCCTCTCGTGTGTTTTTCTGGGTTTCACCAGGTGTACAACTGTTGTATTGAACAGCAGCGTGCAGGTATAAGTCTCCCGCTCACCTCAGATTTTAGTCCTCGTTTGAGCGGCGTGAGCGAGTCTGTGGTTCCGGTGTGAGCCGCAGCAGCCATGGCGGATCTGGGACTGCTGTTGTTCCTGCACTAAACGAAACCTCCTCTGCTCTTGATAGTGCTGCATTTTAGTCTGTCTGTAACTTTTTAAAACGTATTTGGTAAAAGATAAAAATGATTAGCTTGTAACTTTTACAAGACAGTCTCAGTAAATAGAAACAATCTAATTCTGAATTGTGCAAAGTTTCACTGGCTGGTACCAGTTTCCTATTTAGTAACTTAGTCATCAAAAACTTTACATTGATTATAAACTGTTTTGCCAGGTACTAATTAAAGGTAGTTTGAAATGCATACATTAAATAAAACTTTTCCCTATTATAAGTAAATAATTATCATTCAATGAATCTTGGCTGTGATTTGCTAAAGGTTGTTTCAAGTTTGTAGAAATGAAATCAAGCAACAATTGAGTGTGAAGGGGTGAATTGCCCTGTTGCACTATTAAACCTTGATCTGAGTTTTACTAGACGCAGATTAGATAACATATTACAGAAAACATGGAAAGAAGTTTTAAATCAACTGTAACATTAAGGAACAATAGCACTATTCTTTATATATGATAAAGTTTATTAAAGTTAGATCCAACATGTTTTTATAAACTCTAATCTAATTCATTGGTTATCGCTAGAAAAAAGATGAGGGAGTTGTTTTGTGTCTGACCCCATGATTGGCTATTTCAAATTGAGTCTGATTTAATCTGTTTCTCTTAAACAAGCAAAATTTCATAGAACAGGCTGATTAGTGCATCACACATGTGTAGCTTTTAGGCACGTGTGACATTAGTTTTGTTTGTTCATGTGGCGTCTCATGTTGGGGAGGATTTAAATGGGAAAAGTTCTGACCACTTGTTTGCACTGGAAAGAGTGGCAGTAAAAGGTTTATGGGATATTGAAGCTCGCCCGCATTCGCCCCCTGTTGCATGCCCTGGCTTTGTAGCTGTAGGCTGCGGTGTGTTTGACATGTTTGCACACTGTATGTGCAGGAGTTGTCATGGCCAGGACTTCGCTGGTGGTTTGAGGTGAAATGTTTTAAGATGCAATGAAGACGGGATAGGAAAGCAAGCTGTTACATTGCTGGGATCAAAACCATGCTGTTTTAATTTAGGAGTTTTTGCGACAAATCATAGTTTTTAAATATTGACTGTTTCACGAATGTTTAGGTCAGTAATATGTAAAAATGGGTGCTGGTGCACCTATAGCAGTTTTCTGGATGATCTCGGATCTGTACAAATAAACTAGACCAACCGATTCAGATTTTAGACTTTTTTTAAATAAATCCAGGTCTAGAAATGGGTTTAGGTTGAACTTTTCTGGTGTTTTGTGTCCATAACGGGTTTAGAGCTCTGTATCCTAAGGCACCCTCTGAATGTGTGAACAAAAACTCATGTGTGACGGACAAAACTAATGTCACACATACCCAAAAATTACAAATGTGTGGTGCCTTAAATAGGATTGAGATGTAGAAACAAAGAGCAGTACAAAGGACTCTTATCAATCAGGATTTCTTTCAAATGATCAAAAGGAAATGAAGCTTTGAACCTGAAATACCTGCTACTGGGTAAACATCTGGCTTGCCGCTGTTCATATTGTCATTGCAGTTCTCAAAAATAAACATGCAATGCATGTTTTAGTAACACGCTGCTGCCCTGTTAATGTTAATTTTCTTTTGAGCTTCAGAAAATTGCTCGTTGGGACAGAATTTAGTAAGTAATCAAATACAATTTTGAATAATATTCAACACATACAAAATCCTGCAATAGCACTTCTAGTTTTTGATTACTGTCTTCCAAAATTCTTTAAAACTCCACTTATACTGTGGTGACAATATATTTTGTTTGTATATCGAGCAGCTGAACCAAAAGTTGAGTATTTGAACTTTTGTTTTGGACAAATTTCTTCTCTGATAAAATCCAGTTTGACTGCATTAATGGTTTTCGCCTCCATTCCAGAAATTGATAGAGTGCAGAAAGGGGACACTAAGAAGGAAACGGAGCCCTACCTGGACCTTTTCACAACAAAGAACATCAAACTCAAGGAAAGAGTGCTCATACCTGTCAAACAGTACCCAAAGGTGAGGCTGTTTATCTTTACATTTTCCTGCTGCCGTGCTGCCATTACTCAGTTTAGGGTTACCCAGGAGCTCCAGACTGTTGTGATTATCAGCTGATACTAGCGTAGCAAATCCCCTCTGTTAAGTCTCTTGTTCGCCTCCATGTTAAGTTTTACATGTGAATCAAGTTCTGGAAACTGTTGTTGATTTTAAATATTTTTGGGTGAGGCATATAAGTCAGTAGAGATCCCTGTGAATGTTCAGGAGCTGTAGACTTTTCATTTGCGAAATCGTATGAGTAAGTTTACGGAAAGAATAGCGTGTAAGATATGGAGGCGTGTTTGGCATTTATTGGTACTGAGCAAGAGCCTTTCCTTCAGCCGAAAACAGGAAGACTCAACATATTTAGACAAAGCTGCTGTGTTTTATTCTTTGGTGCTTGTCAGTAACACGATGGAAGCTCAGGATCTACATTTTCTAGAAAAACCACATGGATACGTCTTTTCCTATAAATATTTGCCATCCTAACACTCATTGCTAATTCAAGATGAGTAGGATTGATTAAAAGATTGGTTGCGATGATTTTTTTCCTTTGTTTCCATAAAATAGTAATATCAAACACACGGCTAGACATCGCTCCTCCTCATCACATAAATAATCACCACTTACTCTGGAACGCTGATAATTTATTATTATCTCCTCCGTCGCAGGCAGAATCAACATGAAGTGTGAACGTGTTTTGTGTGTGAGTGACAGCCATTTGATCTCCCAGACATGGTTTCATTTGGTACATCATGTACCAGTGTTGGAAGATAACAGAGATAATTTGTGCTTCATTTTGCCAAAACTGCTTTAGAAGCCAAAGCAGAGGCGGTTTCCTTTTTAAAGCGGTTGTTTTGTTTTACCTCCAATCATTCTTGGGAATGACAGCTAATTGTAATCCATGGTTTCTAGTCAGAGGAGATGAAGAGGCCAGCTTTTGATCATACTGGTTCAGTGCATGGCTGATAGCAGCTGACGGCGTTTCGACTCTCAGGGGCTCGTATTGACTGTCTGGTAAATGTTAGGTCTCTGCCGTGTGTGCGTTACCAGAGTACCCCTGACAGTGATTGCTCCTTCAATCTCCTGATATTTAACTGGGCGCTACTTTGATTGTCAGGCTAATTTCGTTCTGCTTTGTTGCTCTGTTAGTTCAATTTCGTGGGGAAGATTCTGGGACCTCAGGGCAACACAATCAAACGTCTGCAGGAGGAGACTGGAGCCAAGATCTCCGTGCTGGGCAAGGGATCCATGAGAGACAAAGCCAAGGTATGTCACTAACACACATTTAGTCAGGGAGTCGATACCTGAGCACCAACACACTGGGGTTTTACACAAGAAGAGGGCCAGATGTTGCTCACCTGCAGGACGTCTAAACATAAGGCCAAGGAAATCGGAGTGTTGCACATCTGTTAGCGTTGGTAGTAGTTTTTGGCTCGTGAAAGTACGATTATTACATCCATGGCTGATACTCCCTCAGGTGGATGAAATGTGATAACGGCTTGAATAATTGATGTAATATTTGAGTAAGGGTAAACCCCCTCTGGCTTGCTGACACTTCTATGATGTTACTCTCGTCTCAGGAAGAGGAACTGAGGAAAGGCGGCGAGCCAAAGTACGCCCACCTTTCCATGGAGCTGCACGTGTTCATTGAAGTGTTCGCTCCCGTGCCGGATGCTTACCTGCGCATGGCTCACGCCATGGAGGAGGTCAAGAAGTTTCTGTTCCCTGTAAGTATCCTTGTGGTGCCTGCACACCGCACGTCTCCAAAATGAGTCAATGCAGAGAAGTTGTTACTGGTTGGAAACACTGTTTAGCTTTTTGTTCATAAGCTAAATTTTCGTTTGTGTGTTTTATTATTATTTTTTTTTTTTATTTGTGTGAGAAGTTCACAGCATTCAGGTATTCACTTATTCATACACGGATGATGGAAAGCTAAAGTGTAGCCAAAGCTATCCTGGGCCAGACTGATCACTGGCTGCTCTACAGTCGGTGCCACTGGGGCCTTTGACCACCACCAGTATCCACAGTCGTTCGCCAGTAAGCAGTGTGTCAACATGCTTTTAAAAAAAGTATTCATACTTGTTTTTTATAAGAGGATGTATCGGTTAACTACTACATTAACTTATTTAGCAAGTCAGACAGTTGATTAAGCAGAGATTTATGTCCCATCTCCCCACTAATTGTTGCTGCTTTTTAGCTCCACACCAAGATTATCTTTGTTTATACACCCAAAAAAATAGAATTTGTCTTTATGATGGAAGGAAAAGTATAGTGGCCCAGATACATCACACATAGTTACTTTATGTTCTATAATGCGAAAGAAAAACGACTTTCTCTCAGTGAAGTGTGTGTTAAAGGGTTTAACTATAAAAATACTGTAACAAATGAAGATAATTTTAAAGCTAACTTGGTAAAACTACGAACACGCTGATTTTAAATGATTTAAATATTTACTAATTTGGCCAACAACAAAAAAGCTATCTATTAACACGACTGATTAGAAAGTAATGGAGAAGTTATATATCTGACCAAAGGGATTCCATAAATGCTGTTATAATTAGACATTGGGTGTAGCCATTAAAGTTTTAAAAATGTACAATTAAAAAGGCGCTAAAATTTCTATCCATATAATCCATATTTTATTCTGTCTGATCTTATCCCTTCTAATGTCCTTAGCAAGCCTTCAGCAACTTGGACTGTACATGCTGTGGTAGCTTTGACCACTGGCTAGAAGAGCTTAATAGGTTCACACTTACTGTAATAATATTCAAAGAGGTCATTTTTGATCATACTTTTGACAAGTCATAATAAACATTATTTGTTCATGTTTGTGGCTTTCATGTTGATTAGGTTGCAATTACAGCATGTACAAAGAAAAACAATACGTGTGAATTGAAACGGTTAATATTGTGCAAAAAATAGTGACCCATAAAATAACCCAACCTTAAGAACAAGTTTAAGTGTGTTTTTTTTTTGTTTGTTTGTTTGTTTTTTTAGGGGGAAAAATAAATTTTCGCTGTAGCTTTTCCCATTACTGCAGTCTGAAAGCTGTTTGCATGCAAACCTAAATCGGGGTTTAGGAGCTTGCCACGATGATTTGCACTATTGTAGATAAAAAAGAGCTTTAGGTGGGAGCCCAGTGAGACAGGCGGGGAAATGAAGTGGCTGTTTACCTTGAGCAAGCACAACCCACAGCGCAGTCCAGGCACGTAAAGCAATCAGCTTAAAAGGAGGAGTTGGAGTTTGGAGTTGGCCTTCATGTGGTCTGCCTCTGTGTCCGCTTGTCCATCGCTGCATGTTTGACATGGTCTCATACATAAAGACAGACACTCTGCTCAGCTGACACCCTGTATTGGTTTTTATCGGCTATAGTTGAGCCAGAAATAGTCTAACAAGGGGTCGGCAGGCCTCACACTTGTACTTATCGTGTGGGGTTCTACGGCAGACTCATTGTGATGAGACCTGAGATGAATAAGCGAGTGAACTAGTTGCGGCGTTGGTATATCATGTGAAGAGCTGTCTCCTACAGCGCCTGTCAGAACAATTAAAGCTGGTAATCTGTGGCATTGTCGTTCGGAACAAAGCTGGAGTTTGAGAAATGTTCCTGGAAAGTCTAAGGCTGGTCGTGTTTAGAGGATTACTGCTTGTTCTTTCGTCCTTTTTTACATCTGTGCAGTCCCATGTTAGCTGCTGTAAACACCCCAGCTACTGTTTACGTGTCCAGATGTTTCTTTAGGCTGCTTTGACACATATTTTAGGATGCAACTGCTTTTGGTTGCGTTTCACTGCAGTTGTCTCAGACGCTGCTTATTCCTCCCCGTCATTCTGTCTCGTCATCGTCCCATGCTGGGGTCGAGAAACGAACAAAAATTGATTGGGTCACAGTGCTGCTTGTGAGGGGGGAAACAACTGATTGTGCTGCAGGATCTTTGCTGCTCAGACCTGACGCTTCACTAATCCAGTCCAACGTATTTTTTTGCAGATAAAGTAAGGTAACCACTGATGCAGTCACACTAGACTTGCCAAAGCTGTAGAGAGAAGAGATTTACATTTTCTGCATGAAGGCATGGATAGAGGATGGAAGCTTTCCATCCTCCCCCCTCCTGATCCCCCTCGTCCTCTCCTTAACAGTCTGAGTCGCTGGCACCCAGGCTTTTTTTCACTAGGTCTGAGCTGTTCTATATTGTATGTAGAGGAGACTAACCCCCTGTTATTACTTTACACTCACGTTCACTGTGTATAACCCTTTCTCCATTTTTTTTGCTGTGTATGTATTTACAGGATATGATGGACGATATTTGCCAGGAGCAGTTCATGGAGATGAGCTACCTGAACGGAGGCCAGGAGCATGTAGGCAGAGGTCGGGGGGGCATGCCTCTCAGGGGCCGGGGTGGCCCCCCTGCTGGAACGCACAGGTAGAGGGAATATGGCTTTAAATGTAGTCAGCCTCAGCCTTTTTACTTACTTACTGCATCAGAGCAAAGGTGCATTTCTATGTATTTATTTTGTTGAATAGGCACAAAATGTCCTTATGTTTCGACAGTAATTCTTGTTTAATCAGTCGCACCTCTTTGACATTTCCACTGTATTAGCATAGTAAAAAGTAAAATTTTACTGCTTTTTGATTTTTACTGCAATCTATTTTCTGGATTCATCACAAAGGCAGAAGAATTGGCTTTTTCTCAGATAGGACCAAAGTTGATCTCTGTGGCCAAAATATATCAGTTGGACACATTATGTCTTTGGTAAAACATGGAGCCGTGGCTTCATGCCGTGGACGTGCAGCTGAAGTGTTCAGAGTCAAACAAACCTGTTTGAAACTGCCAAAGTATTGCCCTGTAAATTCAATTTAATCATGCTGGAGAACAGAGTTAATGAAGAGGTTTGGTGCTTCAGAAGAATATTTTAATACATATTTACAAATATTGTCTTTGTTATGCACAAAACAAAGAACATTACATTATTATCAGCAATGTTTAAGTCAATTAATAGCTGATTGGTTTATTCTGTGTTAAAAAGAAAGCCAAGCCGAGTCAAACCCTGCCTTGCAATTAAAGACCTCTACAGGAGCTGCAGTGGCCAAAATACTAGAATAACTACTGTATAGTTCTTCTTGTTCTTCTTGCCGTTACCAGCATGCCAGATTTATCCTGTGCTAAACATTTTACAGGACCACCTGTAAAATGTTAAATTAAAAAATGCAGCCAGATTCAGAATAGCTTTTGATACGAGATGGTTTCCTGTGTTTGAATGGTCTAGTCAAATCCAGCTCTAAATCCTATTCTAATCACTCTGAGACTGATACCCACAGATTTAACTTTTATGAAAAGTCAAACGGACAAATATTTCACCCTGTATATTAGAAGGTTCTTGGGGAAAACCCTCAGCGGAAAGTCATTTATGCTGACTCTGCCCTCTTGCCTCCAGGGGGAGAGGGATGCCCCCTCACGGTGCCGCGGCAAGAGGAGGCGTGACTCGAGGAGGGCCAGTCAGAGGTGGAGCGGTGAGGGGGGCTCTCGCCGGCAGAGGAGGACCTTCAGCTGCAATCGCCAGAGGGGCTGTGGCACAACGCGCCAGACCCCCAGCTGGCGGACCCCCTCAGAGGATGGCACCGCTCCCTGCTCACCAGCACACAGCAGGCGCGGCGGCAGAGAATTACGATGAATACGTACGTTTAAATGGATTTTTGTGGGGGGCAAAAATGTAGCTCAGAAGTGCCTTTAAGTTTACAATGTACCACTAAACGTAAGGAAGCGCGGCTGCTTTAGTGTCAGGATGTTTTCTAGGGGACATCTTGACACTCAGGATTCGCCAACAAGCGGCCCCTTAAATCTCTGCATATGTTTGTTCTCCTCTCCAGGGTTACGATGAGAGCTACACAGACGCAGCCTACGAGTCCTACGACAGCTATTACAGTCAGCCGCAGGCGTGAGTGACGCAGACTTCCTTTTTGTTTCTTTTATTCGCTAACCTGCTGCTCACTAAACGAACACACATAATCCACTTTCACTTTACTTTGCAGAAACATTGTTTCTGCACGTCTGTTATACATCTGAGACCACAGTAGCATTTAAGAAGAGCCGCTTCCTCTCAGATGTAGCCCAGTGTTGCATTGAGCTTGAATCTCATTTGTGAAAGCCAAATATCATCTCCCTGGACATTGCAGTGATGTTTCACACAGCATATAAATTTATTTTTCAATCTGTTCATATTTTTTTGTAACTACCAGAGAACCAGAATATTACGACTATGGACATGGAGAGACAACCGAGTCATACGAGTCATATGGTGAGTGTTGACTTCACTGGGCTAAAATGGCTTCATTCATTTTCAAATCTGTATACGGCTTAAAAGGTTTCACTTCATGTCACAGCAATAAAATATGTGCATTGTAATTAAAAATGTATGCAGTTGATTAGAAGTGCTGCATGTTTGGTCAATTGTCAAAACAGAAATAACAAAAATAAAATCCTCCCCCCCGCAGCATGAGGGTGCTTCTACTACACTTGTGGTTGTTGGAGTGTGTTTAGCATTAGATTTCTGCCACAGTTTTTTTTGCTTCTTGTCCAACGAGTTTAAAATTCGTCTCATTTAACCAGAGCAACTCTTCGCACTTGTTTGCTGGATCCTGCCTACTCTGCTCGTTGACAAACTGCAAACAAGTCTTTTAATTTATGACTAGAGCAGAGAAAATGAGACAAAGCCAGTGGGATATGAATACTTTTGTAAGGTATTGAATGTGATAGTTGGTTGTTGTTGCTCTAGCTGGTATATAGTTCGTGGAAAAATTTTTCAGTTGCTTTTAAAATTTTTACATGTATAAAATCTTCATTAACTTTCTGGGCTTTAATCTTATAGCAACTAAGTTCTGGTTGTAAAAATCTGTTGCTGTAATTTCTTACCTGTTTATTTTATAAAATACTAATTTTCTCCACTTGACTCAGCTCTCCTTTGCACAGCTTGGGTTGATTTCCATTACAATTGACCGATGTAGTTTGGTTAGGCTGAGAGTCACAACAATGGAGGATATAAAATCCACATTGAGGATTTTGCTCAGTCTTTACAAATGGCAAGTTTGAATATTGTAAGGCTCTTGAGATGCAACCTGTGAGTTCACACTCGACCCAGTCGGTGACTTACTATCTTTTCACATCTTGCTTTCAGCCCAAACTCGATGAAATACTTTCTGTAAAAAGCAGCTGTTACCAACTAATCAATAAAGTGAAAAACCTTTAAAACCTTGATTCAGGTCGAGCAGGTGCTGGTAGAAACGGTCCAAGTGGATCTTAAATAATCCGTGTTTGTGTCTTCTTCTTTTTTTGTTCTCTCCAGGCCAAGATGACTGGAACGGCACTCAGCGGACAGGTCCAGGGAAAGCCCCTCCCCCCTCCAGAGGTGGCAGCACGGCGTACCGGGAGCACCCGTACCGACAGTACTGAAGCGGACCCTCCACCCTTAGTGTTGCCCCGAAAACCGCCTGTCTACCACGGCAGCTCTCACTTTAAGAAGCCTGACAAAAGTAATTGTCCATTTTCTCTTTGGTTTGGTCTTTTTCCTTCACTGGACTTCTACCTGGCAGAGCAAATTGGGAACTGGAAATTGGAAAATTGGAACTGTTTTTTTCAGATTTGACCACAAACGTGCCACCCCTCCACCCTTTTGTCATACTACCTGTTCAACAGTCTATCCAGCCAGAGCGGCTTTTCGATTGGTCAGAGGAATCATGGGCATCCTTTCAAGTTTTTGTTTTATTTAGACTTTTTCCGTTTCTGTTGTATATTTTTCTCTTGCCGCTCTCCAACCCCCCACCGCCCCTTTGGCTTTTTTTCATTGCTTGTTTTCTAATGTTTGGGAATAGTTAGTTCTAGTAGAATTAGTGGCTCAAGAACTAAATGTCTAAAGAATCTTAATTGTTTTAAATATAAAGAACCTGTTAAGGGTCGGTTGCAGATTCCCACTTAGGCTACATTTCAAAATTCTGTTAATATAGCAGATTAAATGACCTTTTTAACCTTTTGTTTAAAAAAAAAAACCTGTAATATCTAAACCAACACCAAAAATCCTAAATTAAGATTAATGCTAAAGCAAAGTTAATGGAATCGGTGCAATTCATTCTCTTTAATTGTTTGCTTTTAAATAGCTCTAAAACGATTGTCCAATTAGCCTTTAGGCAGCAATATTTGTTATTGTGCGTAGAGTTTTGAAATATAGCCCTAATAGACACTGTTGAGATGGACTGTCCTTATATCCTCATTTTTTTTTACGAAATAAAATACATTGTTTAATGAGAATCTGGCTGGTAAACATTTAAACACAGTTTAGGTCCTCATTGTGATTTGATTTTATACAAACTGCATGCAAAAAAAAAAAAGAAAAGGATTGGGACAAAAATCTCCACATGGGTCTTCTCTTACTGTAGAGAAGGGATCCTGCAGCTCAATCCCAACCTCTGTACATATTTTAAAATATCCTAACTGTACTTACTCTGCCACAAGTATCTGTACCCTCTCCATAAAAATGCATTATGCTCCATGTGTAAGCTTGGCTAAATAGGTTACTAAATCTGTCTAAAAGATGTTTTGCAGCAGTTTGTCAATAAAGCTTAGCTGTTTTTTTTTATGAAATCCTAACTGGCTTCATTTGTTTCCTGTCCTGTTAAAACTTGTTTTAAACATCCGTCAGACTTAGGTGTTTTCCTTTTTTAAATCCTAAATGAATGTATTGACGTCTGAAGACTTTAACCTTACCAAATGATGTCTTGGGTGATTTTTATTTTATTTTTTTTAAAAGAGCACAACTTATTCTCTCTCTCTCTTTCTATACTTTTTAAAAAGGAGCCAGAGGTAAGACCTCTAAAATAACCTGGATAGCTTCCTAATGTGTATAGAGTAAAGCATTGAATGCCTGGGTATGTATAAGACTTTTTCAATCCTTACACCTGTGGTCGTAATCGTCAATGAGAATTGCTTCCATACCGGCTGAAAATTAACCCGATTCAAACCACCATTCAGGTCTAGGCCTCGCTGTCATGAATGACGCTGGCGCGATGGCTACTTTAGTAGAGAGTAATGGTGCAATGGAGAGGATGCTTATAACCTAGACAACTCCGCCGTAAAGGTAACCTTAACCCTAAATGTTTAATTGCTTAGTTTGTTTTATCCTTTGACATAAACCTGCTGGTAAATTCAAACACTTTCATTTAAAAAAAAAATATTCCTACTATCATGAGAGCAAAAAAAAAAAAAAAAAGATTCAGTTCAAACGTAAAGGGGAGAAAAAAAAGTAACTTTTAACATCTTACACTAGAATATTTTATGTACCAAAATAACTGCTTTGTATTTCTATTAAAATATGTGAGGGTAGTATAAATGCAGCTCCTGTTAAAAACGAACAGAGCCAAATCTGGGTCCAGATCTTCCGCTGTTACTTTTTTTCCTTTGCTGTTTTAAATGTTTACTGTAGGATAAAAAAAAAAAAAGAAATGTTCTGCCTGTAGATTTTACTTTTTAAGAGAGCGAGTTGCATGGTTTTATCCTCTCATAGACGTTGCATGATCCGTTTTCAAGTATCTCCCAGTGTTTGTGTTTGTTAGGTACTGAATAGCGCTTTGTCCTTCCTTCAGGCACCGGCTGCTGGTCACAGAGCCTCCAGAAAACGAGTCTGCCGGAAACCGAAGCGCCTTCAGGTTAGTCCGCTGCTGCAATGCGCTCTGTTGGTGTGATGAGGGCAGAAATCATCAGTTTGACAGCCAACTGTAAACTCTTACGATCTTTCCCGTTATGTCAAACCACAAACTTCAGGGTGTTGCTTTTGGACTTTATATGAGAAACCAAATTGAAACCTAAAACTGGAGGAACACTTTTGCACGTACAACTTTTAAGCCTGCTGCTTTCATTCACACCCACGTCTCATTGCAAGGAGGTAATTAGCTTCCTAATGTGGGTTTTTACTTAAGTAAAGCAGTGACTTCATTTTTTAATTGCCTTGTGGATTCAATTACCCAAATTCTTTCAGTCATCTTTAGCTCGTATGTATAAAATCAGCAATTTGTGTGTATAAATTATTTAAAACCACCAGTACAGTCCTTTAGCATCTCCCTTTTTCCCCACAGACTTGCGTATAAGACAGTATAGTGCTCCGCATCCCTGCAGGCTTTTCAGCCACTGTAACATTTTTCCTAGTCTCCGATAGTCACAGCGTTTCAAAGGTTGGCTGATTCTGATTGCCCAGCTTTCTGGAAGCGGCCTTGATTCTGATGGGGCCTGTGATTTGGTGTGTGGCCGGGTCCTGCGATCCGTTGATGACGCCAGCGTCGCTGTGGTTCCAGGGGAAGTGACTAATAAAAGGAGAGCGAGCTGAATGAAATATGGGACTCTTGAGTCGAGAAAGTTAAGAGGACGGAGTTTCTCTGGATGTCTTTTCTCAACCTTGAGACAGCTTAAGTGATGGTTACCCTGTTGTCGAGGGAGCTTGAATGGTGGGTTGTTAAGGGTGTGCTTTTGCAAATGCTGGTTGTGTTTTAGCTCCTATCTGTTGTGCTTTCTGTAAAAAAATTACACATTGAGAACTATTACATACCAAATATAATCTGTGTAAAACAAGAGAGTCTTGAGTTTGTGCATCCACCAAACCCAGGATTCTACCCAGGACAAGGCTGCTGTTCCTGTTAGTCTTCACTGTGGGGATCAGCTGTGTTTACCTTGTATTAAATTGTAGTAGGTGGTTTAGGCATCACACATTTTTGATGTCCAGACTTCACACTAACCAGTATTAATAAATGATGCGTGGCGTGATGTTCCCTCTTGCTTGTCATCGTTTTTTTCTGTACATGAAAAATTTTACAGAAACCATAATGGAGTTACACATACTCACCAAACC
Organism: Orestias chungarensis; assembly: GCA_032876305.1. Lineage (NCBI taxonomy): Eukaryota > Metazoa > Chordata > Actinopteri > Cyprinodontiformes > Cyprinodontidae > Orestias > Orestias chungarensis. The sequence goes on along the minus strand of JAVLVB010000489.1, from coordinate 468,758 downwards.
TGCTTGATAAAAATGTAGCTTAGCTACTGTAGAAAAGCTGTGCGGCTTTGGCAGGGAAAACTCCTCTAATTAACGCGGCTTATAAATAAGTTTCTCTTCTTGACAGCCTGCACCTCCCGTCCTTAAATCTTCTTTATTTGTTTTTCTTCTTCTGTCTACAGAGAAACGGGAGCAGCTCGCCGTGAAGAAGGTGGACAGATGAAAGTCTCAGGGGCATCCCGACGGGGAGGAAGGAGTGTAGTAACCAGAGGTGGGGGGGGTGTTTAAATGTGGGTGGGTGGCTGGGCGAGGGAGGGCGGCCACGTCATGCAAACATGGCTGCCTATTTGGGGCCAAACGGGACCTGAGGCAGAAGCTGTTCCAGAGACACTCAAGAGAACTATCGCTTCATCTGAACGTCGTACGGGTGAATTACCGCGCACTAGTGTGGCTTTCTTTAAATTACGTTCTTATCTTTGACCACTTTAAATGCATCTGTACACGGTTTATCTGCAGAAACCATAAAATGAACGTTCCTTTATATAGAATGGCATGAAATAGATTTTCATTTTCATTAACCTCCCAACCTAAAAACTTCTTTCAGCTTCCTGTACAGTACTCCTTTTTACAGCGGCCAGCGTCGCATATGCTTCATATGTAACCTATTTTCTTTAGCGGATGGATATTTAGATGTCATGCCTCATCATCCCAGAGATTTCTACCCGTGAGTTCGTGTCGTCCTGCTGCGGAGCCACGAGGACGTCCGATGCTAATGCAGAGGCGCGTCTGAACGCCGGGCTGCAAAATGTAAATCCTATCAAACGCTGTCCTGCTCCCGGCATTGTGGATGCTGAACCTGACGGAGCATCATGAGGTAAAAAAAAGACGGAGGTGAAGACGGACAACGTCCTTCCTATTCATTCATCCATATATCATGCTTGACTGGATTCTACACCAGCCCCCCCCCCCTCCCTGCCATTTTCAGCCATTACCACTGACGATATTACAGCAGGCTGTGGTGCCGAGTTACATCCAGAGGTCAGAACTCTACTTTCCTGTATTAAAAACAAATTTCCCGGTGCCGATCCACTGGTCAGAGGCGGCATTAGCTCCATTTGGCTTATTGGAAAAGCCTGCTGCTGCTTATGGGATAGAACATTAGATATCGGGACTGAAACCATCACTGGAGATGAAATGTCAACGGGCCATATCCAAAACACACCATTTTTCAGTCTTTATGTGCTATTATGTCTCAAGTAATGATTCCTGCGTCTCCTGTAATCTAATGGTAGATAAGTGATGGTGTGGAAGCAGTCTCGTTGGGAATCGATGAACTGTCAGAATACATAAGGGCGGAGAGGAAAATGAACGTTACTGTGAGCTGATCAGTGAAGGTAGACTTGAATATGAGCGAGCAACAAATCCGTCATCCCTGATGTTTCCTCTCACGGGCAGCATGCCCCGCCGTTTCTGCCCACGGCCGCTCTGTCTGAGCGTTGAGGCGAGCGATTCGGAGCCAGGCTGTCTGGACTTGTGGAGGGGGATGTGTTAAAATGCTGACGGGCGTGCAGTCGAGGTGGGGATGCTGCAGACAGCTGGATTGCTTCCCTGGGCTTTGACGGATTCACACCGTCAGAAGGACATCACATGCTAATGCCTGTTTGAAAAAAAGGTGACTGAAGCTCCGTCAGACTCATCAGGATGGGCTGTAATCCGGAGTGTATGATACTGAATGTATGCTGGTCTCATGGCTGAAGTCCTTGGTGGTCCATGGGAATTGCAGGAAAAGCTCTGAAGACGTATATGGATGGATTCTAATAATAAATGTACACATAAAAAGCTCCGACCATGGTTTAAAAGATTCAAGGTGGTCAAGGGCATGATTATTTGTGGACTTTGATGAACGTACTAAATGGTTTGTTGCTAATTACTGTGCTACCAAGATCCAAACCCACTGCCTGTACAGCATCTTCAGTGGTCTTTGTGTTTTGTGTAATAAATAAAGTAGTGTATAAAAATATTTCTGTTTGAGCCTCTTTTACTGTGACATACCTAAATTAAAATTGTTTTCAGGAGTCTGTTTGTTAACTTGATCTCACAGTACAGCTGTTAGGGGGATCTTTCCGAGGTTTGTTGCAACATCAGAGAAACGCATCCATGAAGACAAAGCAATGAGGCAAACTATAAAAACTATATATACATTTATATATATATATATATATATATGGGCCAACTTTGAACATCTGACAAATGTGAGCGACGCGGCTTCGGTTGTGCTCTCCGTTAACTTGCTCTTTATAGGAAGACCGTCAGAAAGCAACTGCTTAAAGAGTATAAGCTAATCAGCTTTCCAAACATGATTGGAGGTGCTCAGGTCTGGAGTTGACTAGAAATAGATTTTTTTTTTTCGTGTGTGTGTGCAACTATGGTGGAAAACTTAACACTTGGACACCAAAAACATAACATCCGTACAGCCAAACATGGTTTTGGCAGAAGCGTGTTTTTAAATTTTTTTATAAATTGTTGGATTCTGGACCCTCAATCATACGATAGATGGTCAAAGGTAAGTTCAAAGCAAAAGCTTGTAGGTTGGGGAGGTAAAGCTACCTCCCATGGTTAGACCAAGTTAGATTATTTGACATTAGAACGGCCTAGTCTAAGTCCATTATATTAAAATGGTGACTTTAAGCTAAAGAGTGTTCTGATTTTAAAGCGGTGTGTGACCAAACCTGGTAAAACATGCCAAGTGACTTTTGGGTGTTTGCTGATCTATTGTGATAAATTACTTTTTCACTAGTTTGATACAATGAAGTAGTAAAAGATTACTATTATACTACATAAAACATTTGGGATAAACCAAGTTGGCTGAGTTAAACTGCGGTAATTTCAGTTTTTGTCAGCCCCACGTTTCACAGTGAAAAACCTTTAACATGTTTGTGCAGATAAAAACATGTTAGTTGGCGCCGTTCCGCAATAAACTAACATAACTAAAAAGAAATCCCAACCGTAGCAATTTTTTGGTAATTGTAATAATTAAATTATAGATGATGCACAAAGCGGCTTAACATTCTGACGCTGGGTATGAAATTCATAAGTTTTTATATTAACATAGCTCTGATCATAAAGGATCAGGTGTACGCTTGCAAACCTAGAACCTAAAATTCCCAGGAAAGCATCGTTAAGGGAGGAAATCCATTTTCTTCTCTACTGTAGAAATGTTTATGTATTTAGCAGAAATGAGGGTCAGGCCCACCATTGTGATGTTACCCTGACGTAATTCAGCAGGTTCTCTTATTTCCTCTTTCTCAGCTGTACTTCTCTGCAGCTCCCGCTCTCCAAAGCTCTTTCAATTTCAGTATGTTTGTCTCTTGAAAGCTTTGTGAAGTAGAACACATACATTTTAAGACTTAACGTTGGCATTTGCATTTGGGATTTTAACCCACCTCCCCTCCACAAGCACACCTTGTCTGCTGTGTAGTCTGCAAAGGGCCCCAATCTTCAGATACAGGCTTGTGACATGGTGGCGTGTGCGCATTTGTTGGTGCGCGCGTCTGTCTGGCCCCTTAGCGAGGAGCTGCTGATGTGTTGCCGCAAATGCAGTACGAGTCTCTGTGTTATAAAACCTGTTCCTGTAGAATAATGTAATCTTCTGGAAACGAGCTTTGCAGAGATGTAGGGACACTAAAGAAAACCAGGGCAGCCTTAAGTAAACTGACAGGCTCACTGTTGGAAAATTAGGTGTGAGCATAAATGTCCACGTTAGTGTATTGTTTTACAGAAAGATTACTGC
>JAVLVB010000489.1:429010-463099 GCA_032876305.1 Orestias chungarensis | reverse complement strand
TTTCTAGTCAAAAATTGAGCCCATCAAGTCTTTTTGCTTGCAAAATCTCCATTGTATTGAGTTCTGGGCTTTAAACCGTCCAATCCAGAACATCCACCTCTGATGTCTTCAAGCTACGCCTGTGTAGCTTTAGCTTTAGATGCTGCAGGTTGTTGTCTTGAGAAGCTGTAGATCTCCTGCAGAATGGAGATGGAAGCAAGTTGTCTTCGATCAACTGTTACAGCACGATCCTGCAAACACCGTGCTTTACGGTAGATCTGGTGTATTTGTAGTGATAGTAATGATACCTTGCTTGGTATCCACCCAACATGGCGCCTTGTCTGGTGGCCATAAAACTCCATCATGGTTTCTTTCGTCCCCATGATCGGGATGTCTCCCACATGCCTTTTGACAAATTCTAGTAAAGACTTGATGTGCATTTTCTTCAACTGTGGCTTTTTCATTGTCCCTCCCATAAAGCTTTTAAATAATCCTCACAACAGCTGTTCTATGCAGAGTCTCTCCCATCTAGGCTGCTGAATCTGTAGTTTTACGTGTCCTGGTGGTCACTCTCACTGGAGTTTTGCCTGCATGACTTCTCAAATTGTGAAGGAGGCCCGACCCTAACTCCAGGGTTGGACATTTTTATGTTCCCATCTCCTCAATGGAGGCCAAAAGACACAGGGGTCCGACTTGGCATCTGAAAAAATCCTTATCAGATGCTACACTCACCATTTTCAACACGTTGAAGTAGAAGGAGCATCGCATGATATTCACTATGATACAGTAACTATTGGTTTTATGCAATAGGTCAGGTCTTCAGATCGAATCCCTTTTGTTGTGCAAAGAAATCAGATCGGTGCGTAAAAACTCTGACGCACCCGTCCGTTTTTTTTAGAAGGTTGTTCTATTGTCTTTATGCTGTAATAGTAGCCATGGATTCAGATTAATCAGTGAACGGACCTTCGTGACAGTCTTTCCAGTCTTTCTACTTACACCAGTTGCCTGGACCTCTGTTGAATTTGGTCAGACACTTTAAAAGTGGTAAATACTCAGTTATTTAATGTTACACATTTTATTTTTTGTGGCTTACATTTATAGGTAATTTTATTTTATGTTTTTGCTTTTCTTCAAATAAGTGAAATATGCTTAATCCTGAAGAGCGGTGATGCATGTAATGCAGTCACATTTTTAAATTTGCCTCCTTTATTTCCTTTTTTTCCTGTTTTTGTGGTGCAGGCGCGTTTATCTCATACGATAGCCGAAAATGAACCAACCAATAAATGAACATTTACGTCATCTAAGCTTATGGTCTGGATACCATTGCAAAATCAGAATATAATTCAGAGAAATAAAGATATTTAAATGTGTCTGTCTATGTTTATTGATTAAATAAATAAATGCAATAATTTTTTTCGATTAAATAGAAGAACTTTCTGTGATTAAGTGACTTCAACAGGTTGCTTAGTTGTAAACCATGAAACTTGAGGGTGTTAGGTATACCACTTCCAGACAAACTCGAAGGCTTTGAACGCTTTGGTAGTAATGGGGGTGGTGGATGCTGGGTAATGGTCTCAAATAAGCAGCTTCCCAAGTCAAATTCTGCTCTGACCCCATACAGTCCTACACTGGCTGTGAGTCCACCCTACAAGAAACAAAATAGACCCTTTGAACTGCTGCAGAAATTATTATATTTCTTTCATTGGTCGATACTGACAGTCCCTTACACTTTCTCGTGTTCACTACAGCAGAGTCTAATAACTATGCTGTGCTATTACATCTTGACGTAATTACAGCCTTGTTGCGGATTAGCACATACACAATGTAAATTACTCATTGATCGTTCATCTGTATGTGTGCGTGTGTAAGCGCCTGTGTGCACGCACGGCGCTGTGGATCGGCGCTGCAACTTGAGTACAGCGTTAGATTCCAGTCGGAGCGGCGCATCTGATGAGATAAGAGATTAATGACTCTGCCTAAATCTCCATATAAAGGAAATGAGCGTACTCGCAGATAAGACCCTCACCTAAAGATGAATGAAATGGTGAGTAAACTGTGGTGTTATTTTACTGTTAACCACACTCCCAAAATGCAGAGCGGTGACAGGAGATATCTCTGTGTCTCTCTCTAGACACAGAGATAATCCCAAAGTCTGATCACAGCAAGGACGAAGAGATTCACATCCTTATTGTTGAGGGCTTTCTGCTTTACACCTACCAGCCTTTGATTGACGTGTTTAACCAACGTTACTTTATGTCCATCCCATATGAAGAATGCAAAAAGAGGAGGTGCTCAAGGAACTACAAGGTGCCTGACCCACCTGGTCTGTTTGACGGCCATGTCTGGCCCATGTATAAGAAACATGGGCCAGGATTAGAAAAAAATTTTTTAGCCAGGATTTTAGAAAAAAAATATATATATAATAAAATGAAAATAAAAAACAACAAAACAAACATGAAACTTTTGTGCTTGTGTTTCATAAGTACTTGAAAAATACCCCCCCCCCCACCACAGACGCACGGCGCCGCAGAAACAAAGCCTCACTGAGGATTTGGGTCGAAGTTCTGCTAAAATATGATAAAATAATATAGAAAGCTTGAAATATTTTTACTTTGTTGTTTTTTATTATTATTGATATTTAAGAAATATTCTAAAACTAATAAAAACTAATATAAAAGTTGATGGTGAACATCCCGTCGGTCCACAGGAGGTGCAGGTTGTCTTGTTAAAACAGTAGTTTTTAAAAAAAGGTGCTTTCTTTCTCTGTCTCTGCTCAGCACCTCAAGCACCTCTGGCGTTTTAAAAAAAAAGTGCTTTAAACCTCTATCTTTGATTTTATTTATCATCATGATGGATGATGGCAAGGACTAAGAGATACCCTCACTTGATCATTTAGCATTTTACATGTACAGTGTGTTTATTGGCCGTCATGCCACATGGGGAGGGGGGGGAGATTCATTACAATCTGCTGTAGCTCAGCTAAACTTGTGCCCTCACGCTGCATTGCATATCTTCCCCATATTTGAAAGGCGAGGAACTGCTTAAAATTCACAAGCCGAGCAGGCAGGAACAATCGCATCTTTAATTTAAACTGAGGCGTCTTCATCTGCATGCTCTTGTTGACATGGGTCGAGGAAATGTGAAATTCGCATGTATGATCTACGTAGAGTGTGATCCGTAATCAGCAATGCTGTAAATGAGTGGTGGGAGGAAGACAAAGTATAATAAAGCTTTTAAAACATATTCTGCGTCCTGGCACGTGGTGTTAAAATGTTACATATTGTATCAGTTGCACCAAGAATGTTCCAATCTGCTGCACATTTTCAACAAGCTCTGGTTGTTTTATGGTTTAAATTAACACCAACGTCTGTAATTCGCGCTATTACAGGTAAATAATGAGCCGGACTGCCACGGATCATGAATAAGAGCCTCTGATAGTTATGGAAGCTTTAATCTAGAACCTATTTGATAAAAAAAAAATACATTTCTTTGTCGGACATCATTTACCAACACAAAGTAGTTCATAACTGCAAAGTGGAAGTCAAATTAGACATTTTCATTCAAATAGTGTGGCATAGCATTCAACTTTCCAAGGAAAGCCTGTGAGATTTGCTAGAACGGTTAACGGCATCATGTAGACACAGGGGACAGGTAACAAAGAAGGATTTACAAAAGGTTAAATCATAAATTATAAAGTATAGCACGAAGGGGAACGTACCGAGTCACTACCATCCACAGTGAAGTGGTTGGAGAATCAGTTTTGTTCTTAAACAGTTTACAGATGCTCTCAAATTTGTGTGATCCATTGTTAGGCCAATTTGCAAGTGGGGTTGGCCAGACCCTAAACATCTCACAGTTCAAATTCACACATTGTTCATCCATCACCTGTACCTAGGTTTGTGCCTATATCCAGAGATCATTAGTGGAGAGGCCAGGTACTCCCTGTACAGATCCCTATTCTATCACAGGAAAACAGACTGTGTCCGATAAACCACCAATCACAGCACTACATAGACTCTTATGGGCAGTTGGTTATTGGCTATTGTATGTAGACACCTCAGACTTGGACTAGGAGACAGGGCAAACTCCATTTAGAAAGACCCCTGCAGAGACACGAACCCGGGACCTCCTTGCGCCAGCGTTGCTAACAATTGCATCACGGTGCATCCCTGTTTCTACTAAACGTTAAAGGCTCAGAGAAGCTGTAAACAAAAGCGTCCCACACTGAACAAGCCATCGTTTTCCTTCCACTTCACAGTAGGCACAACTTTATGTTTCACAGGTCAAAGGGGCAAAAATGCACCCAGAAACACAGATGCAAAGGGAATAAGAAAGCAGCTTACTGTGATTCCACCAGTGGCTTGTGGCGAGGAAGTAGGAGGGGGTTGTGAGGGGTGTCAGTTGCAGAGGCATGGTTGGGGTAATGGAATGCAACCTGCTCAGTATGCTCTACGAATGTGACTTCGGTTGGCCAGGCAAAAAAAGAAAATCTGTATGATTCGCTGGAGGAAAGGCGCTTCTTTTGCCACCTCTATCCCTTCCTAATCCCTCCATAGTCTGCTGGGTTTTGTTTTCTTCCTCCAGAACTGTCAGGCAGAATAGTCACATCTGCTCCCCCTATCTCTTTCAAGTCAGGGGGACACAGCTGGCAAAGCAGCCAACTGCTGGCCAGAAACGTAAGGCTATGTGCAGTTTGCATTGCATAGTCTTGAGTCTGTGTACCTGTGAAAGTCAATGGCAACTGGTTAACCAGCCTTTGTCACATGGGACCTTATTAGGCTTGGCTTGCCAGAAAACGGCTTGAAAATGGAAGCTGGAGGAGAGACAGAAGTCAGTCAATTCTTAGAAGAAGCTTGTGGTTTCATTGCACGGGGTTGTTTATGAAATTTAACGTTTTGCTAGTTAGCTGTTGTTCTTTTCTGCTCTCACAGCTTTTTAATACCCTAGCAACAGATTGCGGGCTCCTCTGTTCCTCTGTAGCTTACATCAACTGGTATCGTAGAAAAAAGCCAGTTTAGGCCTATCAACAAAAAAAAAAATGTATATATCCATTTGTAAGATTTGCTATAGAATTGAAAAAAAGTAAAAAATCTAAAGAATATAAATTAGGTCATCAGCAGGTCATGTAAAAAGTTATTATTTAAAATAAATTACACATAGCAAGCATGGATGCCATTTATTTTAGGCTTTTATTGATTTATTTCTGTGTTATATGCCGAAATCATTATTTAGATTACAAAAATGGTGAATGTGATGTTTCATTGGATATAAAATGTTTTTTGCTTTAAAGAAAAAAATATTTGTATTTACTTGAATAAAAGTACTAAACGCTACAAAAGTATTTTTTACAGTCTAGTAAAGGAAATTATGCCAGGGTCCACTAATGGTTGCAATTTAGACACACCTTCCTTTGGGTTTGGTCTTGTTTCCTGTAGATACAGCCGGTTGACTGTGTGCACAAGAATAATTCACAGCTAACTGGCAAAGGGCTGGGTTTAAAATCAGCTCCTCTAATTCTGACGCTATGGTTCTCCAAAAACGCAACAACCCCATTGGATCCAGTGTCAGTCTGCTGAAATCGGAGGAATTAAATTACCCTGGTCACTAGGTTTTGAGTGACAGTAAGACGAGAGGCTATAGGTGCTGTTTCCGTCTATCATGGTATGAGAAAGGAATAAATCAATAAGTGAAGTGTTTGAAGGTCGACATTTTGACCCTCAGCTTTGTTCATGTGACAGGTATGATGACGGAAAAAACAAGATTACAGATACAGTTGGCTGAAATGATCTTCTTTATAAGGCTGCAATACTCAGCCTTAGCTAAATACCCCATCACCCAAATATTAATGGCATTGGAAAACATTTTGCCGTCTGGAAACTGTGTTGCCACATGGCTTTCCAATTCATGTTCACACTGTAAACATACTGAATTTGAACCAGGTTAACTCACCTGGTGTGACTTGACGAGAAACTGAAACGATCCCTTAGTGCACTGACTCTTGAAATATAAGCCTTAACCTCCAGTTTGCTATAATGTTTAGATTTGTCCTTGCTTCAAAACAATTGCGTTGAATCTCCAGATGTCTCTCTGGTGCAACACACATGGTTGAACCTAAAACTTAATATGCATTCAAGTTCTTTGAGATAGCAAGATAGAAAACAAGCTGACAGCAGCGTTTTAGAGCTTGTTCATCCAGAGGAGATCTCAGAGTGGAACTGCTACTCCTTTGCATCGAAGGAAGCAAATCTCCTGGACATCTCCCTTTGGAGGTTTTCTAGCCATCAGACAAAAAATGTATTGATGGATTCATTGATTGATGAATTGACCGATTAATTGACTTTCTAAGTGGTAACACAGGTTGTAGGACGTATTCTACAACAATGGCTATTAATACCCTATGACTACAATTTACCAGAGCCAAATGGATTGCTTGGACAGCAGTTACTGAATAGACCTCAGTGACTGATAAGTCTGTGCAACTCAATTAAAGTATCAGAATGGTAAATCTGCTCAACTTAGTAACATCATTTGAACCTATTTTAAGAAAATTGGCTGCAACTGTTTTATTCAAGTACTTCAAGTTTTTACTATGGTATTGTACCACAGCCTACAGGACAACCCAATATATCACCTTCATAAGAAAATTAATTTGGACTCAGAATCACCCACAACTTTGGAAAAACCACTCACCAAGACTTAACCCTGAATCCAGTTGGTCAAAGAATGCTCATATCTATCGATTCTTTTAATTTCGGTTGTCTTTGTGTCAGATCCAACCTACATGGGGGGCCACACTTGTGATCTCAGTTTAGCCTATGGGTATAAGTTTTTTAGATGTGGAAGTCTGTGATGCTGTTTCTTTTTTTTCCAGACCATATGCCGGATGTGTTTGACATGTTACCCTGTCACCCAATTGAGCCTTGTGCTCCATCTAGCTTTATCGGGTCATTAACTCATCGACTGCAGATCAGTTCCATCATTGGCTTCAAGGGATTCTTCTGATGTTAAGACTCTTTTATCTTACTTTGACTCAACTTGACTAATTGCTTTGGATGTTATAGCTCAATTGAAAATTAGACCCTTTAAACCCAGACAAAAGCCCTGGATTACAGGTATGTTTCCAAATCCTGATTGACAGCTGGTTTTGTTATCAGACAATGGGTAATGCTGCAAAAACATCATATTTTTTTATCAACATTCAAAAGATATACAGTAATTTCTCTTTAGAATCTTGTTTGGACGTTTCTCCTCGACATTCTTTCTACTGTGTCCAGTATTTTTAACGGTGATTCGACAACTAGACAGCTGCTACATGAATGGACTTGCAGTTAAAACTCAACAGTATTGTCTATATTAGGAGCACTAAGTTTCCTTTTTTCAGATTCTGAAAATAAGCAAAAATAAAAAACAAACAAAAAAACAACAACTCACAGTTTTGTTTTTTGAATGAGCACATTTTTCTTAAATCTGGCTTTAATTCTTGCCACACTACTGAGCTAGCTTTAATTGAAGTTTAAATGATATGCTCCTATCGACTGATTCTGGTCACTGTGTTGTTTTGATGCTTGATGTTTTTGAACCAATGTATCGCCTACTTATTTTGTCTACAGCACTTTGGGTAACAGCGTTATCTTACTGTGCTTTCATAATAAAACAGTTTTGTTTTGTATTGTGGAAAAAACCCAACAACACACGTATGGTTTTGGAATAGAAAAAAACAAGTTTTTCTGCCGTGACCTCAGTAAAATTTTGAGGATAAAGCCTGGTCTGTGCCACAAAATCCAACAATTTTAAATGAACATTAGCAACTCTACCAGAAAATATCCAGCCAGAATTATGCCAGCAACAAAGAGCATGCAGTCAAATTGGAGCTTGCTAACAAACATTTAATCGAATAATTGGGAGTATGTCTGTATGTCACTGAGCTCGTATCTTCATCAGTTCACCCTGAACAAATAATGGCTCATATATTCAGATTTTTCAACTGCACTTCTCCATATTGTTGAATTTAAAACCACAATACATCTATTGTGCTGGTATGTTTCTGTGTTCTTTAATATTTTTTTAGGTCTTTATTTATGGTCTCATTGTAATATTAAGTTTCAGGAAAAGCTAATGGACAACAAAGAGAAACGAGCAAAAGTCATATATTGAATCCCTCAAATATATTCAGCTTTCTCCAACCCTTTTTCTGTAGTTACTGGAGACTAGTTTTAGTGTTTCTTTCCTAAGTATATCACAAAAATGTGCTGTTCTTCATTGGTTCCAAACAGTTGATGGAGAGGTGATAGGTGACAGATGTTTGATGAAAAATGTCGTAACTGTCAGGTTTGAAGTGATTGAGTCAGTCCATGTCAGTGTTGTCAGAACTGCAGATCAATACTAGGGAAACTCTCTGAAGAGTCAGATATTATTTACAACTTCACTGTCATGCAGTGCCTTGCAAAAGTATTCATACCACTTTTTTATTCACTATACATCCCAGTGTTTTCATTGGATTTATGTTTGGTAGAACACCACAAAGCAGTGCATGATCATTAAGAGGAAGAAAAATTATACGTAGAATTCAAAATGTACTTCACTTTTAGCATTAATGTAGCTCTGCTGTGAAACACTCAGAGGTTTACTTTAGAGATTATTGGTTAACAAACAGCATTAAAAAGATCAAGAAACAAAAGCAGACAGGTCAGCAATACAATTGTGCTGAAGTATAAAGCAGGGTGAGGTACAAGAAGTCATGCTGTTAAGATAAATATTAGTCAAGCAATCTGATGTAAACACAGCAAACATGTGGAAGAAAGTGCTCTATTCAGATCTAATGGCAACATTACGCTGTAGGGATGCTTGTATTTGTAGAAGGGATAGAAAAGTTGTTTGGAGATGATGTAAAGAAGGAAACTTTGGAATCATAACAAAATAAAAATTAAGATCTAATTGTCTTACATGTGCAAACTGTAATTCCAGTGAAAGGTTGTGGTGTTAAGTGCCTCAATCACAACAAATTCCATTGAAATGCGAAAGCTTTTTTTCCCTAATGTGACAAAGCGTAAAAAAACAGGTCAAAGGTCTAAGAATCAAGATTTTTCAAGGCACTGTGAGGTCAAAGAGTCACCAACATGAGAGTTTGTTTTACAGACTAATTTTCTGATTTGACACAACCACACTCATGACAACAAATGAGAAACTCAAGCTCAGACAAAGGAACCCACCACTTTGATCTTTTCCTCACAAGTTACCAAAAAGATCTCACTTGCTGCATAAAACACTTCCTTTTAGAGAAAGAAATGTCTTTTGTGGGAAGAAAAAAAAATAATTGAAGTCATTCTCTGGAAGGTGGAAACACCAGCCAGATTTAATAAGGGAAGATACCTTGTATTGAATGGTTTATTTCTGCTTGGCTGCACCAAAACTTTCTCAGTAACAAACCCTTCCTGCGGTACTGGACAAGGGAACAGAACAGGGCCAGACTGGAAGGGATAAGGGGAAAAAAAACAGCAATATAAAAAGAAACCATATATCTAAAAAAAAAAAAAAAAGAGATACTGTGAGTTTGTCTTTGTAGTTTGTAAGGAACCACACTCAGCTCCACAAAGCTCCTCTGCTCTCCCTGTCTCTCTCTCTCTCTTCTCGGCTTGGATAAACGACAGAATTCAGACTTGGGGACCGTAGCGAGCTCCGAGGCCCGTCTTTCATCCCCTTGCATATGAGAAGGAATGAGGCTTTGTATTATATGGTACAGCTTAGAAGAATATTACTTAAGCCCACGCACGCAGACAATGCCTGATCATAAATAAATAATACCCATTTCACCATGCAGTGCAGTGTTAAGAAGGACACGAGGAAGACACTGAGAACCGAGGAAGGAGGGAGAAATCAAAGCCGGAGGAGACAGATGTACGCAAGGTGGAAGAGACAGAGAGAGGAAATTAAAAGCCAAGGCCAAAGACAAATTAATGACATTCTGTCTCGCTTTCTTTTTCTTACCCTATCCAATCGTCTTCAATTTCCCCCCCGAATCCTCCTCCTTTGTCTGGACTCTATTTTTCTCAGTTTGGCTGCGTTTTCGTACAAACTCTCCTGAGTCTGAGCTTATTATCTACTCCTGAAATGCAGCACACATTCCATTATGTTTGTCATTCTAATTTGACATTGTTTTCAGATGCTTGTGCTAATGAAATGTTTAATAATTAATGTCCCTTTAAGTGTGCGGCTCTGCTCAACCTCGCACTCAGAGATTCCCATCGTGTTGGAGGAAAGCCAAAGGGAAAATCAATTGTTTACAACTCTTGTAAGGGCCCGTCGAGGTAATGTCAACTTGGCCATCTGGAGCTGGAATGCCTTAGGGAACAGGAAGGGAATCAAAAGTTGCTGAAACGTTTTCACCAAAACGTTCTGGTTCATTTTGTCATCTAAAATTCTCCAAGTAATATATTTTGTAATGATAAAATATAGTTAAGCACATTTGTCACTATGTACCAGGAAGCAAAGCCCAACTCATACAGCGGCTATTAAAGAGAAGGGAATTAAAATATGTAAAAAAGATGGATGTATCAGTCAAAAGATAGAAATGAGCATAAAAATTATTTAGCCGGGGAAATAACTAAACATACTGTTGTTTCTTTTGAAAGAGTGCAAGAGTAATTGCCTAGTGTGGCCATTATCAGGGCTTTACATCTGACCATCTTCATACTGCATGGGCTTAATCGTCTACGGATCATCGCAGGGGTCTGAAAAAATAATGGTCCATCTTCCATACCTGCCTAACACTCGCGGGGTCATGCAGGGTTTGACGTCTGTCTCCGGCACTCATTCCCTAAGTGGTGGACTACGCCTTGGACGGCATCCAAGTCCAGAAACTTATTACTGCATACCTCTCTTGTGCTGATCGTCTACATATAAATGGAGGCACGGATTAGACGACATCCTCTGGAAAAGAACAAAAAACATTATCTCCATTGCATCGAGTATTTCAAACACACTCACTGGACATACCAGGTACACCGGTGACTTGTGGGGATAAAGAGACACTCTTGTGGCAGCAACTCGGGGCCTTTTGATATGCAAACACAGTGAAGACAAGACAATGTCTAAAACATAATTTTGATAAAGTTATGTTTCATTAAATAATTAGCTGGACTAGAAAGCATTCAATGCAGATCTAATGGGATACCGTCACGGTAGATTTATAGCTACATACATATATACGGAGGACTGGAATACCATCAGCATCAATATCATTGTATATGTAGTATCAGAAGCTTTTTACTTTTAACACTAAGATAACTGACACATTTTAAGGGTTAAATCGTGTGGTTTTGTGAGAAGAAGCAAAAGAAAAATGCCAATAAAACAGGCAAGTTCTCATTACTCGGCTTTACTGTACATGATCAAAGTACTTATTGAAAGAGTAACTTTGAAGCTTCAATAAGAAAATACAGATAAATACAATATTTTGATGTTTTCATCCTAGCAAATAATTCTGCTAGTACCTTTGCTTAAGCACAAGCCTTCGTTGAATGAGTTTTGAGAACCGAACCTCTCTGGTGGACAGAAGGCTGTTTGGACAATCAGCAAAGGCAGTGAGCCGGAAAACTGTGTGACTATAGTTCCTCCTCCCACCTCTGGACTTGAACAAACACGGGGCTGCAGTGACAGCTGGCAGAATTATGATTAGGCCAGGGTCAAGTCAGGGTCGGAGCTCATTTCCTCAGCTGAAATACATAAACTAGATGCACTGACCGTAGTCTGAAATGATTTTGAAAGAAGCAGAATCTTTCCACCTTTACCAACAAGAAAGAAGGTCTAGACATCCCATCCAGTATGATCTGAGCTGTGACCACTATAAAAAGGGGATGGCATTGTGCCAGCAGACTGTTCACATACTCACCATGACATCCCAGCGTTCCTTCCCTGAAACGCCTCCTTTCTCATCTCCTAAAACCAAAAGTGGAGTAATGCAATGCAATCTCTCTTACCGGTGGTGTAACAAATATAATTTCTATTCAATTCATTAACTGCTTTTTTTTTTATACCAGTTCATTTAAACCTGCTTCTTTTTGACATCCTAGACCTCCATTACCTACACAGCAGGCAGCTGAATGATTTTGACTCGTTTTAGTTTCGCTTTGGTCTAGCCTCCACATTCTACACCACAAACTTACTGATGCTTACTCTGGCACTGCTGAACCAAAAGAGAACAGTATTGTTGAAAACTATGTCCATCCGTTAATGATCTCTTGGCTACTTCGAGCAGTGTAACATCATCACGATACTAAACCATCTCAAACTGGTATCGTAAACATGGTGATTAGTTTGCCATGCACATCTCCAGCTCTCGGTTGGACAGCCCTGTCGTGGAAATGAGAGAATCACACCATGGATGTGGTGCTGAAAAATCTGCAGGCACTGTGTGATGCTGTAATGTCAATACAGGCCAACATCTTCCTTAATCTTTTCCACAATGATTAAGGCACGACTAAAAAGTGAGTCCAAACCAGCACTAGCAGGGTGTATCTCATAAAGCAGTGAGTGTATATAGTGTGAAATTAATTATACTGTTTAGATGTAGCTTCTTGGGGTCTATTTTGCAATTTCTACTTCAGATCTGCTTAACCTGTCTCTCTAAGAAAGCATGATTTATGTAGTTTTTCAACATTCAAAGACATATTTCCGCTACAGGTAGATGATGCTTTACCAATATAAACCTCAGAGAACCTCACTTCAAAAATGTGTAACTCCTAGAACTAGCCATGTTTTGTTTTCCTCAAATCTAAACGCACGATGGATCTACCAAGGGTCTACGCCGTTTCACTTCTCATCGAACCATGGAGAGAAGGATCAAACTGCCACAGCATTTCTTAAATGGATTAAGTTGGTATTGGAGAGGGATTGATGTGTAACCATCTAGGCACTTTAGCAGAAGCTAACATCTGCAGGCTTCTCTATCTCTGCTGCTTGGGGTACAGCTAATCAGAGCCAATATAAATGAATGGTACTCCTGGATTGCCTGAATTGTATATAACTGTAGAACTTCTTTCAGCTTTCAGTAACAAATTACTCCAGTAGTAGCAGAAATTGCTTGTGATTATCTGATGTGTGCAAACCTTGATAAGAAGTCAATAAACTAAACAAGTTTTTGCTATCAACGTATGAGTAAAGTTTTTAATCTTGTGTTAAATTGATAGCAAATCTATTTCATGAACTTTAATGTCATTGTATTTATCTTAACATGTTTCAGGTCTCTCATTTGGCTCATGATTATAATAGTGGGGCTCTAGTAAAAGCCAGTTGGTGATTGTTCCGATTTCCCTGACCTCTGTGGAGTGGAAGAGAAACATTTTGATTTTGTTTCTTGTTCTTTTACCAGAATCTTAAATTTTAGCTTGATCAATAGAAACCTGACTGATCCTCGAGTGCCCTCGGTTGCCTTGGTTTAAGGTGAACAGAGGGGAAGTACCTGGAAAGTTTAAGACCCTGCTATTGAAAAAAGGGGCTGCTGTAACACAGTGAATTTCATGCACCGCCAACAAGGCCTGCTGCTTAATCAATATACTGTGCAGGCTGGACTTACAGCACTTAAAACTTCTATTGATCCGTGTGCCTTTTGGCTTCCATAATTCACTATGACCCTGGACAGCCTTAGGGTCTGTGCAGTAACGAAGGTTTAGACAGCGAGAGCAAACAAGCTAGATTTGGTACAAATTTGGCAGGTAAGGAAACAATGTATTGATCAAGTATTTGTTTATAATTGATCCCAGCCTGCATTTCCTTGGTTTAAGATGCAAGGTACTGAAATATTACAGTGTTACAAAAATGGTCAAAGTACCACATTACAACAGCCAAAACATGTTTTCCCATTTGTTTCTGTGCATAGACTAAAAGGTTTTCTACCGGCATATTTTTATGCATCTTGTTAAAAACTCCCCTTGACTTGACCCCCCTGCTAATAACTTGCAACGCTATTTGCTGTAATGGTTCTATCAAAAGGAAAATACATTACATCCATTTTTGTTTTCCATGGAAAGGTAGTCATCTTGAAAAACCTAATTTATAAACATTGTTTGTGTTTAACTACACTCAACATTTCACGCTGGCATTTTTGATGTCCTTTAAAATTCATGATCATTTTGTGGCACAGTGATGAGAAAAAACATCTGTATCTTGACTTTTTTTTGACATATTTCACTACCAGCAATGACATTTTTTTTAGGATTTCAGATATTGTGTGGCAGGAGGAAAATAATACACCGTGACACGATTGTGACAATAAATGCATGTTTCTAGCTTCCCCAAGACCAATACTTTGTAGAACATTATTTGGGGTTATGTCCAAACTAGTTAGTGTGAAAATCAAATCAGGTTTCCAATTCTCAATAGAATTTAAGTCTGGATTCCAAGATAAGTGGTTCTGACACACGATTGTGTTTTGATCTAAAACATTTTAATACATTTGCTTCCACTCCCTAATAACACTTGGCATGATTCTGTCCCCACCGTGTTTCAAAGTTGAGCTGGTATTTTCATGGTCCTCAACAATGCTTCTTCTCTACCAACAATGTTTAGCATGTAGGCCAATTTTTTGGTCTCATCTGACAAGAGGATCTCCTTCAACATGTTGGCCATGTTCAGAACAACTCAACATACTTGGGACAGATTGTACATTCTATTATTATATGTAGTTTTCTTTCAGCAACATCCTATTACCGATCTTCAACTACAGATTTATGGTGACAAACTTTTTTAACAGAACCTTTTTTGTGGAGGCCTCTTTGCTTTTTCCCCTCTGTGCAATAATTTGTTTGTTAAGAAATGTTTGCTAGGCTAAAAGTTGAAGTAAAACCAGCCCATAAGCAGACAACAATATGTCTACTGCGGAAAGACACAAGACAATGTTATTTAGGTGACTTTTGTACTCAGCTGGACCTTAACAGAAGGGATACTTTAATATGCATGCTATACTTTTTAGTTTTGAGCCAGTTACAAGACGTTTCAAGAAAATCCCTGTATTAGAAAAAAAAAGGGGGAAAGACCTCAACAGTAATGAATATTCTTCCAATGCACTGTAGGGAACTTAATTGCAAAATTAATTACGTAGACTTTCAGCATGGATGCTCAAACTCAACCTTTATCTAAAATGGCTCTTTAGCTCAGAAAGTTAGTGCTAGCACTAAAACATAAAAAGATAAAAGGAAAGATCTGAATTAAATCTAACCTAGCCTCTAAAACCAGTTTTGTGGGATTGAATTTTGCAAAGCAGGGTTGAATTGTTTACATGTCTTACTTTAAAGGCAATTCAGATGTCTTTTAATCTACTTTTGGTACTCCATAATTATCTCCCAATTATGATACCACCACTATCCTCTCGCTAATAATGTGCCGTCCAATTACCTGATCGCACACCGTGCTGAACATAAATTTTTCTGCTCTACAAAGGTAATTACGAAGTGTCATCATTACTGAGTTGGTCTCGTGCTGAGCACACCGTCTGGCAGCCAACCGGAAGGCTCAGTGTGATGTGTAGTGATAGGCTGAGAATAAAGAGAACTGTTTGTTTTTGATAGCTCAGTATGTGACTGCTGCCGCGTGACAGGGGCCGTTTAATTCAACTTCGACTGTCATCATGGTCAACAGCACAGGACGCAGTCTTTCAGCACCATTACACACACTAATGGAACCGCATGCAATATATCCTCCCCACGCAAACCTTTCTTTCCCCTTCACACACCGTCTGGAGCATGGAATTATCCCTCCGCTCCCACCTCCCTCTCTTTCACCTGCCTCACTGTGTCTGCTCATCTCTCGGTCGATCTCCTTCCATCTTTTGTCAGGAGAAAGACAAAAAGAAAATTATACACCCACTTACTGTAGTTCCGCTTGAGTGCTGAGTGGGAGAGTCCAAACAAACTCCATACCAACTTATCTCAATTCCTCCTGAAGCCTTTGCCCTTCGCCTACAAAACTTCAGAGTTTGAACACTGGATATTAGAGACCCGGCAAAGCGCCTGCGGTGAAACAATAAGCACAGGGTCCGAAAGTGCAGCCGCAGATGTATCTCAGCTCCTCTGTGGCCTCTTAAACTCTAACCGCGAGTTCTAAACATTAAAGACAAGACTAGATCTAGATTCAGAGGATTCCCGGGATAACTTGCAGTAAACGTTTTCTGAGTCACTGTGAGCTCAGCTAGTGTAAAAACGTGTTTCCTAATTTTAATTAAATTACACATAGAAACTAATTACCTGCTTAGGAAACCAAAAAAGCTCATTACTCAAGATTTTCACAAACGACACCACCGCTCTGTTTTCCCTTTGAATGACAAGAGGTTATTTCTTAGTATAGTTGATTATTGTCCCCATGAGAATGTATTGTTAACATTTTATTATTGTGAGAGGTGATAGTAATTCTGCCTATAACAATTCAGTTCAGGGGGGGTCAGAGTCTCACGTTCTCAAGAGACCACTGATGGCTCACATTTTTAAAGCCTTTACATTTTTTTTCGGTACCCTTCTTATTCTTAAACCTTGATTGCTTTCTTATAGATGTGGGCTGGCTCTTGATTAGGATCAGCATGCGTATCACCATTGCCTATCTATCCAACACTACAAAGGTATATTACTCTAAATTTCTCTTGGCAGTTTCTCCAACTTTGTTGTTGCAAATAACAGCCCATACTCAGTACAGTTCACTATTTCACCAGCCGGTTGGTTATGGTTTTCCACGTCAACTTTGTGTCTATAACAGCTGTCTGTTGTAGACTTTAGTAATGCAAATCTTTTGACCATTTAAAATGTATTGCCTAATATAAATCTAATTTTAATCCCCTAAATACCAGACCAGGTTTTGAACCATTGCCACAGTGGTGAACTGCATTTCTGCCAGTATACCTTAATGATGCTTCCAACAACCGGGGGGTACTTTAGGTTTGTGCCTTAGGTTTTCTCAAAGACCTCTGTAAGATTTTTCCCATTTTATTTGAGTTTCTTAGAAAAACTAAGCCATTCATGTGTGTTGCAGTGGTGAAGTAGCGACATTAACATAACTGTGCATATCCTCACCATTTCATGGCGTTGCAACAATAGTAAAGTCCAGCTACATTTTTATGTCCAGAGTCAGAAACAACTGATATATCCGTTATTTCAGCGCTTTGGGTCAGTGGTAAAAGAGCTGACTTTTGTATACAGCAAAACCTGGATAAAGCTGTTCCCAGAGCCTTTAGTTAGATCGAATGTAATTACCTCAAAGCAGAGGTGTTGCAAAGACTTGTTCCTGCTTGCTGCAAGTCAGCAGGTCAAGTTCACACAGACTGCTTGTTATAAGTCACCTAGCTGGCATGTTGCAGGAGATGGAGTATGACGAATTCTTATTGTTGAAATGGACCTCAGGTTGGAAAGGTGCTTTGGTCAGAGCAGCATCGTGACGATCAAAGAACACAGTGATGGTCAAGAGACTTTAAAGCTAAGTTAATTCAGAGAAAAAACATATAAACATCTACAGTAGACCCCCAACATCCACATGTCTTCCTTATTTCTGCTTTAAGGAAGAGCTAACAAGCAGCAAAAAATATTAAAAAACTATTACCAGTTTTGGATATGCTACTTTGCAAACATCTGCCAGTAGTGTTGCAAGTAGCATTGCACCACGGTAATATCCAAATCTGAAGTTTCCTTTTCCAATATTTTAGACCAGCAAAGAGACTTGTGGTATTCTACGTGCCATAAAGGTGACATAGCAACATTTTGGTCTACATTCACAATCCTAACACCATGAATCGCCATAAACAGATTATTCCTAAAATGGATTTATGTTCACAGACATTCTCCGTCAAATGTCAGTGAGTTTGAGCTATTTTGCAAAGCAGAAAGTGAATTGTAATGAAAGTATTGACTCATGTGACTCATGCCATACATTTTTAGCTTTTAATTTATAAACAATAAAGAAAAAAATGTTCTATGTAGGTCTATTCTGGTTGTGAAGTGATAGCCTTGAAGAACTTTGATGGTTAGAAGCACGCTAAAAGCACTGTACATTTGGCTCAATCCTCTCATTGTTTATCGTTACGTGAAAAAAAAAATGCACACAGGCAACAATTATGAAGAGCTGCTGTTCCACATCAAGCTCCATCTGGCCCAGTGAAGTCACATGAAATGCTGTCAGGGCCTCTCATTTGTTTTCAACAGAGCACCTCGTTATATCCCAATTCCAAATGAAAACTCTCGCGGAATAGGTCTCCAGGGAGCGTCATGTAGTTCAAAAAAAAAGTTTTCGTTTTTGTGTGGTTGGAGTCATGTGGAAACAAGTATCAGATTCCGGTGTTCATGAGATGACATGAAGCAGCAAATAAAGCCAAATGCGTGTGATTTTAAGGACTTTCATGCATATTTCAATGCACGTACTCGTGCCGATGTTCACTGCACATGCGTGGGAGTCGGAGTTTGTCTGCACTCCGGGGACAAGGTGCTGTAATGGAGAATTGATGTCGCGGGAAGGGTTGGTGAGAAGAGGGCGATAATTAGATTCTTTTCTCACTCTCTGTGCACTGCTCAGATACAGAGTGTTTCTAATGAGAGAGGAGCTCTTGCCAATAATTACCTCTGTATATCCAAAAATCCTTCACAGCATGGCGACCAGCCAATGCCGTAACCTCGAAGACCCCATCATTAGGCAGCCTCATAATTAGGTGTCATTAGATGATCAAGCGTTTCAAACAGGCGTGGTTTTTAAGTGGTGGCTTAATAAACGAAGAGAACAGTCATCCCACCACCTTATTCTTACAAGCACTGGTGTTTCTTGAGAGGAACAACAGCCTTGCAGACTCTCAGGCTTTTCCTCGACGCTTCATTTCCTCAGGTCAGGTACAGTTCCTTCCCTCCTTCGTCTCCCGCAGGCCGCTAATGAAATACTTCAAACTAGGTGGGAAGTTCGCAGGCCTGATGGGCTGGCAGGTATAAGGCTGTAGAGAACACACACTAACACAGACCTCTGGGTTAGCACTCACCGCACAGGACTGACTTCTAGCAGGAGATGCATATACACTTGGCTGTATAATAATATTGATGTCATAACAACTTTTAGATTTTCTCTTGTTACAAATAGAAAACGTACCAAATATTCCAATGGGATTTCCACAAAACACTAATACGAATTATATTGCAATTTTTTACAAATTTGAGTCTATTTGGGCAAGTACTTTTATTGAGCCTGCTTTAATTTGAGAACCTAAAATAAAGTCTTCAAAATTCACAGAATGATTTTTTTAAAATCAGCCTCTATGAGATTTAACCTCCATCTAAACCAAACTCTTCTATTAGTGTCTCAGAGGTAAGACATTAGACAAGAAAAAGGCTTTTTGCACAAAACACAGCAGGCTGTAATTATTAAAAAATCATTAATAATTATTAGTAAAAAACTTAATGATCTAGAAAAAAAAAAAGTTATTAGACCACATTAATATAAAGAAATGCTGGTGAAATAGTTTTCAGTGCCAATTATTACTTATAACATTAGACAAATGGTTTCCAGCTACAGGTATCTGGGTGTACATATATCCTGTGACCTTACCTGGAATGTCAAATCCTCCCTTCTGGTCAGGGAGGCCCACCAGCGTCTCTACTTTCTCAGGAAGCTGCAGACGGCAGGACTTCAGAGCTCCATCCTGAGGAGTTTCTATCACTGCGTGTCACAGCAGCTGCTGAGGGGCTGGGTCTACAGAGGGTGGTTAAGGCTGCACAGAGGACTGTGGGGAGAAGCCTTCCCTCCATCTCAGAACCGATTTTGGAAGGATTCAGAGTTTGGAGCCATGAGCCAGGCTATCACGTCGAATGTCAGTGTCTGACTTCACGTATGCGAGTCACATAAATGCCGTCTTAAAACCTGTGGAACGCCTTCTCTGGAGAGGTGAAGCTCTTATAGCTGCAAAAGGTGGGCTGACATCTTATTAAACATCGGAATAAGATTGGGATTTGAGTTTTCAGTTCATAAGTGTGAAAAGAGAGACAAGACATTTTTTATTATGTTTTGTTGACCCCATGTAAATCTTAGAAAACCTTAAACTAGTAAATATAAATTCAAAAATGAAAGCTCATGTGCCAACAAAAAAACATATGGCCATCAGTCTACACTCCTTAAATGAACGCCATATGTTTCTCTTACATGAGAATGGCAGCGGCTGAACAGCCGTACACCCTTTTTAATGAATCAGTAAATCCGATGACTAACTAAGAGATGAAACGAACAATTGAACATGTATTGATGCATTTCATGTTCGTCCTGTTAACTGTTTTCCCAACTTTGTCTTTTAATGTAGGATATATCAGTGCAGTATGCAACATAACAACTCCTCCATCACAAAAATATTCCCACTGCAGGCCAGTCATTACCAGCCCAACTTTAATCACCAAAAACCAATCATTAATTGAAATATAACGGATTCATAAACACAGTCACACAAGTCACGGCGTCACATTTCTTTTTCTGTATTCCCTTCTTTGGGGACCCGGTTCACACAACTTCAAGATGATTTCGCTCTCAACCAAGACGCACTGAACCAGAAAAGCCTCGCCTCACATTTGTGTCCCGTGGCACACGCACACACACATGTACCAGAACTCACAGCCACTCACAGAACAGGTCCCCTTATGCTGGGATCCTTGTAGCTTTTGGAGATCAGTTGATTTAGTTCAAGGATTGTTAACTGTGAATCACACATCGTATCAATGGTGACCTTAATCCATAAAGTGTATTTTTGAAAATATAATCATGGGTATTTTGTCAGTGTTAATTGATCAAGGCAGAAAATAAGGGGCTTTCTCGATTAAACTAGGAAATTTGATGTTTTTAAAATCAGTTTACCTTTTTTATACGTTATGTCAAGTATCTTGCCGGTATACAGGGGGAAATAAAACAAAAAAGCAACTGAAACATTTCTGCCATTCTGGTGGACTGATGGTTGTAGGACAGTAATATAACACCTTTACACTTCATTGCCTCATAAATCCTAATATATTTCACAAATGAACTGCTGCATCCGCCTGCTCTCTTACTTAATTCCCCGAGTTCATTTGCCTTCGTGACGGCAGACAGATTCATTTACCAGTGCCCTCGGGCGGATGCTGCAGCGCCACTGGGACCCCACTGAGTCACTGTCAAAGGATTAGAATTTCACGTTCCTCCATATCCATTACCTCCTATCAATTTTTCTTTTTATATGTAGCTGCTTCGCAAATGGTGTGAGCCCATATATGCATGTATCTGTGTCTGTATGTGCGACTGTGTAGCACTTTTTCGTGTGGGTGGAAGATGGCAAGCCTTAAGGACTTGTTGCCATTCTTTTTGATCACTGCAAGCATGAGCACCGCCGCTTTTGTACCGTGAATTCAAATGATCATTGATTTTGCACAAGCTGGGTGTTAATTCTTGTTACCTCGGGGGATTTAAAAATTTGGAGGATTAGAGTTTGCAAGAAAGTTGGTGGATATCACTTTTCACAATGTTTATGCGCGGTTTGACTCATGATTCAATTTGTTTTGCCTGATTTAGCAAAGCGGATGACCCACAGGGAGGATGATGAGTAACTAGGGATTATAATTAATTTACCATGGTATCAAAATTAGTTTTCTCTTCATACATGAGTTGAACGGGACACTTGTTTGATCCAAATGCATGAGGATTTTCAAAATACTCCCTTGGGATCCGTGGCAGAGATACATCTGTTTTACGGCTGGGCTTGGTGAGTCATAACGATGAGTGCTGAGGACTTGGCAAATCCGGCACGGGCATATCACGGTAGATTTGCCATGGAAATGCGCTTTGGCAAACACTCAAAGCAATATCAAGGTATTTTGCTGAGATGTGGAGGAGGACTGAGTACTGTTAGCATTTGATTAGCAAATGTGGAAGTGGATGTTAAAGAAACCTCCATCGGAATCCAATAGATTTTACATTCCATCCGTCCGTCCGTCCATCCATCCATCCATCCATCAAGCCAGTTCAGTTGCTAGAACTAGCCTAAATGGTTTCCTTTGACACAGAACGAGCAGTTGCCCTAATCTGAGCTCCCCCAGGACAAAACGCCTTTCCAATCGTCATCTTTAGAGCTAAATCCCTCCAGTCTTTAGGGAAAGGTCATTTCAACCATAAATACCAGGGACTTTGCCTTTTGGTTATCATCTACTGTATGTCTCATGAAAGTAGATGAGGGTTGAGCAGCAACACATTACAGAATAATTTGTCTATCAGTCTCAATCTCCATCGGGCTGCCATAACTGATGGTTACGAACCATGTTCTCAGACTTCGAGGGACTCCCATTCTGACCATTTCCCAATCTACTGAGAACCACAACCGATGTAAATTTATAACTTCCTATATTAATAGTTCAAAAACCAAATAAACTTTAATATGCATTAAAAGTGTAAACCTTCTACTCAGTCATGATAATATGTATAGTCTTCCTTATATCTGCTCTTGGAGGGTTTACACTTGTGTGACCTGTTCTTTGTGGAAAAGGCTACAAAAATACTACAAATTTGTTTTTCAAACCTCAACATTAAGATTTTTGTCCTGACGTAAACTGGATAGATATGAGATTTTTAGGCCACCACATTAGCCATAACAAAAATGTATGTATAATATCCTGACTTTGTTGAATATAATGGCAGATTGATTAGTTTGTTGTAGATTATAAAAGGTATGCCGGTACATTTAAACACGGTACACTGATAATGGAAGATATGAGTGCTCCTCTCTTTGTGTCTCTTTGCCACAGCACAGCTTTGCTGTAGTAAAGACTGAGAGTCTGCTTCTTTAGATTCACACTGTGTCTGTCTGCCATTCTGCACTTTCTATATTACCGTCTGTCTGATCGCATTTGGTTAACAACGGGGCACCACAGAGGACGTAAAGCGCACTCGAGCATAATCTGGTCCTAATCTGTGCCAGAGGCAGCCAGTAGCTGAATATTAAAGTAGGATTTCATTTTTATTTTCCTCTGCCTACCCTTGTCGCAGTGATGTCACTACTACTGCAGAAAACATGCAGCAATTCATCACAACGCAAGCTTCCGCCCCTGCGCCGATTAGAAAATCGCATATGCACTCAGTTATGTTTCCTAAATTTAGTGTGTACTGACTAAACTGCCAGTCAAACCAAACTCCACATACAACTTTAAATCAACCCACTGTGAGTCACAGCTCAGCGTCACACAGAGCGAATGAAGGCCTCCCCATGATATCAGTTGTTGCATTCCTTTCAGTGTGTATCTGTGTGTGTTTTCAGTTCCAGTGTGTCTGTTTTGCCAATTTGCATGACAAGTGAGATAAAAACAAAAAGAATACCGCTGTGGATAATTAATAAATCAGATCGAAATGATGGAACGCTGGAAAGGCGTTGTTTCATTAATTGCCATGCCCGTCCTGTTCCGGTATCTTCCATCTCTGCGTTACTGTTCGAGGCGCCTAATTAAATTATACTCTCTGTCGATCGCGCTCATTACTCAGGCAAAACCAATCAGCGGACGGCAGCTGGGTCTGGTTTTGTAGATAAACACGCGAGTGAACGCTGGTTGAAGAGAACGATAGAAGGATCACCGGTTGCACGGATTGCAGAAACAACATCTGGGCTTTTCCTTCCAGGGTACAGAAATCCAATGCATTCACTGAATCTTGATAGTTCAGGGTTTGTGTGGAAAACACAAAAACAAAGACATAACATGAAGTGAGACGTGTCTGATTTTCTCGGTCACCTCCATATCATCCTCAGTTTGAGATGACTCTGTCTAATCAAAACCACATTGACGTCTTTTATGTTCTCTTGGTAAAGTGGCCACATAAAGAAATAGAATCTGTATTACAGTGCCATAATATTTCTTGTCTTGTTAGTTGGTTTTGCAAACATTTCTCAATAAACTTTCAATAAAAATTTGCACAATGAAGCACAGACATAAAGATGTATGCTCTAGACATTATGGTTTATTTCTATGCATAGACCTTTGCTGTTGTCCTGAGGAGAGTAGTTGGTTTGAATCTTGGCTAGTGTTGTTTATGCCTGAACTTTGCATAAACTCCATGTGCATGCATCGGTTCTCTGCTGATACTCCAGTTTCCGCCCTCAGTAAAACAAGGTTAATCAGTGTTGCTTTTCCCTTAGATATGATTGTATATATGTGGTTATTTGTCAGACAACTGTTCCAGGGGTTTGTCCTGTTCCTTAGCATAAACACTAGGTAGCCCTAGCGGTTTATCCTAATCTGTACCATTAAAAATGGGATATCAATAGCATTTACCTTTTGACAGAACTCAGGAGACATATCCAAGTCATGACTCGTGAGCTTGTGCAGATATCTATTTTAAAAGATACCCTGGACATGGAAACATTCTCATACAGCTCTGCCAGTGTGCAAGGAGGCTTGAAAGGTATGAGGTCTCTGTAGCACTGACAGAGATCCTCTCTCTTCAGTTAGGCCAAGCATGACCCTTCTCCATCCCTGACCAGCTCTCTCGCCTTGTTTGTGGGGGCTGCACAGTGGCACAGTGGGTAGCACTGTTGCCATGCAGCAAGAAGGCTCTGTGTTCAATTCCACTTTGGGTCCTGGGTCTTTCTGCAAGGCATGTTCTCCCTGTGCATGCGTGGGTTCTCTCCGGGTACTCTGTCTTCCTCCCACAGTCCAAAAACATGACTGTTAGGCTGATTGGGCTCTAAATTGTCCTTTGGTGTGAGTGTGTATGAGTGGTTGTATGTCTCTGTGTTGCCCTGCGATTGACTGCCGACCAGTCCAGGGTGTACCCCTGCCTCTCGCCCATTGTAAGCTGGAGATAGGCGCCAGCAGACCCAACCGACCCTAATAGGGATGAGTGTGTACAGAAAATGGATGGATGGTTGTTTGTAGTTGTATTTACAATGGGTTTTGTAATTTAAAGGTGAAACCTCGTTATAACCATTTTATGTTCTGGTGAGAGATCACCTCGAGGAAAATACCAATCTAGTAATCTAATAGGCATGAATTAAACATAAATTAATTGCTCTGGTTTACTATTTTGCAGAAAATCTTAATTAAGAGCAAAAACCCTAGAAAACAGCAGTGTGTGTTCAATTAATCTATATAATGCTTCACCAAGTGACTTGAGTTACTGAAGTAAATAGTAATTTTAATACCAACCCTACTTTTAAATGTGACAAAAAAAAGTAAGGCATAAGTGTTCATCTGAAACAATCTGTACCCTAGGTGTGAAAACAAGTAGTTGCTTGTGAAAATCGGACTCCGTTTTTCCAGTAAACATTTTTTTAGCGTTGACATCTGTCCCAGGAACCTTCAGAAACCAAGCTTTACCTTCACATCCCTCTGATTCAGTTGATTGAGCCTCCCTGCAGGAACAGTCGGGGGTTAAATGTCTTGTGGAGGGAACAAATGGATGATAGGTGTTTGGGGTATCATTCAGTTGGTCTGCACACGCACGCACGCACGCACTCACGCACACACTTTCCCAACAAACCCAGGTACACTTCTTACATACATCCTCCTTTGGAAGAAAATGATTGCTCCATACTGCTTTCCTGAGGAGCGATGGAAACACAAGTGAAGCGATGCTTTGCCAGTGACAATTGTGTGTGTATGTTTGTGTTTGTGTGGGTGGGTGGGTGGTTGGCTGCGGGCAGGGTGGGGTAGGTGGGTGGGTTTGAAAGTGACAGGGAGAGATGGTGAGAGAGATAAATAGTCACAGTGAGGGAAGCGATAATGGACTTTTCTTGTCTGCACAGTGTCGGCTTCTGCAGATGGCAAAGCCGGAGCAATGACAGACATGCTGATGTGTTTAACTGCTCTAGTGAGAGAGGATGAGAGACAGGCGAGACATTCAGCTGGCGAAAGAGAGAGGGGAAGGAGGGAAAGAAGGAAGGAAAGAAAGAAGGAAGGTGGTGGTGGGGTGTTGTGCTCTTTAACTGCCTTCCACATTGCCATTGGCAACAAGACCTCCGTCGGCGCTTTGACAGATGCATGGTAATGAATCCCGCTTTAGGTGGAACCCGGCACCACCTTTCCTTTGCACATTCACAATCTGTCCTTCTCTCTTTTTATCTTGCTTTCTTCACCCCTCCTCTGTCTTTGTCAGAGACGTGCACACATCTATTCCCCGACACCATCACGGAAGACTGGAGGAATTAGAGAGCTCACACTATTCCCAAAGAAATTTGTCACCTAAAGTAAAGTTTATTAAGTCTTAATTATGTTTTTCAAATATAACAAATAAATAATAACAAAATAACAAAAAGAAAGTAGCTGCAAAAAGCGTTTGCAGTTTGAAATGAAGATGAATGGGTTTGTTTGTATTATCGGTTGTTCCTCTAGCTTTGTTTTTGTTGTGACAAGAAATGTTTACTCAAATTGTACTTCATCTATCTGAATACATACAATTTATTAACAAATATATTATAAACATATGGCTAAAAACTTAAGGGGATAAAGAATTGTGATTGATTACTCCGTGATCCATTTCTCCACCTCGTGAAGTCATTTGAACACTTTTAATCGTACCCACAAACTTGAATTCACGTACACACAGAACTGAAGAGTAGTCATAGAAATGAGGGTGTTGGACTGACTTTTCTTTTATACCGTTTGCGGTGGAAAAGTAGCATTTGGATATCAACATTTAAACATCATCCTGATCATGAAGCATGGTGTTAGCAGGATCATGGTGTGAGAATTTCTTTTGTCTTCAAACGAAACAGGGAAGCTGATAAGAGTTGGACAACGCAGGAAGTAAACCTCTTACAGGTTTGGAAAGATTTAAAAATGTCATGGAGGTCACCTACCACCAGGACAACAACCCCAAAAATACAACCACAGCTGCGATGGGATGGTTCAGACCAAAGCAATAATGAGATTTTTGAACGTCCCATATAAAGTCTTCCCCCTGATCTTCAACAAAATTCTGTATAAAGATTTCAAAAGTGATATGCAAACATAGAGGATCTTAATACAAATATGTGCAAAACCTTTGATGTATTTATTATTTAGTAAATGTCTGACTTTCAATTGTATATCTTTAATCAAAGTCAGTTAGCAAAGCATTTTAAAAGCTCAAATATCAGCAGCACAATATCACATCCGACCACATAAATATACCCAGCAGGCATCAAACCAGAACATGTTAGAAAGGGAAGAGAAAGCAGAAGAACAAGGGAAAAAGAGAGAATGTGCTCTGATGTATTGGTGACTTCATCTCCTAACTGGTTCTCCCTCACCGTGTTCATCATTTATCACTGCCAACATGAGCTCACGTCCCCTTTTCCAGAGCACCTGTGTGTATGTGAGTGTTTTCATACGTCCATCACGGTGGCTGAGACCCAAACAGATGGGCTGACTCCCACATGTGTTTGCTCTCTGTCAGAAGGCTCTGCCAGGAGGTCTGAACCTGCACGCCTCTGAAGGGAACTCTCTCTCTCTCACAGTGGCCACCGGGTTGCTAGTTCAGAACCCCGACCTGCTGTTTGCCTCAAGTTGCCATGAGGTGGTTAAAGCAGCTGCACATGGAAGTAGTTGGGAAATAACGGAGTAGAAGATGAATACAGTCATGAATCAACAAAGGAACGCACCTTTTCCTCTTTCAGACCTTTAAATTCCCTAATGCAACAAACCTGTCTGACATTTCATAGGCTGTGCTGCTCGATTTACTCATCATCCGCTGCACTTGTCCATCAAACATCACACGGTGACCTAAATACTCTGACAGCTCAATCAGTCAAAATGCAACAGCATCAGTGCTGCAAGGTAAAAAAAAAAGCTGCTTTCTTAAATGCCTGCCGAGGTTTAATTTAAGTAGAACTTTTTGTCTAAATTCGGTAGATGACATTTGCCCCGATGTTTTGTTTTTTTTCCTCTAGGCTTCAGCAGATGATGAACAAAAGGGAGCGAACGCTGGGCGAAGAGCTGAAGTGTCCTGCAGTGCCGCTGTCCAGAGAGGACGAATCGTTTTGCTTGGTGGGAGTTGTGTTCCAAGCCCCGTGGCTGGCAGTGAGTTCAACATCTGCTCCTGTCACGCTCGGGGACGAGTGGCAGAGCAGTGTGGCATGATGTGATGCAGCACACAGCACAAACAAGTGCAGTCGTGGTGAGAAAAAAAAAAAAAGAGAGAAAAAAAAACACCTTTTACCTTACATACTTTACATGCATCTAGGGTTTGTTTGATTTGCATTTAGCTTGATGGTGTTCCTATGTTTACCAATGATAACCAATTCATCAGTTTAACAGTAAACTATTACATTGAATATGGACTAATGAAGTATAGCTTTATGACAGATGGAGTGAAGAAACATGATTATCTCTGTATCGTTGCATTTTTAGCTGTTGGGAAGTTTTAATCAGCAGGTAAAAGTTGATGTGTTAAATGTGGGAAGCTGATAGCGATTGACAAAGTTCAAAATGCGACTTCTAAGCGAGTAAGAGCACCTCCAAACCAACAACTCAAGTAGGGTTCAGTGACCAAGTGGTCCAAGGTAGGGTACATTGACAAAAGGGCAAAATGTAAAGGTCTAAATACCTTAAAAAAGAATGGTTGCTTCTAGGGCAAAGTATTGTTAGGAGCTTCACAGCCTAATTCATTTTAGAGTCCTGGGGTCACAATTCAATTTGGTATCAATTCAATTCTATGTTGGTTCAAATAGTTTGATATTGATTGATTTGCTATAACTGTATACATGATATAACAGTATAAGCATTAAAGCAACACTAACGAAGTTTCAGGACAAAAACAGTAGTGTTTTGGCTGAAGGAAGACTGCATTTCTTATAAGGACGAGCGCATAGCGTCGTAAAATCCTGACCTCCCGGTCGCCGGCAGTTGGTTTAAAGTACATTTCTGTCTCCAGTATCTGTGTGAAGGATGAGTAGCGATGAGGTGATGAATCTAATTGTGGTGAAACAATGTCATATGATGGCGCTGAAAATAAGAAACGAGGGAATTGACGTCTGCCGTAAAGCAGTCAGCACATTTGTAGCTGTTTTGTTTGGCAGGGTTCCTGCCACCCTCCTCAAAGTTTCTTTGTGCCAGTGAAAGCGACACCCCTCGGGCCATGACAGAGGTGTCATTCAATGAGCTGTAAGTCGAT
Source organism: Orestias chungarensis (assembly GCA_032876305.1). Taxonomy (NCBI): domain Eukaryota; kingdom Metazoa; phylum Chordata; class Actinopteri; order Cyprinodontiformes; family Cyprinodontidae; genus Orestias; species Orestias chungarensis. The sequence continues at coordinate 434,029 of JAVLVB010000489.1, read as the reverse complement.
GTATTATCACAAAAGATATGAAAATATTTACTTAAGGTTTCTTTAACATTTTTTGCAATAAAATTAATGAATATAAAATGCAGCAAAAATATTTAGCACATATGGTAAAACATGGCGAAAACTAAAGCAAAATGTATTATTCCTCAGGGAAACTGTGGTGATTCACATAATTTTTAAATAATGATTTTGGAACGATATTGCAAATTACAGACAGACTAGCTGTCGGCCAAATGCCAATAAACTGAGGAAGAAGGACAAGAAAACTTCACATCGAACTGTTTCATGTTGATCTGAGTGGATATGGCGCACAGCTCTGAGCAGGCAGTCGTGAGGACGCAAAGACTCACTCCACTGTCTGCTGACAGATGATTAACTGTAAAAGCTCAACTAGTCAAACTTGCTACTATTTGCTGTACTTATTTCTCCCACAGAGTGCACAGTTCACAAAAGTGTTGCTTACCATGACGCCAACACCCTAGCCAGGGCATCTGATTTTATTCAAAGGGTTTTACGAATCAATATTGAACTGAAGAGATGTCATGCAAAGATGAATCAAAACATTTACCCACCTGTAGATGCTTCTGATGGAAACATGCAAGCTCACATAGTCCATTCTAAATTTATTGGTACGACGGTGTTACCATTCTCCTGTCCACTGCCAAAAGCAAGAATGATCGACACAAGTATCATAACTCCACCATGCTGCTAAAATGATGTTTTGAATCGTTTTAGATGCCAGTATATATATATATATATGTATCCAGCCTAAGCGATGTTGATGCACTTTGGCTGAGGACCCGGCAAAGAGTCTGTGTAGATAAACCTTAATCAGTATTGTCTGCCTTACCTTTTGTTTCCCTCTTAGATGTTGTATACAGCCTTGCTTGAAGGTTTTACTGCAGCACTTGGAGCCATTGGCTGAGATATTGCCCCTGTCTTTGTTAACAAAGCTACTACAAGAGCAACTGTTGTCAATCACAGTAATAACCACTGCTGCCAAGTCAGTAAATCTATGCATTCAGATTTTTGGGCAGTTGGAAAACCCAGCAGAACATGATGAAATTGGGTGATTACTGGGATTGTTAGAATCTGAGAGATCATATTTGTTGTATTTAGTGCACTGTAAATAAACCAAACTGATTCTAATCACTTTGCAAAATGATCTAACAAAAAATGTGAAGAGTCACTTTTAAATCAAGGAATCAAGGAATCACATGTGGTACATGAGGTGGGACGAAATTTTAATCCCACGGTCCAGTTTATTCCCTGAGAGCAATTTTAAAATAGCTACAAAATAAGAACAATATTATAAAATATAAAGAAATATAAGAGAATAGGATTTTAACTACACAAAATCTTCAATATCTAAAAACCTAAAAATCTAAAAAGTGAATGTGCAAAGTTTGCAACAGACCACAAAGTTCAATGAGACGCATGGAATTATTAAAATGCACCTGACCATTGAAACTCATATATGCTTGTTTTCTATCTGGATTGCTTTTTTTTAGACTACTAGATAGTCTAGTGGGAAGTCCGCATGTCCTTGGAAAACAGTCTAAGCAAGAAGTTTGGCCCAAATGCTGAACAGATAAGAAAAGGTATACATTTCAACGTGAGGAGGAGTTGGTTGACTCCTTCTAGCTGATGAGCACCATATGTGTAGATGTGTACCACTGTTTGTGAGAACTATTCCTACGGAAATGTCAAATAAAGTAATATTTGTGTGCTGACCACAGGTACAACAGTTATCAGGGGAGGATAGGCCGGATAGCTCTTATGGAAAATCACCCAACCCTCACAGTAGGCACCTGGGTTCAAATCCAGGAGGCAGGGATATACACCAACAGCCTCAACTGTGGCAAGGCAAGACCCTTCGCACTACTGCCTACTTTGTAAGATGCTTTGGATAAAAGCCTCTGCTAAATACAATAACACTGGATAATTTTTGCTAGTGTTGATACTTTAGAGCAAGACACAACGTGTGGTTAATCTCTGCCGCTGTTGTTCTTGTGGTGAGTTTTCTGCATTTGGCCAAATGTTATGTGTCATTTGATCTCTCTATTCTCTGATTTGTTTCTGTGTCATTTCTGTTGATGCGTGGCAACAATTCCTGTGTTTCTTAACAAACACTACCTATTTGAATCTGAGAATAACTGAACAAAGGAAACGCTCTGAAAGTATTGTTGGAAAAAGCCATTGCATCATATAAATAAATAACGAAAGCAGACTTCATCTTGGGTGGAGGAAATGTCCAGCAGGCTTGGAGAGATTGAAGTAAAAAAAGATTTTAACTTTTTGATTTTCCTTTTCGTATAAGAGCACACCTTCTTTAATGATGATCTCTCTGCATTCGTTATTCGAGCTGATATTGGGAGAGTTTGTTTTTACCAAGTCGGCAACAATGAAGCGATTCAAATTGGGCTATCTTGCACATGTTTGCATCAGCTCAAGATGAGCGTGTTGTTTGTGCGATGGACTCAAAGGCTGAGGAGGCCCTGTTTCAGGAGAAAATTCAATGGTAAGCGTTCAAACAGACAAACCCGCGGCCAGCGGAGCAGCGGAGCAATAAAAGAAGACAAAATGTATTATGTATGATGAATGTGAACACTGTTTTATTTTGAGGTCTTAGTAAGATACAGCCGTCTTTGGGTTTCTGAGCTGCCATGTTCACCTCTTACACACCATTGTTTCACCCTCCTAATAGGTTATAGGGTGAAAGACATGACTAAAACAAAATGTCTTCCGCCTAGAGTACATCGCCGTTGAACCACATAACATATTGCCGTGCTGCCAACACAAACTGTGTTTAGTACAAGGTTGTGAATATAGGACTCAACTGTTTTTGGAAAATGTTCTTAAATGAAAATCATTGGTGTCTGAAACTTTAGCAGACATATAATCAAAAGTGGAAAACATAGTTAAGGTTAGAAAGGGAAACAAATTTTGTGATGGTTTTATATTTTTACTGCTTATTATTTAAAATGAAATCCTGTTTTAAAACTAAATAGTCAAACTCAATGTCAACAATCTGAACCATATAAACTGGTAAAAAAATAACTTTCCATGGTATATCATGTTAACCTATTCATACCTAGTCTTAGGTATCTGAAGAAGCTACACTAATTAATTAATTAATTGGATCAATTAAAGTGCTGGTTAATATGTAAATTATTAAATGATTAATTTATTACATCTGAAATGTTTGTCTTGTGTTTAGCTTCTTCCATCTTGCTATTAACCCCGACCAGCTTCCTTATATGTCCCTAAAAGGAGTGACAATAAAGCATAATGTTGCCTTTTTCTATAGTTAGACCTGATCTAATATGTCAATCTGAAAAAGCATTAAAATTAAATGTGAGCTTATTAATGGCCTGTCAGGACCTAAACGTGAAAGCCACAATGTAATCAACAGATGGATTCAAATGTGCTTATCACTTATATCCTTTGGAACAACTGCGCCCAATTTGTTGGAAAGTAAGCTATAATTGAAACGGGAGGGTATCTGGTACGAAAAGTTAGAAAATAAGAGATTTGGGTAGCTGGATACCATGGCAGTCCAGTAAAACAAATATTTAGTTTATTGATTTTGCACATTATTGATTGTCTTTGTTCTTTCATGGTAGCCAGGAATACTGATGAACCAGTGAATGCACCTTCCAGACACAGTTTTTTTTTTATACTACAATAACTTAAAACAGTTATTGAACTAAGGTCTACTTAACCAATGAGACCACAAACAACAACTCACTTGATGTCTGCTGAATTAAGTGTACTTTATTTTATTGTCTTATTTTGTGGAAATAACTTCATTTGACATTGAAGAGTTTCATTTGGTAACTTTTTTTGGGGAGCCTATATTAAAAAAAAACCAAAAATGTTATCACCTCACTGGAAACAACAAACCTATGGCACTGTGGAATAATGTCTCAATAAATAAGGAAGTAAGTAGAACCAGAGAGCAAAAAAAAAGCAGGTGGGCCAGGAATGTAATCTTTGCCAGAAGCGTCTTGTCAATTAAATAAGATCCAGCAAGGATAACAAACAAAAAAGGGGGGTTTGGGGGTGGGGGGGTGTATCTGGTTAGAGGTGGTTTCCGTGGCTACTCCTTCTCTCTAAAACACTTTCCGGGCCGTATGCGTTTCACCTGTGCCTTACGAGGACTGTTTGCACTGCACAGCCGAAAAAGACTTTCAGCCAAGTAGTAACAAAGCTCTGCGAGGAGGAGAAGTACGGTGCATGGTGGCGGAGCTGCAGTGAGGACAGCGACAGGCTCTCTCTGTGAAATGGACTTCCTGACCAACAGGCCGCAGTCTGTGAAGATTCACAACATCTCCTTCCCTACCATCACCCTCAGCACTGGCTCCCCTCAGGGCTGTGTGCTGAGCCCCCTCCTGTTCACACTGCTCACATATGACTGCTCGCCTATCCATCCAGGCTGTCATATTGTGAAGTTTGCGGACGACACAGCAGTGGTTGGATGCATCACAAACCGTGATGAGGCCAACTACAGGCAGGAAGTGGAACACCTGGAGGGGTGGTGCAGAGATAACAACCTCTGCATTAATGTAAAGAAAACCAAGGAGATGATTGTGGACTTCAGAATGGGCAAGCGTGCTCACCTCCCCCTGCACATGGGAGGATCTGCGGTGGAAGTGGTCAACAGCTACAGGTACTTGGGTGTACACCTGAGTAACAACCTCACCTGGAGCAACAACACTTCCATTCTGGTCAGGAAGGTGCACCAGAGGCTCTACTTCCTAAGGAGGCTCAGTCGAGCTGGACTCGGGGGCTCAGTTCTCACTTCCTTCTACAGATGTGTCGTGGAGAGCGTCTTGTGCTCCAGCATCAACGTGTGGCATGGAAGCTGCTCTGCTGCAGACAGGAAAGCTCTGCAGAGGGTGGTGAAGGCTGCACAGAGGACTGTTGGAGTCAGCCTCCCCAGCACCACAGACATTTACACCTCCAGATGCAGGAAGAGGGCCTCCGGCATCATGAAGGACCCCACACACCCAGCACACT